>OX578281.1:44440867-45040867 GCA_951217055.1 Gerris lacustris
TCATATACGTCATTAAATTCTTCAAATTTTATCATAACTTATTATAATATAAACTTAAAATGATATTATTTTATTGTTAGTTAAATTATATTATTGTCAATATAATTATTAATTAAATTATATTATTCTCAATATAATTCTAAGTAAGATTCGAATTATAACTATAGAAAAATGTTTCACAAAAAAAACGGCGAATAAAAATAACATTCATGCAAGTTGTAATGGCCGAAAAAAAACAACGAATCAATGTTCACAAAAACAAAAAAAAAACTTGTAACATTAATAAAACAAACATTTACACATTTACAAAGACTTAAATAACGATTTTATTTCTAATTAAGAAGTGAATATATTGAAAGATTCGACTGAAATTGGTAAGAGATAATAAAAAGATGCGTAATAAATACCAATATGGCCGTAGAACTAGAGCTAGAAACTACGGTCTGAATTACTATACTACCAACACAACAAAAAGAAAACAATCTTAAATAAATAATAATAATTATAAATTAATATTTATAAAAATGATTTTAAATAGTTTTAAATTGAGCATTAAATAATAATAGTTAAATTACATTAAAAGACTGAGGAACACAGAGGCGAGACGCGGGAAGTTCGCATTAGCCGCGAAATAATAACTGGGCAGGCGGGAAAACATGGCGCGATCCCGCTCCGGTAAGCGTAGCTTCTCGTTTATCCCGCCAATGGACTTCCCGCGAGAAAATCAGTCTTCTCTCCGCGTCACTTCGATGCGTGGAGCCCATTAATTTAACCTTAAATTACCTAAGGAGAAGTAAAATAACATAATTAATCAAATGTTACAATTGTGAGGTCATTATTTTACAGGTCATTAGACAACAAACTTAAATGTCGTTAGGCGAGTATAAAAGCCTTCAAATTAAGAAAATGAGATAATATTAATTAAAATGAGATAATAAGGTCTATAATATATGTATTTTTAAGCTAAGTATCTCAGCTATAATCTTTAATCTCCTTATCATTCTTATCAGTTAGATTTTATAAAATCACTAATGGTCGACAAAAATTATAGCAATCTGAGGAGTGCACAAGATTTGTTGTTTTTATGTCATGTAGAGTCAGTTTATAATATAATAGATCACTGTGATGTAATAGTACATTACGCGTCGAGTGCGGAAAGTAGCATTTTGCATGCGAGTGTGGAGTTTGCACCCGAGCGATAGCGAGGGTGGTAAAACCACACGAGCAATGCAAAATGCCGTTTTCGCACGAGTTGCCTACCGTACTTTATCTACGATTGTTAGATTTAAATAATAAATACAGAAAAAAATAAACTTGCTGTATGTAAGTTCGTATCTCTCTCTTGATAAAGATGGCATTAATTCATTAGTTGTATTTTTTGCCGAATTAATTATTTCTGGAGGAGTATTATTCTCCACATTTTCGTCAAAGTCACTTGATTCACTCATTGTTTTTCACTAAAAACTCGATATAAACAGTTACTTTAATAAAAGAACAGCAAATTAGTTTTGTTAAATGTAAACAAACTTGCTAATCGTGCGTAAAGCTGAAGAATTCCTCTTACCGCACTAGTGTGGTAAAGAAGAGGAATTATTCAGAACTATGAGACGCGCATGCGCAATGAATAATGAATGAATCACTTTCTACGCATCTAAACAAAGATATAATGTTTATATTTCGTATCAATCGTAGATAAACATGAATACGATGTCACGAAGGCTTGCCGGGTGTAGGTTATAAAACCTAATAACTCTTGCTCTCCCTCTGAACGTAAACAAACCTTTCAAGTTCCGAGTATGTCGATCTTTCATTTACATTATCGTTTCACTTACTTCCCATTTTGCCTCGGGCAATGGAGGACGTCGAAGAAGATGTAGCTTCTGCGACATATTGCACTTTGTCCTTAATGTTAAACAGTTTCTATGGATACTTCATTTGTTGATACTGCCGAAATAGTTCCGAAATTATTCAAGTTTCAAATTTCGATAGATATTAACGCGAAATTCTGTGGGAATGTTTGTCTTATGAAGAGGTATAATTGCTCCAAATTTCAGCGCAATTGGAGCATTTTTTGATATTTTATAAATTATTGAAATATTTGAAAAACTCCCTGCCACTCGCGCAGAGTATCCTTTGACTTCCGCACGAATAACAATCCGAATACAATATTACAATCTGAGAAAGTGAGCAGAAAGTGGGTACGAAATAGAGTATGTAAACAGATTACTTGCGCTGCCCATTCCTGTCATCTTTGGCGGTTTTTCGTGCGGAAGACCGCCAAAGAGGGTAGCACAGGGCAGCGCGAGTAACCCGTTTACATACCCTATCTCTTCTATTCCATACCCACTTTCCTCGGATTCTTATTAAAAATTAAGTAAATTAATTTAGATATCTTTTTTAGATAAGTTATTATATCTATTTGAAGACCAATAAATAGCCATTATTGGAAAATTATTAATTATATATATATACTTAAATGTTTTTTTTTTTTTTGTTTTTTTCTTTTCCAAATTAGCTGAATGCTTTGGTTGCAAACCAACAAATCAAAATAAAAATAATATTTTTATTGCATTAAATGTGGTTGCCATAGTTTAGCAAATCATTCCGAGGTGAGTCGTCGCCGTCGGGTCACTACTCGATTATATAAATGATGAGCTGATATGCATTCAAAATTAATTACATTATGATTTTTGCTTAATAATGACCCAAGGAGGGATTTAAATATCGAAAAAATACGGATAAAAGAATGAGAACGTGTTTATACAGGGTGGTCCAAAAGTCTCCCCCCCCCCTCTTAACTTTTGAACGGTTTGAGATAAATTAATGAAACTTAGGGGATCTCTACCATGCAAAGGGAAGTTTATTTTCATGCAATCACCCACTAGGGGCAACTTTGCCCCCAGGCCACCCAACATCAAAATTTTAAATTGGAGTGTATATTTTTGATAGCATATTTGGATTCTGCAGTGAAAAATAATAAACTTTTACTTGAAACTTTGTTTTCTATTTCCAATATGTTGCCCCCTATAGGGGGGCAAAGATAGCAAATAACCCTTACTATCATACTTTGTAAAATCTAAACGGTTAGAGATAAATTAATGAAACTTAGGGGATTCGTACCATGTAAAGGGAAATTTGTTGTCATGCAATCGCGCAGTAGGGGCGACCTCCCATTTTGCCTCCAGAACACTTAACATACAAATTTTAACCTGGAGTGTATATTTTTGATAGCAGATTTAGATTCTACGGCAAAAAATAAAAATAATTTACTTCAAACGGTTTTTTCTATCTCCAATATTTTGCCCCCTATAGGGGGGCAAAGGTATAAAAAGGGTAGATTTCAGCGCCTGGGGGCAAAATGGTGGTTGCCCCTAGTACGCGAGTGGATAATTACAAACTTCCCTTTACATGGTAGATATCCCCCAAGTTTCATTTATTTATCTCAAACCGTTCAAAAGTTAAGAGGGGGGGGGGAGATTTTTGAACCACCCTGTATACTGTATAAGTACCTACCTATCAGACCATTGAAAGAAATTCAAATTAAAACAAAAAATATATAGAGGGTAATACACTACTACATACACCTTTTTAAGTTCTTTCTATTATTCCAATAATATAGTCGTTATATTTTGACAAAAACTAAATAGGCGTACTTATAGGACCTTTAAGGTTGTATTGCCTCTATATTTACCGTTTAGAACTCTACTTTCGTCATTTTTATTAAATTATTTTTATTTTCACTAAAATCATAAACTTACCTTCACCCCGCCCTCCGGCTGAGCTCGTGCTAGGAATTAGAGACCAAGCAATTAAATGAAATCCTTAAATAGATTTGTTTCAAAAACCTTCATAGAGAAGAACCAGGATTATATTACAAATAATTTATTTCATTATTAAGACTAAAATAAACTGTTAATCTCAGTTTGGAGGCTTTTTAAAAAAAAAAAAAAAAAAAAAAAAAAAAAAAAAATGCAATTAAATTAATTCAGAATTAAGCGATTCAAAGCGACTTTAAAAATAAAATAAAAAAAATAGGGTTACTGATTTGTGTCGATAGGGGTGTGTTTAATACGAAAAAAATAATATATTTAAAAAAATAAAATAAATTAATAAAATTGTTTAAATCTTTTATAATAACTTATTCAATTCTATTCAATTCTTTTTTATGAAACCAAGCCTACAACATAACGCACAACAATGCATAAAAATAATGGATTTCATTTAATTGCTGTTTTAAGGAATAATTTTATTTAAAAAAAAACATTTTTTTAAAAACAAGCTTTTATTCGCATTCTTCTCAGCAAACCCTTTTATTTGATATACCCATATCATGGGCGTGCTTAAAAAATAACTAAACTAAAAATATATTCATTTGGTTTCGTTTTTTAACCATTTCATTTTTACCAAGTGCATTTTCGAGCCCCCCCCCCCCCCCCCCCCCCCCCCCTCAATATTTTTTTATCAAATCAACGAAAAAATATAAAGGAAATCATATTTAAATTTGAGTTACAAAAAAGCTTTCAGCAAATTCAAAGGGATAGAAGTATAGTTTTTTTTTTTTATTCACTCTAGTGACTAAACGGCTTATTTGATGGACAGGGATTTGTTCGACAAAAGTTGCTTGATTTGTGTCCCCAACAATCCCTTTCAGTTTTATTCAAAAGTTTTTGGACACTGTATTGTATATAGATGACTATGTTTTATGTTATTTCCCTTTAAAAATAAAAAAAAAAAAATCAACAATATATTAGGATATAAATAAAAAAAAAACTTCCAAGGAAACAATATTATCAAATTAACCGATTTCGGTTAGAGGAGAAAAAAATAAAGCATAGTTCAATTTCGCCTGAAGGCATGACCTTGTATGAGAATATGTATACGAAATTTAATGGAAATCGGCTTGAGACGGTTCAGAGTTTACGTTTAACAGAGAACCAATTTTATTGAAAATCCTAAATTGAAAACATGGTATCATGTAAATCCGTGTTAAGGAAAATGTTAAAATCCATTATAATCTCAAAATTGAGTTTATGTGGCCCTTTTATTTCTACACACCACTAATATATTAGCAAGGAAGCAAAATATAAAGGTGCAATTGATAAACTATAATATATTTATATTGAAAGGTTTGGTGTTAAAGTGTTATTTAAACCGGTCGTACACCTTGCGGTATTCTTAAAAGGTAAATATGTACAGATAAACCCCAGCGAGTGTGCCATCATTTTATGACATAACCGCAAACTTGATAGCACACAGGTTTACCTGTGCAGGTCATCTGTTAGGTATACATCAAAGTATATAGCCGGCATTAGGTTGCTATCCTAAGAACTATTATCTTAATAGTCCATTAATATGAATTTGTTTAACAGCCTAAATTTAAGAAACTGGGTACCCGGTATCTTCAATGCAGGTGTGCCATTAAATGCAAAAGTGGAGTTAAGCACTCTCTCTCCCTCTTACTCACTTCATCTTGTAACTCACCCAACTTGAAACTTCATCAAACACCACTGTACCAAAAATACGCACCGTTATATAAAGATGTAAGTTAATAAATAATATATTGTAAGACATAAAATTTAAAAATCTTCTTTTAGGCCTGAAGATGCCTCAAAGGAGGTGAAAAATAGCCAAAAACGGTTTGAATTGAAGTTATTATTATCCTACAGACCTGAATAAGAATAAGCATAGTATAGAATTAAAGGGTAATATATTACGAATATGTAATTAGAACAAAATACTGACAAGAAAAAAATAAGAGGGAAAACACTAAAAATATTATAAGAATAAAACACAAACTTTTTAATTAAATTAATTTAAAAGATTAAACTTTGATATTATATTTAAAAGGTAGGTACATTATAAGAGCTTTGAACAGATTAAAGATATGATAATAACATTTTTTTATCACAGACTAGATTAAGCCGTTATGAAATTGGAAAAAAACATATTAAGATTAATATTTATAAATATATCCATATTAATATCAGAGCTAAAAATAAAACAATAACACTTAATTGCTTGAAACACTGAAACATGTATAACTACATATAACATATTAAATTTACAATACTATTATGTATTAATATTCAACAACCATTTAATTTATCATTATTTAAATAATGTTACAATATTGTTTTAAATATACTGTGAGTAATGTGTAATTCAAATTTCATACATAATGTTTTCTCTATTTACATATATACTATACAATAGCAATTAATCATGTATTAAGGTATTTTGCTTAATCTATACACATAAGAATTAACAACTATTACTAATTTAAAATTATTTTTACATTTTTTGCTTCCGAGCTTGTATCGAATTGTAATAATTCTAAAGAACGATTTTTTTGTCTCCAAATTCAATAATTCATAGGCAGAAATTCATTGCAGACATCAGAGAACATCTTTGCTCTTTTGAGTATCTGTCGGTCTTAAGTTAATTTCTTATTACTTACTCTCATGTGTGCGCTCAAATATTAATTTTGAATCAATATAACTTTAAAACTACTTATCCGATTTTGATGAAATTTGATGGTTTATCGAAAGTAGTCTGCATGCAGATGGTGTCATATCAATTTAAACCGTCTGAGCACATTAAATATTGAATAAAAATATATGCTACCCCACTAGGAATCAATAAAACGAATTTGTCCAAAAAGCGATACTTTAAGTTCCCATAGTGAAATATATTTACCAATGCCCAGTATGTTGGACAACGTTATCAGCCCAAGCGTTCTCGCGCAATGGCCACGCGAACATTTTAAATTTGAATTTTAAGACGGTAAAAAAATTTTAACTTCACCTATTCGAGAAGACAAACATTTTTTTTCAAATACATTCTTTTTAGCAAAACCAATGGTTAAAACTATTAAAGCGGATCTAAACGTTTAAAGTAGAGAAAATAACGTTTTACCGATAACCGATAACTTACGTTCCAACGCAATGATTTTAATAAAACTTCATATACAATGTCTAATGTACAATTGAAACAGGCATGTAAAATTTTAACTTGATTCAAGCAGATGTTTTTGTGTAGTGAAGTGATACATTTTATTTTAGTTTAAATTGAGATAGTCGGGGTGTGTAAGTTAAGGAATAGTCCTGTCCCTCACTACACGGCTCTTTACTAAAATCCTTATTATAACTAAATACTGATGATGTTTTAGTCATATTGAGTTACCCTGAAATTGATTATAAATTTATTTAATTGTTTAAAATATTATGTTAAACTTATAATAAGTGAGCCTCATTTATTTTCCTATAATTAAATATAGGCAGTGATTATATAGATTTTTAAATTATTTTATTTTATAATATAATTAACAGCATATATTACAGCAAATATAACAGGTATTTAATTATAATATATGACTACTATAAACATTAATGTAATACATACTATTAATATTTTGAGTTAAGTCAAAAAAAAAAAAAAAAAAAAAAAATAGAAATTCCTAAATATATTCTACCCTGTCTAAAAATATGTTCACTTAAGGTCATTTTTGGAAAATTTTCATTTAAGTTTTCAAAGTGTGTAACCCATCAGCTCATCCATTTTTAATGATTTTACTTAGTAATTTAGATAATTGTAATAGACAGTGTTATAATAAGGGCCCATTACTACCCCTTTCCTCAACAGAGTATGATGCGTACTCAACATAATGATGTATCATTCGTGTTGATTCTTACTTTTTATTGAATACTTCCT
Organism: Gerris lacustris; assembly: GCA_951217055.1. Taxonomy (NCBI): domain Eukaryota; kingdom Metazoa; phylum Arthropoda; class Insecta; order Hemiptera; family Gerridae; genus Gerris; species Gerris lacustris. Next base: position 44,448,578 of record OX578281.1, read on the forward strand.
GTTGACTACTCTTTTTGCAATTTTTAAAATATAAAGACAGCCTCTCTTGTCCTTGATGTTTAGGCACAATTATGTTACATTCAAGGCCCCTAGAAAGAACCTTTTTTTTAAGGTACAAGAATTCTCTTCTAAAAGCACAAGGACTGGGACTTGAAAAAGTTATAAAGTATCTTGCTTTCTACCTTCACTTCTCGCTTCGTTAGGAAAAATTCAGCCCAGATAAGATATTTCTTTTGTTTGTAAATTCTTTTGTAAATTTCTTTCCACTTCCTTCTTTTTCAAACATTTCTTACTTTCTTGTCTACAACGGTAATTTAAATATAACTGTTATAATTTTTCTGCAAATAATATAAATTTACATTAAAGAAAATTATATATTTTTATAGTATTTTTTGTACTGAGCTCTCTCGTAAAAACAGCTAAATATGCAGTTTTTAAAAATCTTAGCCCCCTAAAAAATAAAATTATTTAAAAAAAATGTACATAACGACTATTGCTGTACTTTTTGAGAAATTTTCAACGATATACATCATTAACCACTGTAACCTGCAACAAACATACAAATCGGTACAATAGTGTATGTGCCTTAAACATTTTAAATTTTTACGTTGGTTACACGGTAAAAGCTACAACTGTATCAAATTCTAGCTATTCTGGAAGTGGGTAAATATTAATTTTAGACTTATATTAATGAATGAGTCAGACATGTGGTAGGTTTATAATTATATATTAAAGGACGAAGGGTTCGACCAATCTACACTTCAACCTAAAGATATCATTGCTTTGAAATATGTATCAAGTTACAACCTCTCTGAGAGGGCTATTCAGGTGGGACATATTTAGGTCAATGGATTCAGATTAATGCGATAACACTACGCTACTAGAATCCCTCTGCAAAGATAATCATAAATTATCTATATAATATGTATAGGTTTTCTACAAATTACATACGTTATTAATTTCAATGTGCATAGCCTAAAAGTTTTTTGCTTTCTTATGAATAAAAAAAATTGTGTTAATTTAATTTTCCCCTTATTGCCATTTTTTACCTTCGGTAAGCTTGGAAGAACAATATTTTATATACGTACCTCCAAATTGAAAAATTCCATGAAAGAAACCCCTTTCTGGCACCAGGGAGCAGGGATAATTGTTGGTCTCGTGTCTGTTTGTCGGTCTCTTGGTATGTCTGTCCTTAAAAATGTTGCGTATCAAAATATTTTAAAAACTACTCGTCCGATTTTGATGAGATTTGGATTAGAAGATCACAAGTTTCCATATTATAATTTCAAACTTCTGCTTCCATTGCTTATCTTACGCTTTCTACTCTTCAATACCTTTCATTTGATTTCATTCCCACTCAAAATTAAAAAAAAAAAATTCTCGTGACCTTTTGGATTTAAAAAGCTGATTATTTTGATTTCGCTAAATTTTTCCTGTGTGCGCGTCAAAATGATCTTTAATACTGGAAAGTTTCATGTTTTTATCTCTTATGATTCAAAAGTTATTGAAACCGTACAGAGTGACAGACAGACACATGAACGAAACTAATAAGGGTTTTTTTTTTTTATTTGACCAACGAAACCCTAAAACACTTCTTTGCTTTCAGGGGACCTTAAAACGATTGACAATACTATCTATTTATTTTATTTATTTCGTTTATTATTATATTACAAATTCATTTAACTTTTTTTTTGCACTTTTACGAAAAAAAAAATTGAACAAATTACAGGAATACAGTTAGTTTTTAATATAATTATTATAATAAGATTAAATCACTCTCTAAATAATATAATTACGTTTCAATTTAAATGTTTGAGTAAATGTGTTATGCATTAAGTTTAAATAACTTGATTTAATATTAACTCCAAAATAATACTTACTGCAGGATGATAATAGATTTCTTTATGAATAAATTATGAGCGCTTCTTTTATATGGTGTATTGAAAACAATCTCAATACGTTTTCTGTTTTCAGCTGATGTCTGTTTACGTGACCGTTTTAAGTTGATATTTGAAAATATATGTATAGATACAGTTCTGACGTTTAGAAAACAGCTGATTTTGACACTTGATTATGATGGCTGTGAAAGATTATTTATGTTTGTACGGTCAATGTGTCAGATTACCCAGAGGAGAAACATAAAACTACGCATGTCCTAATACGATCTCAATACAGTCAGGTGTTTATTTGTAGCGATAGTGTTTTCAATACAGTGACAAACTTTTGGTCTATCATTAGAGACTTATGACTTATAACTTGATTAAATATGGTGCGTATTCAGATCGTGTTTAATACACTATGTAAATGTAGCTAGTACATATATAAGACAACTATGTAGATTAAGTTAAAAGTTAAAATATATGTATTTCTTAGAATCTATTTGTCTAGCAGCAAAATAAATCTCTTAAAAACCTAACTTATCACTCATTAAAAATTATTTACAGTAACCCGATTTATATACACAACAGCTTAAATTATTACAGCAATCGGTATGAGTAAGAACCAAATATTCTATTCTATACAATTACCAGCTATTTTAACCAAAATCAAGAATAGTCATTCTTAACATCGGTTATTATACTCAATTGCTAAAATTACAACCACAAATATGGGAATAACAACGACTGATTTTAACCAAATAATTTTTATAATTATCATTAATTATAAAACATACTGTGAAACCTTAGCGTATAATTTCTTTAAATAAGGAATTATTATTAATACAACCTCAATCATTATGAAGATAAAAAATCACAATTTTTATGAACAACAAAATGTTAAGGATACGGAATTCTCCTTCACTTTATATATTTTTCTAATGTAAGTTCTATTCTACAGTAGAACTTATTTTTTTAAAAATGAAAAAAAGTGCTAAGATGTGAATGAATGTTCTAAGAAATGGAAAACGACAATTCTTTTTATATTCATAAAAAATGAGAGCAGAGCAAGAAAGTTATAAAGGAAGTATGCTTGAGAAATTCCATGATTTTAGGTCCTCCTGCCTTTAACACTGAGGAAACCTTTTCCATTATACATTCTTATCATGGAAGTATACATGTAGGACCTTCCTTCTCCAAATAACTTTACATTCTTCTAAAAGTTTCTTTTCTACAATGCTAACAGCATTTAGCTTCAAATTGAGAAATCATAAATTATATAAATAATTATTAAATCACTGTTAAAAGATACAATTTAACATAGAACATAGATGGGAATAGCCCATCAATTTGCTACTACAACTTCTCTCCACTAAGTGAAACTATGTTGTAGTAGGAATGATCGGGAAAGTGCTGGAGTTCTATGTAGTCCGTTTCTGAAAGCAGAAGCTGTTCGAGAAGTGTTGAAATCTCTGGAAAGTCAGGCCTTTTAGCAGGATCCTGGTCCCAGCAGTAGTACATAATATTATACAGCTCACGTCTACAATGTTCTGGCTTATCTAGTCTGTAACCATCTCGAACCTACGCAAAATAGACAAGTCTTAAGAATTACATATTATCAACGTTAAACAAATAAATAGACAGATAAGCCCACAGATGGTCCTACATAAATTCCAACCTTCTGAGAACATTTAATATTTAATACAAATAAAGGTCTAGGACTCCCCTGGGAATGCAATAGGTCCAAACAAACACACTTTTAATTACCAGTATTTGTCTAATAATATGACGTGAGCAAGTTATGTGGCAGGCTTATTGGCAGATTCTTTTCAATTATAGCCTCTTTGAATTAAAAAATAAAAATGTATGTATATATTTATTTAGTTATGCATTTAAAATAAACAAACTTTAAAAAATTGTTCCTATGCCGTCATACTTCAAATCACCAAAGCATTTCGTCATGGTACCAGTTGAAGGCGGCCATACGTTGCGGTATACCTGACAGGTAAAAAGGAGCGTTTGAGCTATCATTACTGTACTCTTTTGTCATAACTTGATAGAATACTCTTCGGTTTACCCGTCGGATAAACCACAAAGTATATCGTCGCCTTAAAGCCGTATTATTGATTGTAATGTTTTCAACTGATAGTTTGAGAGGTTAAAGGAATGTTTTTGTGTATCCAAACGGATGGTGGGTAAAATATTGACAATAATATTGATAAGTGAGTGGTCTATGAATATTGTTAAGTGGATTGACAATAGTACTGACTTAACATCTGGATTGATCAATACTTATGACTTTGTGTGGAATTAGGAAAGAATTATAAAAAAAAAAGGAAAGAATTAGGAAATTAGCTTTGTGTGGAATGGACTGTGTTTTTAGAATTAGGTAATAATGTGTTTATTATATTTACCCTTCTCATAACTTCTCCTGCAGATAATCCAGGGTAAGGAGTAGAGCCGAGTGTTACCACTTCCCATATAAGGACTCCGAACGACCAGACGTCGGATTTGACTGAAAATACGTTGTCGTAGAGTGATTCTGGAGCCATCCATCTAATAGGTAGTCTGCCCTCACTCTTTCTTTCGTAGATATGACTAGCTAATACATCTCGAGCGAAACCAAAGTCGGCTACCTTGCATGTCATATCTTCAGCAACAAGTACGTTGCGAGCTGCTAGATCTCGATGTATAATCTATCAAAACAAATAAATAACAGTATTAGTGGTGTCTCGAACAATCTTTAGCTAAATACCGATATATTAATATGCCAAAAGAAATAAATATTAGGGAAAAACTAGAGAAACAATCACTAGCTAGATTGGAATAACAATAAAGTCGGTGTTTAAATATCCTATATTACCGGAGAATAACCTCTCCTCAGCCAACCTATTATAGAAGAAGCCCGATTATCGAGCCAATAATTTATTACGTCATAACACTCTATCTGCAACAGCTCTGAAGATTAATGATAATTTTATGAGTATATACGCTGAATATTATCGGAGCAGGAGAAGGTTCTTCCATCTGATATCACTACCTTCCTTAACCGGTAATGTTGTCGTTTTAGCACCTCATTACCGAGTCAACAAATCACTTAACTACTTTACTCTAATATCACTATAGATCTTCACTGATTTGTTCGTTCTATCAACGCGTACCACAGTTGTCGAAACAGAGTTATGTACCATGATTACGTACACGTTCTACTTGTCACATAATTTTTTTGACTTTGTAAAACACATTAAAATTGAGTACAACACCAAATGTACCTTATTCCATGATTTAATATTAAATAAAATGGTTAAATTACATACCTAGTTATAAAATATTTAACATAGAAAATCTGAGGAATAATCAAGGATTCATTGTTTATTATCGGTTGTGGAATAATTCTTTTTTCTTTATTAATAATTGTTTCTTTTATTTTAAACCCCAATATTTAACAATAATTGAGTACTGTATATATTTTAAATATTGTGATATTAAAATAAAAATGCCACCAGTTTTTTTTTTTTTTTTTTTTTTAGGAATAAAGTTTTTAAAAATATCCTAGTTAATTAAAAAAACATGATATATTTAATTATGAAAACAAAATAAAAAAATAGTTAATGCTTATTTTGTTTAATGTCTATCACTACTACTTTGCTCTGCTGTCAACTCCAGATTGAGTAAAGTAATTAATACAACATTACCGTCAAAATGTCTTGTTTCTTTTATAGATGCTTCACAACCTTACTACTTTGTAGCTGGAACTTAACCTATCACCTTCAAATAATAGGCCAAACCCTAATAAAAACATAAATAGTACCAAATTTGGGTTATCCGTGCCCGTGCGTTAGTGAATCTATACTTAATACGTCTAAACGAACTGACACATATTTTACGTGAGTGGCAGTAGCCACTAATCAATATTGGGAATATTATTATATATTCTAATATTACAATTAAAATTCCAGGTGTATTTATTAGACCAGTTGTCATTTAAATATTAAAGATATAATAGTCGTCTATAAACTTAATTTAGTATCTATATTTTTGTTCGAACTTAATATAAGATAATATATTGACTGGAAAAATATTCAAGTATAATGTAACTTGAATATTGAGAGTATTTTGACAAATAAAATTGAACCGAAGTGTCCCGCTTCAGGGACGTCCCTTACTGATGAGGTCAATGAAGTAGGCTAAATACCTATTTTGAATTTACACCTATACGATTTATTGATAGTGTGAATCTCCAATAAAAGTTCATTCTAACTGTTTAACGTTTCTCCATTAACAGAGCCTTTTAAGTATGAAAGAAATTAAAAACTTTCTAATACTGTTTTTACTTCTTAAACAAAAAATTAAAGCAATACATATTGTTACAGTTAAAACATTTAGAAAATAATAATTATAAAGATACATAAATATATTGTACTGATATCTATATTCTTCATATTATTAGGAATTTATTAAATATTTAATGTTAGATCTTTTCCTTTTATATTTATACTTAAAATGCAAGAGACAATTTAAAATGTAAGATGCTATATGGAAATTTAATTGTATAAGTAATACACTTTTAGTTTTTTGTATATAAAAAATTGAAGAAGTTATGATGATAATATAAGAGGTTGTTTTAAAGTTATTTTACATTATCATAGTAAAGTTCAATTTAAATATATTTATGGAACAAACTAATTTATTAAAGGAACTAAATTAACATAAAATAAAATTATTAATAAGGGTGACAATTATAGGGTAGTTGCCTTACATTTGCCGAACATCTCTTGAATATGTAATTATGTCAATCTATAATACCTTCTCAAGGGAATAATTTACTTACTTGGGAAAAAGAGAGAGAAAAAAAAGAAAATAATTAAAACGACAGAAAAGAGGGAAAAGATCAAAGATAAAAGGTAAATAAAAAGGGGGAATAATATGTGAAAGGAAAAGAGGGGGAAATTCGAGAAATTAAAAAGAAAAGAATGCAAAAAATATGGAAAAAGGAGAAAAAAAGAAGATAGAATAAAAGGGTGAAAAAAATAGTGAAAAGGAATGATGACAGAGCACAACTTTTCATGTATATTTCTAATTGAAGGGTTGTTTTAAATAAATTAGATTAAACAATTTTCTGATTTTCAGTTTTTGTTTTTTTTATAATGATTTTTTTTTTTTTTTTTTTGTAGATACTTCTCAAAACCCTTATGCCGAGGGTGATGTATATGTGTCCGTCGCTCTTTGGTTCATAGCAACCCAACCGTAAGCTAGAATTTGAAACACTGGCGCTAATTTAGGACCCAACCACAGGAAAAATATACAGAAGTCAAAAATTAAATAGCGCAATTCGCAAAAATGTGGTTAACTCAAGATTTTTTTTTTTTTTAATTTTCGAGTGGGGTATCAAATGATACCTGCTGAATAGTAGGTTACAAATATATATATACTTTTTTAAATGTTGCATTCTTTATTGGTTTTATAAGCCAAAATATACCCAAAAAAGTGCCAAGGGATATTGTTTACATATAACGCCAAGCGGGGAGGGGGAGGGGAGAAGGAATTAAGGAAGAGAGATTTCTTAAAAAGGACTTAGGACCTTAAAAGATATTAGGATAAAAATCATATAAACACTTGAAATTAACGATTCGTTCTTCTGCTAGCAAGGATTATCTTAATTTTTTAGAGATTTCCAGAGCACAATTTAGGCGTCGTCTTTTCCTTTAATTAATTCCTTGGTGACTATTGCGGATGTTTTACCAAATTGAGTGAGTTTCGGTATTAAGTTTACTCCTTTAAGGGAAATATAGATGAGAAACGTAAGGCTAATTCATTGTGCTGTGCATCTCCTTTCCTGTTGAAGGATTAATTAAGATTGACGATGACTTTGTAATATTTGAGAAGCTACTTGAGATTTCAGGAGAGTTAAGCAGGAATGCAAACGAAAATTAATAACTAGACTATGCCAAAACTGTTTAATTGATGAAGGGCCCGGTTGAGTAAAATAGCGAACTTATATAACAGAGGTGAGAGAAGGATAGAGGTAGAGTAATTATAATACAGTGCAATTTACTCTTCTTTACAACAATTTAATAGTTTACTCGACTATAATCTATTAATAATCTACGAGTTAGTTTAATATTGGAAGATTTGAAGGATATTTAGTAATTTCCTATCGATGTTAATGCGAGTTTACTGCTCCAATAAACATGTTTATCAAGATCAAGTTGATAATAATTGACATTATTATTAACCCTTAATTAAGTACACCTCAGGGGTAAATTATCGTCAATCAAGTTTTTAAATACTTTTTGGAACTACGTTTCTTATAGCTCGTTACAACGTCTGGAGCCCGGGAGTGGATCCGAAAAAAACGACCGTCACATAACCATCGACCGATGACGATCACTTAAGTAAAAGTTGACCGATTTAGTTGAAATTTAATACACACGTTAACCTGACCAATGCCCAGAACGAGTACGTTGGAAAACGTTATCCGCCGAAGCGTTTGCGTGCAACGCTCGCGTAAACGTAAGCTTTAAATGTAAAATTGGAATATTAGGACAGGAAAAAATTCCTACTTCCATCTATTCAATGAGACAAACAACTTTTAGGCAAATTATGCTTTTTCTAACTACACCATGCATAATTAGTTAGCATCGTATACTTAGCAGTGTGATTTTATAATTTATATTTAATGAAAACGGGAAGGAACTTCGTTCCTTCCCGTTCCTACTACTGACCTGTGACACTACACGTAGGTATTTTTTATTTTTTTAAAAAATTGACGTTTTGTGGTATATCCTGCATTAAACTGGAAGTTATTTGAGTTACAGTATTGTTACTCAATGTCAAAATGTAGTATATTTTGAAGAAAGATTGACCAATTTTCTGTTTTTAGCTTGTAGAAATAGTTTCCTGTAATTGCTAAAATGTGACACATAATTTATCTTTGAGGTACAGATATATGCAGCAGAGAATGTGTATCTATGAGGTTCCGTGTAATCTAAGTTTTTTTTAAGTATGAAAAAAAGTAAAAATATAAAGAGTAAAGAGTATGATGATGTAAAATTAATCAAGATGTCAGAATAGGAACTAGTTCACTGACAGACAGGAAGGGTGGTGAAAATTGTATGTATAAAGGATTTTGCACATTTTTACACTTAAAAGGTTTGATCACCGGTATATTTCCCATTTCACAGGAAAAATAAAGCACCTAAACAGAGAGAGAAAAATTTCCATAGTTTATTTCTGAAAGAGACACGTGTCTCGCAATTTTCTCCGGTTTGATACAGGAAAATTTCGATTTAATGGTAGCTATTTAAAGAGTAAACATGCCACATGCTTCAATGAATTCTCACTCACATACAGTTCAGTTTGTAAAATAAGACTAGAGGAAATAAACTTACAAAAATATAATTTAAAAAAATTAAATAGAAATTAAAGTTTTCATTGTTTATACAAAAACAATTAAGTAAGAAAAAATAAAAATAAATATACCTTATATTAATTAAAACTATAGAAAATAAGCTCCGCTTTGACTTTAATAGATTTTTTTCTAATTAGGTATATGGTATTATAGTATGGTAATAAAAACTAAAAAAAATAGCCAGAAAGTATCAATTAATGGCAAAATGAGTCGGGTGACTTTAAAGTGATTTATTTTTTAAATGTAAATAAAATATGTATAAGTTATTTTTGTTTCAAGTATAAACTCCCAGTTTGTAAGAGATAATATAGATTTGCTTGTATAAAGTTTCTTTCACATGAAGCGGTACGTGCTGAAAAGAAAATAAGATCTTGAACTTGCCTTACAAGTATGTATATCACACACTTTCTGAATGTGCGATTTGATTTTGTTTTTTTGATTTCTTTTATGCTATATATAAATTATTTTTATGCTTTTACCTCTGCCATCTTATCATATTTTTACTAGCGGAAAAAAAAATGTTATGTAACCTACTCCTTTATTTGAAAGGAAGTGCATTCCCCTTGCGACTTGATAGCAAAATGAAGTCAGGTTTCTAGATGTTAGTGATGCACTTTTACCATGAAGATTATCATAACAACGTTGAGCTCTTGAATTCCTCAACAGGCTTTGAAGTTTGCCTTTACTAACGTACTCCATTATCACGAATATTGGATCTGAAATCAAACAAAAACATGTTTTTTCAAATGCTGTTTAAGAGATTTTTATTCAGCAGCAACCAGGAAAGAATATTTCTAAAAAAGAAACATCATGACTTCATAACGAATTTCATTTTATCACAGTTCTATTTATAAAAATACAAAAAAAATGTTTATAAATGAAAAAAGAAATTAATTTGTTAATTTTTATTCATATTATAAGTAATTATTATTTTAAAAAAATAATGACTGTACCTAATAAAAATATAAACATTTTGCAGGTTTAAAGATATCCCAATTAAGGTATGAAATATCACCTTTTTTTTAAAAAAAAGCATTAAAAAAGTGTTCTTATTAATCACCCCTGAAGACTAAATTTTTATTAGTATATAAAAATATACTAATAAATATAAAGGGGACACAATAGCAAACTAGATTTAAGCAAGAATTGACTTGTTTAACAAATTTCATTTTATAAAACCTAAGAATATACAGCGTACCATTATTTACTGGAACCAACTCAGAGCACTTAGGACCCCCCCCCCCCCCCCCCCCCCCAATTATATTGTATATATACTTTTTAATTTTTGATTAGAGTTCATTACTAACTCATCCAAAAAATAAAAATTTCACATCTAACCATATTAGTTTAGAAGATATATATGCCTAAATTTTAGTTATTTTGTCATTCACTGACATCAAAATTCTAACTAGAAATCCTAGAGAAAATTGAAATTTTTTACGATTATATAGGAATAGTTTAATGTACGAATACAGAAAGAATTCTGGTTCTTTGACCCTCTTAAGGCTAATAAAAAACAACAACCTATTTATAATATTAACAAAAAATATATTACTAGTTCCGCTACCTAGTAGAGTTCATAAAAACTCAAGGAGGAGGAGGAAGAGTCACACACCTTTAAATTTAAAAAAATTTCTGACGACAAACTTTGGCAAATTTGAAATAACAGATTTTTACAATTTTGCTTATTTATATGAAAAGAGAGAAGCTTCTTTAACACACAAGTTGAATACCTTTATCAGTACAGCATCCGATAAGTCTAACTACGTTTGGATGAGGATCCAGAGATTTCATAACCTGTAATTCTTGTAATAGATCCGTCCTCTCTCTTTCTGCAGCGTTTTCTTTAAGCGTCTTTACAGCAACTATAGTAGGACCATCATTTCCTGTTGCAAAATAAAAATTGATTATTAACTACTTACAAAATAATAAAAATTATTAGAGTCTTAAAGTGTATAGGGACAGAAATACAATTATTGAATAATAGCTCCAATAGTGCAGTTATTGGAATTATATATGGTTTGGAGAATTGAAGGTTGTGAATTTTTTAAAATAAGATGCTAAATGTTATTGTAAGATATATCGAAAATTTGATAGAGTCTATAATTAAATTGAGAGTTAGTGACCCAAAGAAAAAATGATGCCCTAAGCATCCCCCTAAGAACTGAATGTTTGAAAACACTAAAAGATTTACAATGCTTCGACCTTATTTCCGCAGAAAATACAAGAAACTAGGGATATTTATTTAACAATACATTTTTTAAAAAATTTTGAAAAGTTTCGTAAAAATTGAATCATTTGTCCTTTGAAAGCTCTCAGTTCTCTAGAAAAAATATAATATGTAGAGTTAAATTATAATTTCCAACCTCCTAAGAGGTAAATAAACAATAAATTTTGAATTTTGGGCATTTCTTTCACTCTTTATCTGAATATCAGCTGGAAATTTAACAAATCAGTTTTGTTAAATTTCCACAATAGGAGTAGACTTTTAGAGAGCACAGCAAAGTAATATCTCCTGAGCCAATTGCTTTAGAACATTGATTCTATAAAATCTCTTTGCTATCTTAAAAAAACAAAAACATTCTCAATAACAAAAGAATGAACTGGTAATTAAAAACTATTGATTATCAAACTACAAAATTTGTTATAAAATTAAATATGATTATCCTCGGAAAAAATAATATTAAAAAAATCTACACAGCTCAAACAAAAATTGACTACAAACTAACGTAATTCTGTGAAAAGAAAAATCATTCTACAAGCAAAATAAAATCATGAGAAATCATAAGAGAATATAAAATTAAGTTACATTTTGTTATTATCTATTAATTTAATTTTTAACATCTTTCAACAATATATCTGCGTTATAATTTTTCAATTCCTAATCGAAAATATTATTGGACAAAGGCATATTTTTTATTTTGTGATATTTAACTTATATTTAAAGAAAATATGTTTAACTCCATGGGGAATGTAACATGAAGAGAACCTAGAAAAATTATTTATTTTTCTTGAATTGGACTAAACTTTTATAAAGAAATAGCATCTCTTAAAAAACAATATCTTGGAATTTGTAAAAAAAAAAAATGAATACATTTATTTCGCGTTCCATGATAATGTAGAGTGAAAACATAAGGGTTGTTAGGAAGTAAAAAGAAAGCAAATATCTATTGAATAAAACAACTCGCTTAGAAAAAAAATGGGCTCTTGTAGAAAAGTTTCATCGGTCTCTAAACCTCCCTTCAGGCTACAATTATTATTTTGCTAAGAATACCGGTGCTTTCCCTCCCCTTTAACCAATGGATTAACGATTTTCTGATTTATTTTATTCAAAATGGGTTAGAGTAGGATATGCGGTAATAATAATACCATCGATGTTGTTTGCTTGACACTTCCATACTTGTCCAAAGCATCCTTCGCCTAAAATATTAAAGACTTTAAGCTGGTGTCTTGGGTACTCCCACCTGTCTGTAGGTTTCTCTGGAGGAGCCGGTGCAGTCTGAAAGAAAAAAACATAAACATTAAACATGTATTTTTTCCAAAGGTGATAAAAGGTGTTGATTGATATTAAATGAGACAAATGTGGGTAGTTGAACTCAGATGGAAAAAGGGAGATCTGTGTGTTTGTGAGAGAGTGTTATCCCTGTAGGCCTCGGGTACGATCCGAGTGGTGAGCAGTGACCGGTGAGCGGCTGATACGCAGAACGTTACCACTCACGTTAATGTTTATATTGAGTATCAATGGAAGTAGAGGACGGCCGGCTATGACAAGCATGAGTTTCTGAGCGAAACACGTTACCGCTTGCCGCTCACCGCTGAGTCCGGACATTAATTTTGATTATAGAAACAATAGAAACTCTCGTCAAAGAAACAGCAAGGAACTAATGGAATATACCGTGTAGCCTATTATTTTCGCTCTTATCATAGCCAGCGCCACTCACCGCTCTGACACTCTGCCACCACCGTTCATCTCTCGTCTCTCGTATCGTACCTGAGGCCTTTTATGTGACGTAAGAGCTAATCCTTAAAAAAAAAAAAATAAATAAAAAATAAAAAATATATATATATCTATATATTGTCTGCGGTCAAAACCCCTGGATGTGAGACATTCGAAACAGATTGTTGTATCAGTAATCATGTGTTTATTCCTCCCAATTTCCTCTCCTCCCCAATTTAGAGATTTAGAGTTAACTTTTACGTCCCGATTTCACCTTGGAATATGATGCTTATGAACAAGTACGCCAAATTTCATCGATATTGGTTCGGCGAATATTTATAGCTTCTCTAGGCGTCTATACAGATGACAGGCTACAAAAAATAAAAACAACACTATTTTGAACTCATAGGAACTTAAAATGAGTAAATTCATTAAAATAATTAGTCTATAATGTACTAGCTGAATGCCCGTGAACCGCTGCGGAGTGTGTTATTTTTATTGTATTTTTTTAAATGTTTTATATAAACTACCGCCAAGAAGTATTAAAGTTATTTATTTTAATTAGCGAGAATATCTGGATGCCCTAGTTTCCTGGACCCCCCCCCCCCCCTTTTAATAATATAATATGAGATTCCCTTATTAGTAATTGACTCCATATACTGGAGAAACAGTTTTATAAGTTAGCCTTCCGTGAAAAGCAGAGATAATTTTCCTCTGTACCCCCCCCCCCCCCCACGGTCTCTTATCGCATCCATGATGTAAATTACCTTTCATTAATGTATGCTTACATTATACAAGTCCGAGTAATGACTTCAGAGAATCAGTGTGGTCTAATACCCTAATCTTTTTACTTTGGCCCTATTTCCCTAAGGGATCAAATTTCAGAAAAACTCATCTTGGCAGACATTAAAATATTATATAAGAAAGTTAATTTTAAAACAGACGAACACACATACATACCCACAGACACTCTTCTTCTGTATACATATAATATAGATAGATAATAAAAATAATAAAATAAAACATAGCCCAGCTCTTGGGAATAATAAAGCTTTCTATCAGTGATAGAATTATAAGAATTGAAACAGTAGCTCTAGGGATTACCCCCTAAAAACAAACTTACAAATAAGTTAACCTCTTTATAATATTTGAATAGACAATATCGTAGTCTATATTCTAGAATACGTATATGAGAAATTAAAAATAAAACAATTACTTTGACGAGGTAAACAATATGTAATTTTAAACCCAACCAGTATTCGTTATATTGTGGTTGAACTGTGTGAAGAAGATTTTAGTAAAATGTATCACGCGATATTAAAATGTGAAGATTTAATTCTCGTGATTAACAATAGAGTGAGATGGAGATGATGAAGAGTTTCTATGAATTAAGAAAGAAAAAAGGAGTTCAATTTAACATTCTGAGTTTGGACGTTTGCCTTCGCAAACTATGGAGATAGACAAAGATAGAACGAGTGTAGGTTACGACCAAAGTGGGGAGAATCAAGGACAGACAGACCTGCAACCTGCAAGTGCAAACCCAAACCAGTTGTTTCTCTACCACCGTACCATTGTGACCTGTCACCTCATCGGGATACAGAAGAATTATTTTCCTTTTGGACTCAGTAGGGTATTTTCCTCTGCTTCTTTTTGGTAAGTTATATTACTCATTTTTTTTTTTTTTTTGTTTTCTTTATTGATAACGTCATATAAATCTAATATTGTATCCAAACAAAAAAATAAAACATTTTTTTATAAAATGGATTTCAACCTTAAAAACTTTAAGTGCCACTTTCTAAGGGACACGATGAAAGGTTACGCATAGGTTAGGTCGAAAAGTAAACAGCATAACCTAAACTAACCATACCCTTCCTTTATTTTTCTTAGTAAGTGGCATTTAAGTATTTTTTTTTTTTTAAATCTATTTAATATATCGAGATGCTAAAACCAGGATATTCTTTTATAATGTATAATGGAACTGTTTAAAAAAAAATGCAAGTAAATCGGAAACAAAATAAGGCCAAATAGGTGGACCAAATAATGCACATTTACCAAATAAGATAACAAATTATCAAAATGAAGTATTTATAATAAAAGGTATGAAGATATTCTAGAAAATACAATATAAAAAAATATTTTGAGGAATTTATTTTAGAGAAATAAAACGAATATGATTGCATTTAACTTTAACATTTTGCAAATTTATAGAATTATATATTTTTTTTTTATAATATATATATATATATATATATATATATATATATATAATTTATATTTATTTATGTAATTTATTTATATTTATATGTTTATTCAATAAATTTTTATTTTATTATATATATATATATATATATATATATATATATATATATATATATATATATATATATATATATATATATATATATATATATATATATATATATTGTATATAATTTGATACATATTTTACAATCGTTCTCTTAACATTATGCATAGTTAGATTTCATCTGACCCTTGTCAGGTTTTTGTTTTATATTTCCAAAAGAGATGTTTACCTATATAGTAGGGGCTATGTCGTTTGAATAATTCAAAAAATATTTATTCATATTTTTGATACACCTCTACATTTACATTTGAGAATATTTAGATGCAATCCTGTTTATAAAGCACAATACGTTTAGAAACGAATTTCAAATATATAAATTAAGTAAAAAATAAAATCTTGTTTTGTTATTTGAGTAAGTCTTAAGATTTTTGTTTGAAGTTACGTAAACCCCTTGTTTGGTTAATATATTTAATGCAAAATTCTTGGAAAAGATGGGATTCAATTGTCACGTTTAAATTGCCGTACTAATGGTATAAATAAAGAAGATAAATTGAGGTAAACCTAATTACCTTTGAGATTTCCTGTATCAAGTTCCACTGTATTATCTTTCCAAAGTATAAAAGTGATAAAATCTCTTATTTTAATTTCCGTAAAATCTTGCGTATAATACGCTCAATTTATACCTCATTTTATCTTCTAAAGTAAGGGTGCGTATTATACACGAGTGAAAACAATTACCAACTGATTTTTCCAACGTGTCTTTCTGTCATTATTTAGAATCAAGCGGCTGTAAAAATTATCCTCGCATCCTATCACTTACTTTATTGATTTTATGTCTACAAGCCATTATTGTGTAACTTCTATAATTGTTTCCCCCGTTTTTTTTAATCTGTCATGATTGTTTTGATTTTTTACATGAATTAATAACAATTTAGCAAAAGTTAAAGAGTTCAAATTCAAATTAATCTAGGGCTATCTGCGGGTTACATTCGATAAACTATAAAAGTTTCATACAAATCAGATAAGTACTTTTGAAGGTATAGGTGTAAAATAAATGTATGTTTGTGCGCATGTGGAAGAGAAACAAATGAGCGCAGGAGCTTGAAACTTATATTGGACTAATAATGATCTAATTATGACCTACCATACAAATTTAATTATAATTGGATGTGTAGTTTTTATAAGATTTGTTGATTCGCAAAAATTGAGCCCCCATTCCAACTGACAGATACGGAACCAAAAATATTCCCTGATCACTGAAACGGATATCTGTCTTGGAATTTTGAAATCGGAGAAATAAAATATTTTGTTCTAAGAACGATCACAAAGCTTCCGTTATCTTTGGTAAGCTCGGAAGCAAAATAATAGCAAAATAATATTATTCATAAATTTCAATTTACATTATCTTGTATGTCGTTCTGAACATTAAATTTTCTCACCGATAAATGAGATCACCCACTGTTTCCAATAATGTTTCATATCTTTTCTTGTTAAATTCCACGCTGAAAAAAACATACGTCGACCATTTTTTAATTGAAATAAAACACGAAGTTGTTTTGAAATATGAGGATGAAGGCCCATGGTGACGGAGCAGATGTGGGAGAGTGAAAGCCGCCGAGCAACTGAACGTTGATATTTTTCGAATCGCATTTGAAGATCAGATTTCGGAATCCTAGTGTGAATAAGCCCTTAAAATTTTTAAATACCACGTCTTGATAACAGATGTAAAACCCTACGGAAAACTCTTAAAAACGATTTAATACCAACACCAACTCTATATACCTCGTTATAATAAATATCAAAATTGGAATGTGGATAAAAAGTAAATTAGGAATACCAGTTAAACCAAATGGTTGTGGTACATTCTGGTCTTTTACTAGGTTCAGCATTTTGCTTCTCACCAGAACCATGAATGTACCACATTCGTATTTCTGATTTCTGGCATAACTAAATTATTAAGTATTTCACATTCATCAAAATAACATAGCTAATAACAGCTCCTACAAGTCAGGCACAAATTCGGGGTTGTAGCACAACTTAGACTATAATACAACAAGTCCAGGTAGCTAATACTTTATTTTAATACATAATTATAATCTGTTTCTTAACTATATTCAACGCCTTCCTTTAGTTGTTATCATAAAAACTTAAAGGTAATTAAAAACTATTACAAGGATCATTATAATTTGTATATAAGTTACCTTAAGAAAAAGTTAATAAATTAATTTAAAATTAAGAAAAATATAATTTAGTTACCTTGTTAAAATTACCCCTTAGAAGGGTGGAAATGTAACGCAAGTGAGCCTTTATTTAAATGAAAAGATTATTCATAACTAATTTTATATTAATTATTAAACTTTCAGTGAATTTTGATGACTAAGTAATATAACAAAGAAAGGTTACAGTTATCTTTCAACGTTTTTCTTGTATATTTTAACAGTTGAAATATTATTATTAGGATATTAACTTCATAAAATGAGAATTGTCAACACATAAAACGAATATTAGTTTTTTACTTACGCAAATAGGAAGAAAAAGTTGTTCTTTTTAAAACAGGAATTTTATAATAGTAGTTCCAGAATGGCGTCACGAATCAAGAGAGATAAACATTATAGAAACTAGAAAGTAGTTAAGTTAGACATCAGCTGACACGCAAGGCCAAAGTTCAAGTGCAGCTACCTCACAATATTTAAAGTTCCTACTGTTTCCCCTTCTTCTTATTTTTTTTATTTTTTTATCCTTTCTCTCTTAAATTGTATTATACAAAATAATAATAAAAATAATGAATGTTTAAAAACTATCTTTAAAGAAGACAGTTTATTTTAACTTAAACATGATGCAATTTAATTATTCTGATGTTGGCAGTACTTTTTTGGTTATTATTTCTTCTTGTCGCCATTTTAGCTTGCAACGTCATTAGTTTGATATATTTTCACGTAAAAATTGACTTAGTTTCTGAATTATTGGACAAAATTTAATTAAATTTGTTTTGTTTTTTTATTTGGCGATTAGTAAATCTGTTATAGTGAAACGTGTAATATTTCGCAAAGAGTCATTGTTAATTTTGCATCGCGGTGTATTTTGTATTTGAATATTTGATAACACATAAACTATTTTGTATGTTGGGAGCAAACTTCTAAACTCCTTCAAGACCTCGAGAAGTTCATAAAGATTGGGGATGGCCCAGAGCTATACAATGAACTGCGTAAGTTTTTTTTAACCTTTAGTAGTAATTATCGCTTATTAAAAATTACGAATTCTTATGAAAGTTATGTTCATTAAAACCTCGACCTCCTTTCTTAAGATACTTTTGTCTAGAAATTACGGCAATACCTATTATTTAACGAAGCTATTCTTGGAAATTCCAAACATAATTAATTAACCGGCTAAAGTGAATTTTTACGATGCCATCGAATTTTGTATTTCGATTTGGACCTCTACCGGGTCTTTATATGCAGCAGGGTTGTTTTTCTTCAAAAAATGAGCAGAGCACCGCGAAACGGCCGTTGAAAATTCTAGGGCAAAAAAAATCATTTTTTTACATTGATTCTGTAAACGCAGCCATACTATAGGATGAACTGAACGAGATGATACAGTCGAGAATCGCTTGGTAGCACAAATTTTCTTAATTTATACACTTGAGAGATAATTTTCCTTTGTCAAACAGTACATTTGTATGATTTAAACATTTGAGAAATTATATATGTATGATTTGTTCATAGGAAAGTTGATATCCCTTTGTCATAAAAATACGTTGGAGTAACCTCATATTCTTCAGTTTTACCCCGTACAATTCTCTTTTACCAATTAACATTTCTTTGCTTTTGCTTAAATTAAATTTAGTGTTTATATTTGAATTATATTTTGTGCTGTCAAGTTTGTTTTTAGGGGGGGTTTGTAGATACTTCTCAAAACCCTTATGATGCCGAGGGTGATGAGTCCGTCTGTCCATTGCTCTTTGGTTCATAGGGCCTGAACCGTTTAAGCTAAAGTGCTGAAATTTGAAACACTGGAGCAATTTTTTGACCCAATCACAGAAAAAATATGCAGAAGTTAAAAATTAAATATGCGCATGCGCAATTTGAAAAAAAATGCGGTGAACTCAATAAGTTATTTTTAAAAATAATTTTCAAATGGGGTATCAAATGAAAGCTGCTGAATTGTAGGTTACAAATATATATATGCTTTTTTAAATTTTCCATTCCTTATTGGTCAAATAAGTCAAAATATACCCCCCAAAAAATTCCCCCCTCCAACCAGTTAATTGGCAGGTCCTAGAATTTCAAAATAATTCATGGTAATATCTTATGGTGGGGCGATAAAAATTCTTGAAAAAAAAAAATTTATCTTGTCGTTATTACCGATAAAAAACATAGTGACCCCCCGGGGGATCGAACTAGGGACCCTTGTGGTCGAAGAAGAAATCTTAATTACATAACGGGTATGCTTAATCATCTACGAAATCCTAAAAAGCACTTGGACGCAAGTACTTTCCTGTGATTTATTCTTTTATAATAAATCCATAAGCTTGCTTTTGAGAATGTATTCAATGTTCCATTCGAATTACCCCGTTGATAACTTCTTGTTTTTACCTACTTACTTAATATGTTCATTTCCTTATTTATATGACTATATTAAAGAGGTTATTCACTAATCGCAACCATTTATACTGTTTAAAGAACAAGTTCGGTTCATCAAACATAATTAATTCACCTTTCTTAACTTTTGCTTAAATTAAATTCGTTGTTTATATAATAATATTTTGTGCTATCAAGTTTGTTTTTTCTTTTAATTATAAATCCATAAGGTTGTCTAATGTTCCATTCGAATTACCTCGTTGATAACTTATTGTTATTATAACAATAATTGTTATAATAACAGTTATTAACCTACTTATTTAATATCTTTATACTTCTTATTTATATGACTATATTAAAGAAGTTATCCACTAATCGCAACCATTTATACTTTATACTGTTCAAAGAACAAGTTCGGTTCGGTTGTACCGACGTCTTTGACTAATATTATGTTCTTTTAAGTGTTGTTTGTACTCTATTAGGCAATTTAGGCCCCAGTAGCCCACAGGCTACTACACCTCAGAATATTATTTTATATAATATTTAATTTATACATTTTATAGAGTCTTCGCTGTTTATTTGGGATATTAACAATATTGCAAACAAGTCGCAAAATACAGAAAGAAGGTTTTTACCTCATCCCAGAAAAGAGATAAGGATGATTTCTTCCTTCACACATTTATCTTTTTCTTTATAAACTTTAGTTCATAATTCTTAGGTTTTATCCTAAGAACGATTGAACTGTGTTGTATTCTGTAAGACATATTGCATGCTTTTCCTGGATTTGTTATTACGGGTTTACAAATAAAATATGACTTCTTGGTTTTACTTATTCTTCCGACAAAGGAACGTCAAGTTTATTGAAAGATTTACCCCTTTTTATCCTTCTATTTGTGTCCCTTTTACTTTTCTAGTGCCTCTCTTTGTCCTGAGTGTTATTTAATTAGGGAGGGAAAACCTCAATTTTACTGCATTTGTATTACATAAGTCATTTGTCTTTTGTTAATATTAATTTAATCAAAGTTTTTTGTTGTATGGAGTTTGCTTATAGTTAAATAAAAATAAACTCAAAGAACAAAATTAAGAATTATTACAAGTCAATAGAGCCCAATACTTTATTATCTTTTAGGGATCGCTTTTGTTGGCCATCATCTAGAATAAAATCAAAAGCAATTATTATCGTGTGTGAAGTAATTTTGAGAAGTTATGTTAATTTTAGAATGCTACATAATCTTTTTTTTTTTTTTTTTTAAAAAACCGTATTTTTTTCGTTACTTATTTCAAATTCCTCATTGGTTTTTAGACTTAATTAAAACGTAATGAATAATGCTCACTAAAAAATTACAATTTTAATTATAATTTAGGGCGTAGGCTTCCGCGGGTTTACTCGTAGTAAATAAATTGATTCCCGGTGAAATTCCCGAAAACCACAAAGGACAAAGTTCTCTAGTTTATCAGTTTATCTTGTTGTTGCTTCGAGTTAACACCAAGATGCACTACACCCCTGAAAATGTGTTCAGTGGTGGAAGCGAACCGTCGTACTTTAAACCCTTCCTGACGCAGTAAGATCATGTTATTAATTCATTTAATTTATAGGTACATTAGTCATTTTAAAAGAAGAGTAAAAGAATTGACCGAAACTAGACAGGATTAAAATAATTTCTCTATACTGCTAATTTTTGCCATGCTCATCATGTTGTAGCATATATCTTACTAAGGCTCATGCATGATTTCCAAACTGTTAAAAGATGTTAAACTATGTTAAAAGATCTGTTATGCTTCTGATTTGAATTCTTTATTATGTGTGTGATCCAAAATGATGAGAATGTATTGTGACGGCATAAATTCGATTTTGATAGATGTTTTGAAGTCCCCTGTATTAATTTTTACTTTCTCATATAAGGAGGAAGAATTGTGATGGCCGAAAATTCGATTTTGATATTTTGTTGGATTTACACGTTTTGAGGTCCCCTGAGTCTGAAAAGGTGGTTTTTTAAAAATGTCTGTCGTATGTGCAGACGCGTGGACTAAAACTACTGGGACGATTATGACGAAATTTGAAATATATGTTTAGAAAACCTGAGGCGAAATCGAGAAATGAATTTTCGCTTCGAATTTGGAGGCGCTACCCCCCAAAAACTCTGAAGCAACGTGAAAAAAAAAATTCTCGAAAACGGTTCCGACAATTTTGATTAAAATGTTCTAAAATATAGTCCATTTAAATACGAATCTTAAGATATAAGCCGTTTTCCCCGGAAAAATCTATAGTTCCTGAGAAAATAGCTTAAAACGCGGACAGAGAGAGCCCGGGAGAAGTTATTTTTATGGAAAATTTTGATGAAATCTTCATTATTGCTGAACATTAAACGTATATACATTAAATGTACATACGAAAACTAATAAATGGAAAACACTGGGCTAAGTAATTATGAACTCGTATATGAGAAAGTTTGTCTTTCTGAGACAGAAAGACAAACTTTCTTCAGAAAGACAAACAAAAAAGAAGTTTGTTTGAGTTGTCTTGGACCGATTATTTTAAATTTGTGCCAGACGTGTGAATTGTAAAGGGTTAGTTGTAAATATCGAGGATGATGAATAAATTAAGTATTAAACTGTGAGGAAAAAATTATATAACTAAAAGCCCCCATATTTTTGCATAAAGCTTATGCAAATATTTTCGTTGAAATCTAAAGTTTGAAATATCGTCTATTGAATGAGAATTACCCATTTACATTTTACAAACGTAGTTTTTCTACTGGAATTTTGTAAAACTCTACTTATAAATAGTAAAAAATTAAACAACCAAATTGAGAATTATGAATATGATAAAAAAAAAAAAAAAAAATAGCTGAAATTAGAATTAAACGTAAATTTACTAACTCCTAAGGCCTTTTATTTCTTGCCCTTCTTTTAACTCTAATCATTTTTACTTGGCAATTACCAATAGTGCTTGTACTCCACTGTTTAGTTTTATCATTTTTTTAAAATCAATTTTGAATGTACGGTAGTTTCGGTAGAATTAGTAAGTTCAAAAGAATAATTAATATGAAAATGCCATTTTTCAAAACTGGTCTTTTTTTCAATTTTTTTTTTTTTTGCAAAATTTGGGGAAGATTGAATGAAGGTAAGTGGTTCAACATTGGGGTAATAGGTGTGCGATGAAACTTGAAAAGCAAATAAATTTGACGCCATTTTTTTTTTTTTTTATTAATTTTTTTTTTTTTTTTTGGTTTCTGTATTCTTCACCTTAGTTGTATCTATGTGCAAAATTTGGGGAAGATTGAATCACGGTAAGTGGTTCAAAATTGGGGTAATAGGTGTGCGATGAAACTTGAAAAACAAATAAATTTGACGCCATTTTTTATTTTATTTTATTTTTTTTTTGGTTTCTGTTTTGTTCACCTAAGTTGTATCTATGTGCAAAATTTGAGGAAGATTGAATCACGGGAAGTGGTTCAAAATTGGGGAAACGGAAATGTGCGATGAAACTTACAAAGCAAAGTAATTTAAGACCAGTAAAAACTCAGACGAGATCAAAATTGTCAACTATATGGGAATTGTTCAATTTGAGGACAAAAATAGGAATAAAAATTCTTCCCCTCCTAGAAGCAAAATAAACAAAAACATGTAAATTATTAAATGCATTATAAGGAGATAGAAGTATGGATGTAATAGTAGTATTCATACTTATATATTTAGTCAGAATAGGGGAACTTAAATATGACGCTAAAAAAGTCCTTGAACTTCAAAAAATCCGGATTGGAATATAGTTTTAGTCCCGGATTACGACTCAGTTTTGATTTAGATACTCATTCAAACATGTATGTCTTAATTCAAAAACTGATAAATTTCTATCATTTAGTTTATTATATTTGTTATTTTACACATTAATTGCTTCCGAGCTTACCGAAGGTAACGGAAGCATTGTGTTCACTTTTGAGAACGAAAAACTTCTATGCCTCCGATTTCAAAAATTCCAAGACAGAAATCCGTTTCAGACATCAGGGAACATTTTTGGTGTCGTGTCTGTCTGTCTGTCTGTCTGTCGGTCGGTCTGTGTGTCCGCGAATTATGAAACGAGTGACGATAACTTGAGTAAATGTCAACCGATTAAAGGTACTAACCACTAACCATGTAAGAGAAAAAATGTTAGAAATTATTTAAATTTACGGAACTATGTATGGGAAATTTCCTTAAGACTATTTTGACAGTATATGTATTTATAACTGTTTTGTTTTATATAAACGTGGCCTCCTCTGCGCTTGACTCCGGCATAGGGCCCTAGCTCGGAGTTCACCCAGCATTCCCATGTACAATCTCGCGAGGTGTTTAAATTCCTTGGTGTTTTAGTTAATAACACACTTCGATTTCAACAAAATGTATCTTCTGTTCTCTATAAACTAGAAGAAGCTTGTTTTATAATCAGAGCACTTACAAGATATAATTCTTTAGTGACGCTTATTTATTACCGAGTAGTATATCCACATCTTGCTTATTATGTGTTAGTTTTGGGCAATAAACCAGAAGCTAAAAGAGGTTTTATACTACAGAAAAGATAAGAATAATAAAAACTATTCTAATTACCTACCCAAAACAATAAAAGGTGTACCTGCTGACAAATTGGCTAACAAATTAAGACAAATGCTTAAAAATAAAGCGTATTATTCGGTCTCTGTAAATTTATCTAAAAATTAAAATGTTAAAATTTTGCTTTTTTTTTTTTTTTTTTTTTTTTTTTTTAAATTAACATTTACTGTTAATATTATTACTCTTGTTTGATGTTATAATGTAATTTTTATGTTGTTCGTTTGAAATTCATTAACTATACATTTTGGTAGTACTAATTATAATTGATATTAATTATTAGTGACATGTTATTTCCGATGGAAATTGGCAATGTAATAATGTATTTATTTATTATTTTACGTATACGTAGCTGCTTATGCGAAGTGGTGTCCATCCGGTTGCGTGTGTCAATTATAAGGTTTATACAGCTGATAAAGCGACATGCCAACCCCGCGTCATCCATTAAACATATAGTTGTACATAATATAAGCACTTTGGCAGGTCCAAGTCCCTTAGAGGCTGTTGCGCCTCGGATTATTATTATTTGAATGGTTACTTTTTCATGGTTAATTTAGGTTTTTAGATATCAAGTTTTTTCTCGCGCCTCTTAAAGCGGAAGGCAAACCATTAATGAATGGTGTGCATATTGCCTGTAAGAATATTTACTAGAATCTCACTAAGATTATATTTGTCTAAATTTGAAGCATTCGCTGAGTTCATAAACATATCCCTGTATTTGGCTATATATTTTAATTACCAGTGTCACTACGCTGCTTGGACATTTCGTCAACATAACGAACATAACATTGAGTGATTTTTTTGTTTACAACAAAACAAGAGAGGGAAAAATGCGATAATGCTTTGAATACCTGAGTTGGTGGTGGCATGGCTGAATCGGTCCATGGTTCATATCTGTTAGATGAAGCTCTAGGACCACTCCATTGTTGCATTACTATCGAATCTTCTCTACCTCCTGACTTCTTCTTTTTCTATAAATATTACAAATTATTAAATAAATATTACCATCCAACATTCTACATATATTTATTTTTAAACTTAAATTAGCATCATAAAGTTTTAAAAAAAATGCTTGTAGTGTTAAATAGTCTTTGCAAAAAGTTAAAAAAAGACCATATCCAGTCTGTATAACTGTATATTAATCTTCATTATACATATTATCAATAATGTATATTAAATATTAAATAAAGGTTCGGTTGTAATTTTACTTTCTCTTATAATTTCCATAGAAAAGATTGAAACAAAAAAAATTGTAAACTAACCATTTTTATATTGTATAGTTTAGTTTACGGTAGGTTTTTTTTTTTAGGCCAAAAACAAAAACCCTAATAAAATTACTACGCTTGTCTGTCCGTCCCTCTGTATCGTGCCTAATCTCTGAATTTACCCAACACTAAAAGTTTAAACTTTGAAGTTTTGTTATGAGTAATAAACCAATCAAAGGAAAATTATTGTGAAGCCCCAAAAAAATCTTCCCTCTAAATACTAGGGGTTCATTGCGTTTGGACAATAAAAAATGCATATATAAAGGCGTTTGTTTCACTTCATTGTAACAAATGGTTCAAAAGTTATATCTAAGACAATCTTTTAAATGGCCGCCATCTTGATAAAGCTGGGCCGATCATACTGGTTAAATAACTCGTTATATTTGTTAAATTGTCTACGAACCCTTTGTATGTACTGAAAGCATATACTACGCCAATTTATTTTTTTTAATGTCTTTCTGCTGGCACGTGTATTACCAACTACTGAACTTGATGAAGTAACGACACGTATGCTGTGATAAATTTAAGGATAATAAAATCCCTCTCTTGTATGTCTCCTTTACTGTAGTGGAGAAATATAAAATTCTTTTTAGTGAAGAAAAAACTTTTTCTTAAAGAAAAAAAAGTATTTTTTTTACTCTAACTTTTTTTATTCGTAATATTAACTTTTTCCTGGAATAATTTTTCTCTTTTAACGATATACCCACGTGTTTCTATGTATTTAATATTGAACTGAAATTTTCTCTTGGTAACATCAGTAGAATAATAAATTTTTTTCATAATATAACCTTTTTCAGGGTCCATGTTGCTCTATTCGGGATAAAAACGTTTTCCTAGCCTCTTAAATTTTATGTATTACATTTTATCAGGTACTTTGTGCTTTGATGTCAGAGATTACATTTTTAGAATTGTTGAATATAATTTATTAAAACGTTTCAGTAACTCACTACATTAAATGAAAGCAAATGACTTCATAAATGTATGTTTTAATAAAACTAGGGATGACATTAGGGTTTTATATTAAAGCAAATTTCGAAATATTTTCCAGCTGTTTTAATTAACTTAGTAATAACTCTAGAAACATTTTGAAACATCAATATTTCAAGAATAATATGAAAATTAATGATTAGTAGTTTCAAAGTGAAATAAAGGTAAACTTCAGACCATTTGTAACATTAATGGTTATACATATTTTCTTTTTTCTTTCAATGGACCTCTGAAAAAGGAGATAACTTCTAACAGATTGTAGAAAATATTAAGTGCTATTAAAATATATTGGAATGCCTACGAAGTCGCTTCTGGGGGAAAATCTAATTTTCCTATAGGTAATAGCGTACAAAGATTAGGAATATCATAATAAGAATAAAAATCAGTAAGAAAAGGCACAATAATTATGGAGTATCTTCGACATTATAGTAAACATTATGCACGTCTATGAGAAATTTTGAGTTGAGACCGATTTTTAGGGTTTTGAAGATCTTTCTCGAAACCCTTATGCCGAAGGTGGTAATGTGTCTGTCTGTCCGTCGTTCTTTGGTTCATATTTCCCGAACCGTTTAGGGTAAAAAGTTTTTAAATTGGGTTTTGTTGGATTTGACACAGAATCTAACAGATTTGTTGTTAAATTTTATCGCGGGTCACCTTGTGTGTATTAAATTATTTGTCATCTATATTATAATATATACACTTAGGTGTGAAAAAAATCAATGAGGGTATGAGTGGGAGTTATTTTTTGTCTTAATGTTCTTTATAGAATCTTTCATTCTTTGGGATATCTAGAAAAAACCTAGCTTATATATTTTGGTGTCCTAATGGTCATAATACTGTTATATTTCCTCTCTCCAACACTCACTCATTTGCAGCGTTTATTTCCAGGTCAAATTCCACAAAATTACCTATTTTTCGGTTAAAAGATCTTGCTTTTTTGATGTGCACTAAGATATTATTTTTATATCTGCCATTTTGATTCCGCATGTGGTGCCTAATATTTGAAAAACTTAGTTGCCATATCTCCCAAATTATTTTGACTAGAAATTCGGAAATCGGCAATAAATCGTTTCTTGAGATACAAACATGTGCTCTTATAACTTCTTGAAGTTTCCTTATACCATGTCTAAAGGTTAAAATAAAGTACATATAAATCAGTATGGGAATGAGTGGGAAAACAACACCAGCCTAAACCACGGGCATGCGGTTAATTTAAAATAAATAAAATTCGCTCCGATACAACTTTTATTTAACTTTCTCATATTCGAATACATAATATCGTTGTCTAGTGATTTTCATTTGCTAGTTGCATCGGGTGTTCGTGGTTACATTTAATTATTATTTTTATCTTATAAAATTTTATTCGTGATTTTTTATTTTTTAATGTAACTCATTTCTTCCTCAATCGGTAAGCGGTTTTATTTATTTTTAACTTTCGATGAATTTCCCTATATAATTTTTTTTTTTAATTTTTATTTTTTTTTTACTTTTCCAACTGATTTTAGCACATTTTATTATTTTTTATTTATTTTTAGCTTGTTATTTTTTTTAACTGATGACGGCCTTATGAAGGCTGAAAGCTGCTTTGTTTAATAAACCAGTTTTGATTTACGTGGAGAGACAATTTATGTTATTTCTTCTCTCGATATATATATACTCGTTCTACGATGAGAAAGTAAAAAGGAGATATATTTTTTGGGGTTTCAATATTTTTTATTATTATTTACAAAACTAACTTTTACTTTGAGGCAGTTATATCCTTTATGGGTATTCGTTCTTTCTATTTAATTTTATACCTATAATATGGATTTTATTATCTAGCTGACACTCTTACCATAGTCCATAATGTCATGTATGTCTCAAGCTGAGAATACATCTTATTTTCAATAGACACCAGTATTTAAAAATCTATTTAAATTTCGGTAAGACTACTATACTGAATACTGAGTAATCTTTATTTTTCTAAAAAGAAAACGTATTCTTACCATTTCACTAGATTTCTTCTTAGACGCTTTGTACTTTTTGCAGAGTCTCTTTCTAAAGAGGAAAGCTGTTATTCCTGCCAATCCGAACATAATGCAGACTATTGCGACGGGTACAATGGTCAATGCTAAGTCTATAGCAGTCGGCGACGGCGCTATCGGGGACGGGATAGTGGGTGCAGGTGCCGTTTCCGCACTAGGAACTGGTGATGATGGAGAAGCTGAAGTCGTTGTTATTTTTTCCGTCGTCTCCGGCTTCTGAGTCGTGGTTGTTGTTGTCGTTGATGGAATTAAAGTAGTAGTAGGCGCAACCGTTGGAGGTTCTTTGGACATTTCACTAACCACACTCGTCACTTCTTTTATAGGAACTATAGGTGTGTTGACGTACAACGGCTCTGAAGGATTAGGAAAAGGTGGTAATCGTGGAGGAGGTGGTCCTACTATAGAAGGGTGTCTAAACGGTGAGCTGTTTCCATTCACTTTGAGAGGCGCTGAACTGTTGACAACTGTAACCCATACTTCACTTTTCTGCGTCAACTTGCCATCACTCACTGTTACGTATAAGAACATATTTTCACCACCCTGAAACAGAAAAACAAAAATCAGAAATCAATTCATTTTATTAAGAGAATAAATAAATTAGTTGAAGGAATGAGTGAGTTACTGAGGATGAATAACTTTCTAATAATTGGCTCATATAGCGGGATTAGTCAAGATGGCGTTTCAGAAGAGAAATATTGATTTTGTTCATTAGGGTAAGGTTAGGTGCAGTTTGATAAGGAGTACAGTGTACAGTTAGATAGTCGTAAATTTTCACTTCAATGGAAGAAAATTTGCAGCTGAGTTACAAAAAGGAACGGAAGCATTATCTTCTGAAGAAAGACATTTTTTCATGTCCCCTGTAAAACTTAATGTAAAATTTCTAAGGCGAAAATCTGTTTTAGACACCAGGGAACATTTTTGGTATCGTGTCAGTCTTTTGTTCAACATTTATGTGATCCAACGTTATATCTTAAATCCTACTTGTCCAATTTTATAAAAAGTAAGACGGTATAGGACATAATTAGCCCTTAGCCGATTGTTGGTCCTACATGATTTTTACCCTATGAGCCCTATTGTTTCTCTCCCACATACGTACAAACTTTTGTTTTTTAACACCTATATTATATCTTTAAAAGTACTCATCTGATTTTTAAGAAACTTTTGTCTAGTAGTCCACCGGATGACCTCATATTATTATCAACTGTCTGCGCACAATAATAGTATTAAATTGATACTGTTTTCATGAAGAAATAAAACAATTTTAACAGATGTAAAAAAGGAGGTGGGTGTTAAATATATTTTTCAATAATGGCGAGTTAAAATAAAACATCAAACATCATTAAAGAACGAGGATGCTATAAACAATACCAATTAGCAGACTATTTTTAAACCTTCGACCATTTAGTTTTAGTATTGTTTAATTAAGAATCATCAAGTTAGATTCCTATCTAAGTTCACTATTTATAATTAAAGTGGTCAAACAGTATTAACCAAATATATGATCTTGCATTTGAGGAAACAATAACTTTTACATTTTTAGTGTTTTGTCCCCTTAAATGTAACAATAATATTATCTTTTGGGTACTTCTTTAGATTTTTACTCCCCTGAGTTTTTAAAAAAAATATAAATGACAGACTAAAAAACTATTAAGACTAAGGGATGTTTAGTCCAATGTACTTCGGGACAAAGGAATATCACACTTCTGTTTTTATAAGGAGAGTATAACAGTCTAAAGAAGAATATTCCGTACACCTTCTTTAGATTGTTACTTCCCTCTGTTTTCTTTTAAAAGGGGAGTAACAATCTAAAGAAGTGCCTTCTTTTGTGTCTTCAGGGGTATTATTATAATAAAAAAACTAATGTATTTGCTTAGCTTTTTTTTATTATTTATTTATGTGGTAATATTTCGTCTCTCTCTCATTTTGAGACATTTTCGAACCTGAATGTATGTGTTTGTTTCAAATTTTACCAAACAAGTCATTAAATAAATTACTATACAGTAACGTGTCACCATACAAACTGTCAAAAAAAAAAATGTTTTTCAAAATTTAACTATGAGTCATGATCATATACTGTACTCTCTAATTCATGACTGGCTATTTATCGAATTGTTTCTCCTTATAGATAGGAAGCCCAGCTTCATTAAACTGTTGATTTTTAAGTTCTACTGTTAATATAACAAATTAACAATGGAGTTTTTTTTTAAATATTTTAATTACAAAGAATATCCAATTAGATGCATTAATAATTTACATTACAAAGTACATCAAAGTACTACATAAAGTACTACATAATCAAAGTACTACATAAAGTACTACATACTACATAATCAAAGTAAAATAACTTTTCACTTTTTTATATTTTACAATGTAGGTTCCATTATAAATTCAAATTAAAATGAACAATAGAAATTAACCTCATTAATTATATTTTAAATATAAAATAATTTCGAAGTTACATGAAGTAAAAAAAATAGAAATATTTATTTAAAACTAGAGAGAAAACAAATTTATTAATAAAATAATGTTTAATAAAAGGATCATAAAATATCATACTAATTATAGAGTTTGAACAAGAGCTGAAATAGGAAGCAAAAGCTGAATAAAGATATAGGCTTTATAAACCTTTCACTGAAAGTTTTCTGGAAAAATTCATATTTTAGAAGGAAATTTAGTGATATCAATTAAAATAATTGAAGACACTAATTAGACATTTTTTAATAATGAAAAAAGAATGATGAAAAGAGAGGAAAAGAATAGATAATTCGTAGGAGGATTCTAAGAATCCAAGTAACGAAATTTAAGAGAATAATACAACCTTAATAGCACTTTTTTGTACATTAAAAGCAGGAGGTTTTTGTTTTTTTAACCTAGTTACGTGGGTAGCGGGTCCTTATAATATATCCTTCTTTTTAAACACAATAAACCAGAACATGAGCAGTGTTGGTAGTTTTGTGGAAGCCGAGACATTTTTTCATATTCCTTCCAAATTAGTTTAAAATAAGAACAATATGATTTTTACAAATATTAATACAAGAAAACATAGTCTACCAATTAGTGTGGCAAATAGCGTGTTGGGGGTTTTATACTTGTTTCGATTCCCGGGCGTCACAATTATTTTTATTCAATAATATATGTGCACAGACAGCGGTTAAAATTAATATGGGGCCACCCATAT
Organism: Gerris lacustris; assembly: GCA_951217055.1. Lineage (NCBI taxonomy): Eukaryota > Metazoa > Arthropoda > Insecta > Hemiptera > Gerridae > Gerris > Gerris lacustris. Next base: position 44,480,723 of record OX578281.1, read on the forward strand.
TTCTAAGAAATTGGATGGGTACTCTTGAAGATTCATAATACGAATATAGTCCATAGGCCACCATAAGAAGTGAGTCGCTGATTGATAAAGTTTTCTTACCTTATGGAATCGCTTATTTATGCCGTGTCCACCGATGAATTGGGTATATGGCAACTGGGCGCTGGGCCATTTCTTTTTTGTTGACATGCCAAACTTGCCCTTCTGCGGGAACATTGAAAAAAGATAGATAAAGTTTTGATTTTCTCAGGATCGTTTAATTAAATTATTTAAAAAACAGTGGTACACGTGGCCACCGATAAGAGTGGGCCGTTTGGGGTGTCCACCGCCCCAAACATATCGCTCTGCGGGGACGTTGAAGAGAAAACGGCCCACTCGTATCGGTGGCCACGTGTACCACTGTTTTTTAAATAATTTAATTAAACGATCCTGTGAAAATCAAAACATTATCTATCTCTTTTCAATGTTCCCGCAGAGGGGCAAGTTTGGCATGTCAACAAAAAAGAAATGTCCCAGCGTCTAGTTGCCATATACCCAATTCATCGGTGGACACGGCATAAATAAGCGATTCCATAAGGTAAGAAAACTTTATCAATCAGCGACTCACTTCTTATGGTGGCCTGTGGACAATATAGAAGATAGTAAAAACAAGTTTTTACGAAAGCGGGAAAGAAAGAAATAAGCGAAGTTAATATGGGACCAGCATTGGGCTAATAATTGTGATAGATCTACCATCCACATCCACATTTCATTAAAATGGGACGAGTAGTTTTTAAGATAGGTTGGTTTTCAAAAATGTTAAATTACAGACAGACCCAAATTAAGACACGATACTAAAACAGTGTTCTATTGGCTGAAACAGATTATATCTAGGAATGTTTTAATTCGGAGATTTAAAAAAATGTTGTTCTTCAACTTTTATTTTCAATAAACCCGAGACCCGGGAGCAATAAATTCTTTGGGATTGTAGCAGTAAGGGTGCTCTCACATTGGATCCGACTATGTGCGACTACCGACTACGGACGACTCGGTAGTATGACTCGAGCTCTTACATTGGAGCAGACTTGTCGTCGAGTGCAGTTACCTTGAATTTTATATTTTCATTTTTTTTTTTTTCGTATTACGAACATTTTGATAAGATGAATGGGTTGCTTTACCTAGTCAAATGAAATAGCTTATTGATGAGACAAAGAAAAAGACGTTCAAGAAGAATGGAATGGATTAACCAGATATTCTTGAAGAGAGAAGAGCATGGCGAATTTCACCATTTTTAATGGACGATTTAAAGGAAGATCCCGAGAAATTCTTTGACTACATCCATTTGAGTTTAGACAATAAATTACTATCTACAAACATTCTCTTTCTTTAATCAAAATAATTAATTTTTCAGTTTCTATGATTTGGATACTGAACACAAAACTATAACAATTAAACTTCACTCACTGATAAAACAAGTAATATGTAGTTACGACCTACGGACGAAAATCCGATCGAGTCGCAGGTCGGAGCTAAACGCGCGTAGTAGGACCAGTGGCGGATTTAGAGGGGGGGTCACAGGGGTCATGACCCCCCCTCAAATTTTCAGATTTGTTACAAAGAAGCGTTGGCAAGGATTTGGGTTAATTGATTTTTATACACATTTAAAAATTAAATATAATATAATATTTGTCTCCATTTTGCAGTAACCACTCAGTAAGATAACTGTATTTGTATTTTGGGATGAAAGTTCGGAATATCACGGGTGTCATCGCCTTGGGGGACGTGTCCCCCCCAATGTTTGAGATATAATGTAGAATTTAACCTAAAAAATGTTTAAAATATCCAACCTTATTTTATTTTACTACATATATTTTATCATTAATAATTGATTATCCACTGTGTGTCACTTTGATACCATGTTACTGTGAATAGTGAACAACTAATTTAGAATCTGAAATGGCTATTAAGTAGCCAAAACCTACTTTATAAATTTATATAAAAATAAAAATTTTATATGAAAAATGCAAATTTTTCCTTAAAATTCCATAAATTTTCCTAGGGCCCCATCATAGCTATTGATTAAATGGCATCGTTAATTATAGATTTTAAGTAATATTGCACAATGGCTATTGAATGATTTATTTAATCTATAATGATTACTTTAGTAGGTGCACAATTTTTTTTACAATTACTATTTTTAAGTAGGTATTAAAATTCTTTTAAAAATACTTGGTGTTCATACTTTTGTGCCATCGAATTACACCATAAGTTTAATTTATTTTATGACAAAGTATTAAAATCAAAGTTCACCTCAGAGATGCATAAAAACGCTGTTTAGAGAGGTCATATTTTAAAATTTTCCGGGGGAGGGCCCCCGGACCCCCCTTCTAAATTAGACTAATGTATAGTATGTAATTCTTTTCTTGATATTCCCCCTCTCAAAATTTAATAAATTTGATAATGTGTTTATTAATTATAAATTATTTTCTTACATGACACTGATACGCCCAAATGAGCACCCCAACATAGTACCTATATTTTTTAACTTATTTAGTAAGCCCCTAAGATACTGTAAGTAAACCTTTACCAATAAATTAGTTTCATATTTTCATTATGATATAAAATTCTTTTAAATTTCAAATTGCAAGGCAGTAATCTATTCCCCATTCTTATTTAAATTTCTTAAAATTGTTCCATGTGTGTGTTGTAACATTATAGAAATGGAAATTTTAGGCTTAGAAATCCGTAAAAACGTATTTTTAAGATGGTGAAATTAAAAAAAATACAAAACCCTGAGGAGAACTCCCTCTCGCGCACCTGGGGGTATGCCAGGATCCCCCCCCCCCCCCGGTAGTGACCCCCACCCAAACTTGATGCTAAATCCGCCCCTGAGTAGGACGACTAAGTCGGATGCAGTGTGAGAGCGCTGATAACATTGCTATGGTCGGGATAGTTTGTCCGTACTCGTACGACTGCGGACAACCAAAAGTTGCATGGATTCTGTATTCGGATCCAGTGGGAGAGCCCTTATGAGTTCGTTTGCTCTGACTTCGTTGACCTTTTTTAGGTGAGACGAGTGTTGCGTATAAGAATTCCCATTTTTTTGTTTACTCAAGATGAAAATTCTAATGGCAATGAAACTCTTCTTACTAAAAAAATACCTTAATTCAAATTATAATCATCAATAACTACGAGAGACATACAGAGAAAAATAACCAAAATAAAAAAAAATACGTTTAGTGCTAATGACGAAATGTCATGTTAGGCTCTTTATTCATATTTCTAATAAAAAATAAAAATAGTTGAATTAATTTAACCTAGACTAAAGAAGTACTAAAGAAGTACTAACGAATGATTAATTAAATGTTGTTACATTCACCAATATTACTCCACCCTCTTGCACTGAATTATATTATTCCAACTTCTAGCTGCTATCAAATGATATATTTTATATTCTTTATAGAAAGGGAAAATTGATTTTTTTTTTTTTTTTATTTCCTCCACGTTGTTTTTAAACAAAATGTATTGGTATTTCCGTTGAATCTACATATTATGTGGTGGTTTGAAGGGCTCAAACCCCTTCCTCTTTGCCTGTTGTGTTTTTATGTTTTGTCTGTACGTACGATATATTATATTGCATGCAGTTTCAGAGTTGTTTCCTCTAGCAAATTTGTGTTAGATATATATAATAATAATATATTTGTTAACATGCTATTAAAACATCGATAACATGTGTCCCACATTCACACTGTAACTGAATCTTTCCGATCCACTAATTATTAATGAATTATATTCTGTACTAAGATTGTCGTAAACATTTGACTGGCTTCTCCAAAATAGATATGAAATAAGTAATCTTTTAAAACAAAATAATTACCCTGTCCATGAGAGATTGATTGGTCTTGATAACACCAGTTAACGAGTCTATTGTGAATGGTAGAGGTTTATGATCCGTCTTTGTATCCATTCTATATTGAGGTAACCCAAAATGTAAATCCATTTTGCGTTCGAGGCCGAATTCAAGTTCATCGTTTTCGCTGTCCGAAGCACTTGCTCTTTCGACTACCGAGCCAACTGGAAAATTGTCCTCGAGTTGCCATCTCCTGTTGAGAGAAAGGACTGGAGGCGTGTTGACATCGTGCATTGAGAAGCTATGGCAGCCAAAATCTAGAACAAACCAATAAAATTATCTTTAGAATTTATTAAAACCATCATGAGGTCAATTCTATAATGCATTTAATCAAACTATTAACTTTATATTTTTAAAATGAATAAGTAGGTATGGGGACACTTTACACCTCCTCCACTCCTGACCTATCATAATATTCTTTTAATTATTTTTATTACGAAAAAATTGACTAAATTATAAGTATCTAGTGAATAATAACTGCTTTAATTGTTAAATTTCAAGTATCCATAAACATTGTTGCTGTTGCTGTTCTTTTTTCCTCATCCCAAATTAATGCAGACATAGCTAACTTCAATACTGCATTGCGGTACTTAATGAAAACTAAAAATTAAACTAAGCAAGTAAACACTAATAACCAGCAGCACATGAAGAATTTTTCCTTGATGTAATTTATTTATGAACATACGAGAATGGGGACACATTATTCTTTATTAGAACATCCTTAACTCGTATTCCGCGAATAGATTGTAAATTGGATTTAACGTTACTGGTTTATAACTTTAACGAGCTACTTTAACCTTTTGCAAAATTAAGTCACTTAGATGTTGAAAATGCTTCAAATTCCTTTTCAAATTAAATTTTGTTTGATAACATAGGATTGGAGATTGTTATTCTAACATTTAACCAATAAAACGCATAAGAGAACTTAACATTGTGCTAAATAGAATTGAATTCATTGTTTAAATTTGATTAGTTGTCGTTAGCTTTGTTAGGATTTTTATTTTAAATTAAAATTCCTATTGTTCGTAAGTCAGCAAAAAGGTTTTATTCAGTGAAATGTGTTTATCATCCCCAAATTTGAAATCTATGGTTAAATATGTCAAGCTACTTCAATTAACTTTAAACTTATAACCTTTTATGAACTCTACGTTTCTTGCCTTTATTAAGATGAAGGTTAGTTTTTCATAAATATATAGGTAGATAATATGTGTCTCCATTCTCGTTTTAATTTAATGGATATTTATTTGCTGTTATCAGGGAAACTAGATTTATATTTTGTAAACTATACTTCTACTAGTTATAAAGTTATATTAAAGTGAAAAACATGGTTGAGTCGGTGCCTTAATGGACAAATATACTAAAGTTTTAAAGTTGTCGGTGGAACAATTATTTGGGGGAAAATAGTTTGTCAATTATTGTGACACATATAGTCTTCATGTCTATTATTGGAAATCTTCACCGACAGACCCAAGACCAAAAATGCTCCCTGTTATCTGAAACCTGAAATGTATTTCTGATTTAGGATTTGGAGTCATAAAACAGTTTTGTTCTTCAGAATGATCTCGCAATGTTTCCGTTACCTTCAATAAGCTTGATAGAAAAAAATTAAATAAATAATAATAATACTATTATTACAGTATTCAGTTTTTTTATTTTTTATGAGGAATTTTTCTGAGCTATTTTAAGTCTATCGTCTTTACTTCACCAATGCCATAGATTTCACGATCACCATCTCCTTTAGGCTAAATATTACCTTCTTTCATAACAAAGAACAGGATTTTGAGATGGGAATGAATTAATTTGAGGTAGTTAAATAAATATCTGTGAGGTATTATAGAGTATAAATTAAAGAGGAGATTTTAACCGGAAGATAAATCTTTTAACTGTGCTGTGTTTTAACAGGAGATGTAATACTTCAAGAGTGGAGATGTATGATCCTAATGTCCTTGAAATCTTTTACAAAACTATGAGATCAAGACTTGAATCTGCTCTGTGTTACTTTTCCTTCGCTTCAAGTCTCTTCCTTCATCTCTAATGCCTCTTGAGTTTATTTTAAAAGCCAGTCAGTGATTTGCATAGCGGACCTGTGTTTACTCTTTCAACCACTTCGTGTTGATTTAATACTTCATAAAGTGACGACATTCCTCCTTGAAGAGTCTATCCTTTATGTCTCATCTGTAATCTTTCTTCCTTAACACACTTTACACTTCGGAAATTTATATTTTATCACTATTTCAATACTTCAAGGAAATACTTCATTTTAAGGGCTATGTTCCTTTAATCAATTTGATCGAATTTAAAATAATTAATATAAAAATACCATTTTTTAAAACTGGTCTTATTTTCAACATTTTTTTTTTTTTTTTTTTTTTTAGTTTCTGTATTCTTGACCTTAGTTGTATCTATGTGCAAAATTTGGGGAAGATTAATTGACGATAAGTGGTTCAAAATTGGGGAAACGGAAATGTGCGAGGAAACTTACAAAGCAAAGTAATATAATACCAGTAAAAACAAACATCTTTTATTTATAACTAGCTGGATACACGTGCTTCTCTACGGTGTTATTTTTAATTTTATGGGTTTATAAACTACCATCAAGAAACATTTAAATTATTTTATTCAGCGATAATATCTAGATTTTATCCCTCCCCCTTATTTCTATACCCCTCCCATTTAATAAAATAATTTGCAAACATCCCAAATTAGTAATTGATTCCGACTACTGAAGAAAAATTCTTAAAAGATAACTTTCCCCCTGTTTGTTATAAAATGTCATAAAGAAACTGGCGGATTCTATGGGTCAAATGCAACAAAATCGGTTGAGTTAGGCACATGCCCATATCTCAATTGTTCTCGAGATATTGATTTATTTCTATTTTCATTCAATTTTTACGAAATAGGACGCAAGAAAGATATGTGCCGCACTAAGTGGCAGTGTTTGTTTTGTTTTTTTAACTAATACTTCCTATTATTGTTCAAATATAGTGTAAATTTTTTCCAGCTCAGTTTCAAATGAAGTTTTCTTGATACAATATTTTTTAATTAACTCTTGATGTAGTGAATTTAAAAAAATTTAAATTTAATATAGAGTTAATTCTATCATAATTATAAGAGAAAGCTGGACAGTGGATTTAAATAACATACTGAAAAATAAACTTACTTCTGAAACTGATTTTTAATTTATATTTTTTTCTCCCTATAAATATTTAGTTATGAATGAAATGACTGGGTTGCGATGATGCTAATATTCGTCTTATACGTTCATAATTATAGGTTGCAAGGTTACTCGGTTGAGGAAGTCGTCTCTTAGTTTCGGGGTCAGTTTCTGTCTGGCCTAGGAAGGCGATAAAGTGAAGGGGTTTATAATGAATTAGAGAACAGTGGTTTGAGGATATTTTCGCCTCTGGTTTCTTGTTTTAATGTATGTCAGAAGCTTCTTTTATAGCTCTGAAATACCTCTCTCTTTCATGCTATGCTCTACATACGAGCTTCTAAAAAGCTTTGCCATATACCATTTATTTATCTCTAAGGATTTTTATTTATAATTTCACTTTCTCTTTTAGTAATGATTCATGTAATCAAAATTTTAAAGGAGATAATAAAACAGTGTTGTTAAAATGTACGATATAAGCTTTTCTGTTTAACATTTTATAAATCAACTGTAGATTTTGGAAGTTCAGTCTTCGCAAGATCTCTTTTAGTTCAGAATTTTTAGATAAGTGATAAGTATCTGTCCTCTATTCTAATTCTGCGTTAGAAAATTGTTTTAGTTCTGTTATAATTCTGAGTTAGAAGGTTGTTCGAACTCTGTTATAATTCTGCAATACAAGAGGATTTTAACTATATTTCTCCGTGAGAATATATAGGTTTAAATAATATATACTCGTATTAGTAGGGGAGACCGGGGACGGTTGAAACATTTTTTACAAAATCGCTTCCTGCAAAAAAATTTTAACCTCAATGTATTTGACGGCCTTAATTGAACTTTAGTTATCAGACTAGAAATGGATGAGGCTATAGTAAGATTATCTGCATTACAAAAATATTTATAGACATTTTAAAAATTCAGGAAAAATGTTTCAACCGACCCCATACCAGGGGCGGTTGTAACAGTTATTGGGGTTAGTTGTAACACTAACAGAATAAAGAGAATTATGTTAGAAATACTTATTTATCAAGTCAAAATCACAGCACAAGAAGCAAAATAATTGAATAATTGGTCATACGCAGAATAATAGGTGTTTAAGATAAATGAAACAACAATAAATATTCTAAATGTAAGTTGTATCATATATTTGTAGTTCAAGGTAAATTAAAACTAATAAAATTTGACGAAAGTAAAAAAAAAGATTTAATTTAAATTATCTAAATGAAGCGTTAAAGTGTATTTGAAAATTTCATACTTTATAGCCAGCTGGTATAACTTAATTGTAAACATTGTTACAACCGTACCCAGAACATGTTTTAAAAAAGTTGTCGTCACAACCTCCAAAATAAACAATTTAGTTAAAAAATAATTACACCTGTTGAACTTTCATAACCAAAGTTCTTACGTTAAAAACTATCATAACCAAAACTATTTTAGTTTTGGATAAAAAAGCAAAAGAGTAGCCACAAAAATACTTACTTTTGGACGCGAAAACACAATACCCCTTCTCAGAAACTTATGATAAACTCGAAACGACACCAAACACAAAAGTTCAGATTCCGCCTCGGAAGCCGCGTCCCTTTTCCTTGGTTGTTCCCAAATATCGAAAATTTTTCCACCCATTAATTGGGTTGTTTCAACCGTACCCTGTTTCAACCGACCCCGGTCTCCCCTATGTATGGTTAATAATGTCCAAAGAAGAAAATAAATTCCTTTTCTTGGTGTCTAGATTAACCTTTACTTGAAAATAATTGAAACATAGGCTTTTACACATCTTAAACAAAATATTTATATGAGTGTAATCCAGAATGAAATAAAGTTTTCAAAGAATATAGTGAAAGTAGTACAATAGCAAATACATTAATCACTAGTTGGCCATGATCACTGAATTTTTATTAGCACACTAACTAAATAATTGCTCGAGGATAGTGAGTTCTTTATTTCAGAGACTAGGGAGTATAAGCAGACTAAGTAATTGCTCGAGGATAGTGAGTTCTTTATTTCAGAGACTAGGGAGTATAAGCAGACTAAGTAATTGCTCGAGGATAGTGAGTTCTTTATTTCAGAGACTAGGGAGTATAAGCAGACTAAGTAATTGCTCGAGGATAGTGAGTTCTTTATTTCAGAGACTAGGGAGTATAAGCAGACTAAGTAATTGCTCGAGGATAGTGAGTTCTTTATTTCAGAGACTAGGGAGTATAAGCAGACTATAAGTAATTGCTCGAGGATAGTGAGTTCTTTATTTCAGAGACTAGGGAGTATAAGCAGACTAAGTAATTGATCGAGGATAGTGAGTTCTTTATTTCAGAGACTAGGGAGTATAAGCAGACTAAGTAATTGATCGAGGATAGTGAGTTCTTCATTTCAGAGACTAGGGAGTATAAGCAGACTAAGTAATTGATCGAGGATAGTGAGTTCTTCATTTCAGGGTCTTGGATTGTAAAAGTTTGTGTGCCTGTCTAACGATAACTGGTATTAGTAGTAGTAATAAGTGTCTATTTTTTTTTTAATTACTCACTTAATATTTTCAAGTTGACGGCCAATATGATGGACGATTAAACATAATGTTTTTAGTCAATATATGACTTGTTATACATCAATTTAAATATCCTGAGGAGTAGGAAAAGAATATATAACGATTAAAATTTCCCCAATTCATATTTTAAGATGACAGCCAATATGGCGGACGACTAAACTTTTTTTAATTTATGAATTGTCAAATTAATTATTTTACATTTATCTTTAAATTAAAGCTATTCTTGAGAGTAAACTTCAGACATTTGTTTCAATTCTACTCTTACCATGGCCATTCACTACCAGGTCACCCCTCCACATACTCTTCTCATCTTTCTGTCCCACTCATGCATGGGCCAACCTCGGTTTCTTTTCTCTTCTCTCCGGTACTGCTCAATTAGGTATTTATTTGGTCCACCTGTGGATCTAGCATTATGGCCTGTTCATTTCAAATTCCTAATCAACTCTATTATAATATAAGAATATAATCCGTGAAACAACAGCTCTTGAGCGGCACGGGTCTTCCAGACAGCTCCTTAATTACAATGGATTGGAATGGGACAATTTTTCAGCTCAATGATTCCCAACAAGCTTTATTATTCGGTTTACAATACCAAAGACCAAACAAATTAGTCGGTATTAGAAAATATCTATTGTGGTATTTTGACGCTGAACTGATTTATTCTAATATATTTTTTAAAGTTTCATAAAACCTCAACATAATTTACTAACTTTAAATCTATTAACTTAACATTCTATCCTAATTATATTAGTGCTTGAATTATATCCTTTCTAAAAAGTATGTTCTATGTAACGTATATTTTTAAATTTGTTAGATAAATAACTGAAAACGTTTTTCTAAGGTCTGGGATAAAAAGCAAAAAACTATTATATAAGGAAAAGCCATCGTCTGATTTTTCTCTGATCTTGCTTCACAGCAGACAAAAGCTCTTACACTCCTTATTTCTTTCAATTTATTTTCTCTATATCTATCTCTTACACTCTAGAACACATAACTATTTCAAGTCTAAAGCGCTCACAAGAAGATAAAGAAAAAGTAATATTAGCTGCAAGCTGGTTTAATGAAATATATTAACGACAATATATATATATATATATATTTATATATATATGTGTGTGTGTGTATATATATATGTGTATATATATATATATATATATATATATATATATATATATATATATATATATATATATATATATATATATATATATATACATATATATATATATATAAACATATTCCTCAACATAATATATGAACAATATTTTTGTCCAGCTATTTACTTCTTTATTGACTTGAAAACTAACGTATTACATACTAAATACCGTTATTCCAGGTTTATAAGTTAGTGCTTATTATGTGGAGTAGATTCCATTACCTCCGAGCATGGTGTCACTATCTTAGCAACCTTCCCGTCTTTATCAGCTATCTAATCAGTGTTATCAGCGATACCTGATTTTTTCTGTCTCTAAGGTAAGGGAGCCTCCCCATATGAATACAATTTATCATTAGTTTTCAAGTAATTTATACTTTCCTGTAATAACTAGACTCAAACAACCACATTCTACTATTTAAGATAGTTTATTATTTAATATTAGTGCAAAAGAACGAAACAAACCATATAATAATGTTACCTCAAATACCCTCATTCTATCTCAGTGTAAAACGCCCACCAAGCTCCAAACTAATCTTAAAGTAACTTCGTTTATACATAGCACATAGCCCACATCAAATGATTATTAGTTTCCTTATCATAAGGAAGGCGTGAAGGATAGGAGGATTAAGTATTTGAGTCACTTTTTGAAATAAAGAAATTCTTAATTGGACACCACACGTTACTTATACTTTTTATTGTTTACCTTGTTTAATTTTAATCATAATGGCTCAAATCAACCTAGATGGCTCTTCAAATTTTCTTTACAGATTCTTAGCACATTCGGTAACTTTACATTAAGCAAAGTTATGCCAACGACTCGGTGATGCATATCTCGCAGATAGGTAGGAAATTTGCGGACGATCCCAGTCCTTCGCTACGTTCAGGTCGAGGAGCATAGCAGCACGTGCACGTGATAATATTTTGCACATGTTGCATATATATATAACAGTTTTAACAAAAAACTTACTTATATTATTATGTCCCATGTGCAACATGTTAGCTCGACCAGGTTCTAACTGGTAGTGGCTGTCGGGACAGCAGACGAATCTGCTGTCATGTCGCTTTAGTCCTAAGCTCAGTGGTGCCTTTCCGAATACACAGGTGTTTGGTAATACGAACAAGGGAGGTTGTCTTCCAGAAGGTTATGCCATCATTAGTCGTTGTCTGTTTAAATCGTAAGTTTTACGATTGTGCTAAGTGCATTAATAAAGTTCCCCTCTTCTAAATATTTTACTTACTCTAGTACTAATGTATTGTATTCGGGTAAATATTCTTTAAAAAAAATCATTAATTCTTTTCCAACGAACTCAGCCTGAGCATTGGTAAAATGAACATGTGTATCAAATTTCAACTAACTCAGTGATCTTTTACTCAAGTTATCGTCATCGGTATAGATTTCGTGATGGTGATTTTGGTCGTTTTTTTTTTTTTATTCATTCCCGGGCTCCAGAACGTGCCATAAGGAACTTCGGTCCAAAAGTGGTCTTGTAGTTAGGAAGACACAAATGGATTATCGAATCTATGTTTTTAAAATCTTCGTTATTTCTTTTAATAAAACCTAACAGTGTACAAGCCTCAGAAGGAATTTGCTCAACGAGTAATTTAATAGTGAATCCTCGGTCAAATGTCACTCCTAAGTCTTTAGTATTTATTTCAGATATTGGTTTGACCCCAATTTTATAATTTGGTTTAGTCCATGTCGATGTATTTGTGTAGATCATGTAATACCATTTGTCAATATTTAATATGGTTAGTTTTGCGCGAAGATGCTAGAGTAAAGGGATTCTCACATGTTATGTCTAAATAATAAGAGTCACAGGCAGATCATTAATTATAATTAATTAAAGGAGAGGTATCAGAACAGATCCTTAAGGCACTCCTCTTGAACTTACTAATTTTTTTGACTTATACAATTAAAAACTAGGTCTTTTTTAAAAAAATTAAATGTAATGCAGTGTCGTATACAACTCTATATCCTCGTGCTGTGACACGACCGTATTTAGGATTATTTATCAAATCAAGCTCAGTTTCACTGATATTTACACATTTGGATTGAAAATATAATTTAAACCCATGCAAGAATGTACAACACACCATACAAGTTATGACATTTACCAAAATTACTCATTACTTTAAGATAATGTAAAGTTCAATTTTGTGCAATAACTTGAATAGTTATTATGGAATGAGTGAATATATTATTAATTATTATGTAGTATAAAAAGAAAGTAAAAGCATTGAAATACTGTCGGAGATAAAAGAATTCAAAGCTCTCATCACTTTGACCCTCACACTTTAAGATCTGAATCATAGCTATAATTAGTCATAATCTGTTATAACAAGAAATAATTAGACATTTTTAGCCTATAAAAATAGTAGGTATGCAGAATACCTATACGGCAATAATACAACTTTGCATTCATTTAATCCTTTTGTGAACGTTGTTTCTCCTTGTGAATTCGCTAACTACACGCGATCCTTGTCAAAAATAATTTTAATGAAATAATTTTTTGAAATCCTCAGTGAATCCTCTGATTGAATACCTAGTCTTACCTACAAAATTAGACTTAACTAATTATTTCTAATTTCGTTTTTTGTTACAGAAAATATTGCGTAAATTGAGATCCTCCGGATGCATTTCATTCTGCAGAGTATGATTATGAGTGAATTCAGACGTTTTGTGATTTATTCGAAGGAACTAATTACTGTGAGTGTATTTTAATAATATGACACGCCTTGCTTTCTAAAGCATTAGGATATTGGTATTAAAAGGTCCATTATAACGATATGTACTGTATTATTATACATTAGTTATTTTAACTAACTGCTTTAGCTGTGGATAGTGTATTGATAGTACATATTCGTCCCTACCAGGTCAAACTAAATGTGAAAATCGGTACTTTTCAGGAGAGCTTAAAACTCCTATTTTTGGTTATTAAAAAAAAGTTAATGGTTAAAACTTAATATCATCCTAAAAAGGATTAAACAATATATTAAAAATGTTTCTCCTTTTGGCAATGCGCTGATTTTGGATTTATTATTTTAGGAGTTTTTTGGCTCTCCTGAAAAGTACCGATTTTCACATTCGTTAGTTTGACATGGTAGGGACGAATATATTAGGTAATTATAAAAAAATGCTTTAATCAAGAAACTGAAAATGCCTTAACTGCAAGCGTTTTCTGTCTCTAGACAAGTTAAGTTTTACATTAATCAACAACCTATTGATGATTCTAAACCAACTAGTTCTAATTCCTTCTTTTTTTATTTATTATTAATTCGTAATAATAATAATTATTATGTGATTCGTAGAACATTTCATTTAGTAAGAAATACAAATAATAATTAAAGGAAAAACTTAAAATTATGATAAAGGTATATTCAAATAACCAAATGTATATATGTAGTGCTTTTAAACCTCGTGAAACGTTATTTTAAGGTTATTGTTCCCTGTTATTTTATACGGTAATTAGGGGAATTTCACGTCTCCCTTAATCACTAAAACAGACCGTAACACTTACGCTGTTACCTCTGATATTCAGGTTACGGTGAGTTTGGAGTTACAGTGTCTTCTATTGTTATAGGCATGACATTACATGACATCAGTGTAAGAGTAGTGTTCTTACAATAAGGTTCTAGAGTTATGGGAAATTATATCAGCCTTTCTGTGTTTTGTAAGGTCTTTGGCCCCTGTATCCTGTATCAGTGTCTAAGGTATTAATTTTTCCTGAGGGGACTCCAAGACCCGAACCAATAATCAAAACCTCGTTAAAAATGTTTACATTTAATGGTCAAGAAATTTCTTTCACAATATAACCATTCCGATATAGGCTTAAATCATTACTCATGGTATAACAGTACCTACATTATGTGTATGAATATATTTAGAAAAAGAACATAATTTAGTTTTAGGTCCACGTCATGGTAAGTGAGAATAATTTATCTTAAGAATTAATGATGATTAATCTACGTCACAGATCGTGTTAGTTGAACTGGCGTGAAATACCCTTCCCCGTCTTCACCGAATAAAACCAGCACGATTTCTCTATAAATAAAATTTAGAGTTTAGTTTAATATACATAGTTTGAAATCATACTCTCTACTGAACCATTGCTTGATTTAAAAAATACATGTATACAATTAATTTGAGTTTTATTCCTGGAATTACCCCCCGAACGAATAAAATACAGTAGTACTAGAGTAAGTTAAATATTATTTAGAATAGGGAAACTTTATTGATTTGTAGAATTGTGGTGACAATAGGACTTTGCAAGCATATAGATGATTAATCATTCTTCGACAATCATTTATTTAATTAATCTTTTAACAACTATATTCATCGTTAGAATTTAAAATTAGCAACATTTTCTCATGGCCTTACTTCAATTCTGTTTTAACTTCTCTTCGAATTTTTCTCGAAATTCAAGAATTATTCTGTGATTCTGTCAGTTTCCTAAATTTTTTCGTACCCTAACCCAGGAGATAAGGTATAAATAAAATGACGAATGCATGGTTAGTTGCTACCTACTAATAGATTTATATATTTTTGAAAAAGTTACCTCACGGTAGCAGAGAATTAGTCAAAGGAGTTAGAAAAACCAACAACTGCTGTCATCTAGAGACCCCGCATTAGGTACTATATAGGTCCTAAGCTCTTATTTCTACTGCACTGAAGAATGTGTACTTTTTACAACATTAGGGAAAAATGGACATGGTCCACTCTAATTCTAACCACAACATACATTGTATATTATGCTAAATAACTTATTATAAATAAATATATACTAATTAATTTGTCTGAATCGTGTCAATAAGATAACACAAATCACAATTTACAGTAATAATGCAGCGTTACTATCTACTAGGCATTTTATAACTTAATACTCATATAACTACTGTATAAAGACTTTTTTTATTAGAACCACTGAACTCGAATTTAATTTAATTTATTGCTAATGAGGTAACTCAAGCGTCTCTAATAATGCCAAAAATAATTCCTTGTTTTCTCTTATGAGGTCGAATATTTAAAGGTGTGTGATATTATATTTAAATTTCTTTTGAAGTAAATAACTTAATTTCTTTAATTATTTTGCTTCCGAGCTTACCGAAGGTAACGGAAGCATTGTGTTCTCTTTTGAGAACGAAAAACTTTTATGCCTCCGATTTCAAAAATTCCAAGACAGAAATCCGTTTCAGACATCAGGGAACATTTTTGGTCTCGTGTCTGTCTGTCTGTCTGTCTGTCTGTCTGTCTGTCTGTCTGTCGGTCTGTGTGTCCGCGAATTATGAAACGTGCGACGATAACTTGAGTAAATGTCGACCGATTTTGATGAAATTTGGTAGACATGTTCATTTTACCAATGCCCAGGTCGAGTTCGTTGGACAACGTTATCCGTCCAAGCGTTCACGAGCAACGCTCGCTTAAACGTGAGCTTTAAATTTAAAATTGGAATTTTAGGTCGGGGAAAAAATCTAACTTAATCTATTTAATGAGACAAACTTTTTTTCAAATACAATTTTTTCGTAAACCCAACAGCGACACCGCTATGAAGTGTTAAAGATCGCTAAAATTATTAATAGTTTTTACAAAATAAACAATATTACAATAAAGTAATATAACAATAATTGTTATAGTACATGATAGGATGCGAGGAAGCTATGTGCCACACTAATTGGCAGTCTATTTTTTAATTGTATGTGTTTTTCCTTCACTGTTTAAAGAAGGATATAACAACTCATATCGAACTTATATAATACACAACTTTTTCTAAACTTATTTTAATTTTTATTTGAATGCTTCAGCTACATGCTATATTATGAAGTATAAATTACATAATTTTGTCACTGGCTTGTTGAACAAGCGTAGTAAGTTCTTCAACTTATTATTCAGGGAATTTAAATTGTAAAAGTTTGCCTGTGTTTGTGTTAAACGATATCAAGCGTAAAAATTTACCGATACGAACGAAATTCGGCTCAAAGTTGCTTTCTAGCATTTGTGACAACTTAACTTTTGAACATTTTACACTTTATAATTTTCAATGTAGAGGAACGGCTAAAATAACTTTATAATCAGGATAAAAGTTATACATAGTTTGTTTTAAGGGTATTAGAGAGGAAAAGAATTGGAAACAATTACTTCAAAGTGTTCATTTTCACTGCCGGCATTTTGAAAACAATTATGGTCGAAATGTGGGTGTTTGATGAAAGTTAATAACTTAGGAACAAACGTGTTCTGGTAGCCATATTGAAAACAAATATGGCATTTATAAGAGCAAAGTGCAATTTCTTCTAGGCGAGTTCTTTATTCGCCGCATCATAGTCACAGAGGATGTGAAAATCTGTACATTGACACTGAACTGAACTGATTGTGTACTGTCCATGAATCTAGTACTCACAGTATTACAGACATAAATTATTATTACATGAAATTTTAATTTGTGTTAAATAAGCAATTGCCTTTTAGGGTGTCGAGAGGGGTTTCAAGGAATAATAATTTATATAAGGTTGTGGATTAAAGGATTGGGATGATGAAAAAATTGACCAATTACATTTTCTTTCCACATTACTTTCCTTAACTTACATATAAGTTATATAAAAAGTTTCGTTCTTGAGAATTATCACAATCCTTCCGGTACCTTCGGTAAGCTCGGAAGCAATAATAGTCCTATTAATACATCCGATTAGTATTAATATCAGTAATAATAAAAAAATGGTATTATGTACTCAACACTTACTTGTCAGGTTTCTAAATAATGCCTGGTTTATATTTTAATATCCGATAGAAATACAGCAATTAAAAAATACATTGTTTTTTTATATTCTTCTATAAAGATCGGTCTTCTAAATTTATCTTAAATTTATCCAATATATTTTATTAGCTTTCACCTATCACATTCCATGTGATATATTAGCTGAGGACCATGTTCTCAGGTAAGAATCAGTTGAATAAGATTAATTTATTTTTGGAGTTTACTTTCCTTAAATATTTCTTATAATTTGTAAAAATTGTCATATGTTGAAATTACTTAATAAATGTTTTTAAAAAGGAGATATTTCAGCCCACATTTAGAACATCCTCAAACCTTAGTGGTGGATTATAGTCGTGTTTATAAATCAAATAATTTAAAATAGAAATTCAATATTAGAAAGTAAATGTAAATTTCCATTGAAAAATAAACTCAAGACCAAAACGAGGTTAAGTTAGTGTTCAAGCAACCGACTCATTTACGCCAGTAAGTCAGTAGCCTAGGTATGAGGATGTCCTAGTCCAATGTTTAAATGCAATTTAATGTTGGAAAGTAAATGTCTACTTTCATTAAAAAATACTCAAAAATAATAACCTGAGGTAAAGTTAAAAATCTCAAGCAACCGACTTGTCAGTAGCTAGGAATGAGGTTGTCCAAAATTTGGGATGAAATATTACCCTTATTAAAAATATGAATTAATGTTAAATACCCTTGATTACACTTAACTGAATTGACGGTATATATTATAAGGTTAGTCATAGTAAGCTGTTATTTTTTTTTGAGGACGAATAAGCACGAGAATTATCAGTAAAAATAAATTAACAATGATTTTAGATTACAGTAATTATTTTATCTATTTGTGTAAATATGATTTTTTTTTGTAATATATACCGGTATTTATAAAATACGAGCCTAGCTAGGATAAAACAAATATATATATATATATATATATATATATATATATATATATATATATATATATATATATATATATATATATATATATATAAATATATATATATATAAAATTCATGATTGAAATATAAATACATATTTCAATCATGAATATTTTCTACTTCTACTAAAAATGATAATTTTAAATTTATACAAGAATATAGAATATAATAATAACAAGCTACTAGATAACCAGGTTAGTTGATTAACTGACAAAATAAAGTTGATTAAAATGATTAAATACTCTAAATAAAATATATCTCTGGTAAAAGACTTGAGGAATGAGGACTCAAAGGCTCATAACAATCTAGATTACGAATTATAATACCTTTTTTAATGTTCTTAAAAAAAGATTCCTGGGCTGAAATGGGTATATTGGTATATTATTCCTTTTTTATTATATACTACAGGAAATTTATGTGAACCTTTCTTTGAATATAGGAATATATTTTTACAATTAAATTCGGACTTCATTAACCAGATGAAATGCACTATAAAAAAAAAAATCTTGAGTCTTGAGGAGACAATAACAATTTTATCTAACTAGCTGTTTTCTAAATATTATATCTATAACACTAACTTTATTTTGCACAATCTATTGGAACTATATATTTTCACTTTCCTGACATTCAGTATTTTTATAGCCAGAGTTTTATACTCGTTTTGAATTATTTGTGTAGATATAATGATTATGTATTATTATTAATATTGATCAATAATCGTCCTGATCTGCAGATTTTTGTCACTGGTTTGTTGAACGAGCGTAGTAAGTTCTTCAACTTATTATTCAGAGAATTTGAATTTTAAAAGTTTGCCTGTGTTAATGTTTAGCGATAACAAGCGTAAAAATTTACCGATTCGAATCAAAGTCGGCTCAAAGGTGCTTCTAAGCATTTGTCACAACTATTTAGTTTTTAAAATTTCCCACTTAATAATTTTCAAATCTCAGATCAATCAAGATTTTCAATCTTCAGATCAGGACCAAATTATTACTATTATTAAATGAATTGCACTATTCTAAACCTCCCGCCTACTGTCTAACCTTGGCTACAACCTCGCCAGGTTTTGATTTTTTTCTGGCTCTTCTAAGAACATGATACTGGATTAAATAAGGCTTGAAGGAGTCTATTGACCTTGGAGTAGGCTGAAAGAATCCTTCTGTACGTCACTCGACACTACCCTAAACTATTGTATTTTCCAACAGCGTAATTCTTTATTCCCATGAATTAAAAATAACCCTATATCTCTCATTTTTTTATAACATTTTTTGCACTAACGCAATGACTTAAAGAACGCCACGTTTACATAGTTTGTTGGGTTTTTTTTCCAAGTATATAACACTTAAAAACAACAAAATTAGTCACTTATAAACATAATATACGATGCTTTGTGTAGAGATTTATTACTTCCTATTAAATATTAGTAAAAAACACATTTTTCATTTATAATTTAAATCAGTTATTACTAGCAATAAAATGTAAGAGAATACATTTAAAACACTATTTAACAAAAGATTATAACCTTTATCTTTACGATTAGTCTAGTTTTGTAATTTTTATAACAATAGAATGTAAATGTTTAAGCTTTTGAAGAATAGGAGCACAAGCATAAGTGAAGTTGATATCATTTGCAGGGTTCACCGGGGCAAGTTGAAACAGGTGTTTCATAATAATTTTTTATTGCTATTTGGTTAAAATTTAAAGGTTCCTCAAGAAGTCAATTTTTATACGTCTATAACACTGTATATTAATTGATTTTTATTATTATTTTATTGTAATTAATTCTATTATATATATATATATATATATATATATATATATATATATATATATATATATATATATATATATATATATATTTTTTTTTTTTTTTTTTTTTTTTTTTTTTTTGGCATTGGTAAGCTTTACCATACAGCCAATTTTTTTCATTCCTACTGTCATTATTCCTGTGTTGTATAGTAAAACGGTTTTATGTAATTATTACTGTGCTTTATGATAAAATCAATAAGACTATGGCAATGATTAAATATCTCCCAATTAATGTGATGATATTTTAACAACCTTGAACTTTTAAGTTCAAGCCGTAGTTTAAAGGTAATGAGATTTCGCGTATAAGGTTCAGAACGAAACAAATTCTGCTGGGCCTAGTAGAAAAGAGTTAAGTATGTATTAAAGCATGATGTCTCTAAGAAATTCAAAATGTAAGTAATTCAGTCTATAAGTAATAATTGCTAAAGGGTTTGCTGAGAAGAATACGAATATCAGATGAATATGGAAATGTTATCAAAATCGGCCTGTTGAAACGTGTAA
Source organism: Gerris lacustris (assembly GCA_951217055.1). Taxonomy (NCBI): domain Eukaryota; kingdom Metazoa; phylum Arthropoda; class Insecta; order Hemiptera; family Gerridae; genus Gerris; species Gerris lacustris. The sequence goes on from OX578281.1 coordinate 44,501,455, forward strand.
ATCGAATTTACGTGCTATCACGATACTTTCCCTGTACATATTACAATACGAATATGAGAAATTAAACAAATCGACTACCAATTAGTGTGGCACATAGCTTCCTCGCATCCTCTCATTTACTTTATTGTTATATTAACATTATTGTTATATTATTACTTTATTGTTATATTATATCAACATTATTTTAAGTAAAGGTCGATGAGGGTATGTAAAATTAATAAAGATAACGAAAGGAAAGAGCAGTGGCAATATTCAAAGTGTTTAAATTCGTAAAGAAAAAATCGGTAGGAGTGAGAGTAGGTTTATAGTTTGAAAGCAGTTCGATAACGAGTGCACAGAAGTGAATATAACACTGTACAGATAGTGAATGAAGCCTGGTCGCCTAATCTGGAGGTCTCAAGGCTCGCTGTGCTATTGAAGAGGTAGGTCAAATAGAGAGGTGGTGGAACCACCTACCTCCTATTCCCCTCGTCTATCTCCCTCCCCGCTATAAATAAAACTAATAAAAACTATAAAATAGTTTTAGCGATCTTAAACATTTCATAGCGGTGTCGCTGTTGGTTTTACTAAAGAAATGTATTTGAAAAAAAATGTTTGTATTATTGAATAGATGAAGCTACATTTTTCCGAAATAAAATTTAAATTTTAAATTTGAAGTTCTAGGTTACGCGAGCGCTGCGTGCGAACGCTTGGGTGGATATTGTTGTCCAACGAACTCGTCCTGGGCATTGGTAAAATGAACATGTCAACCAAATTTCATCTAAATTGGTTTATTTCTCTCCAAGTTATCGTCACACGTTATAGAGACACAGAAGGGTTCGTGGAAACACAGACCGACAGACAGACATGAGACCAAAAATTTGCCATGATGTCTGAAACGGATTTCTGTCTTGGAATATATAAAATCGCAGGCATAACATTTTTTCGACCTCAAAAGAGAAATAATATATACCTTCGGTAAGCTCGAAAGCAATAAATGGAGTAAGTAGCCTGAAATCCAAAATCCGTGTTTTAATAATTTTCATCTGTTAATCATACAAGGATCCTTTCTGCATGTTAAGCTTTGGTAATCATTATTCATCATTAGGTATTTAATTCATTTTCTATTATCCTTTTATTTTCATACGGTATTTTGATTTCGATTAAATTATTGTTTTATGGAAATTATCAATAGTTACACGTTTAAATATAGCGTATTTTTGAAATTTTCCGTATAATTCGTTTCCTTGAAACCGTATTATCATCGATAATCAGGTAATCCTAATATCTGGCGTTTAAATTATTTACATAATCTATCGTGTAATAGTTTAATAATAATGACGTTACAATATCACAAATGGACTGTATTATGCATAGCATAAGCATAACTACATCATAAATTCCTAATTAATTTATCTTTATTATGAAAATTAAATAGATTTTACAATAGTGGGTGGTAAAATCATACAATTATTAAAGTATACACTATAGCATGCGAGGAGCCTGTGTGCCACACTAATTGTTAGACCATTTTGAAACACATTTAAAATGCTATTATTTTTAAACTTAGTATTAGTACCCAATCATATTATACGGAAAATTATCCAATCTGATAATCATCAGTTTGGAACTAGCAATTCTATTACTTTCTGATATAAGCAGTTTATAACGTATTGTGATGGCGCGAATAATTGATTATGAGTTTTTTATTTCAGGTCCCCTGAATCCAAAGAAGGTTTTGTTGATAGTGTGATATTGTTGACTGTAGTATGTGCAGACGTGTGAAGCCTAAACAACTACTGGGCCAATTTCGATAAAATTTTACACAAGTTCAAAAAATCATGACCTGAGGTGAAATCGAAAGATGAATTTTGACTACAAATTTGGACGCGCTGCTCCCTAAAATTCTAAGAAAAACGTTAAAACAATATTTCTAGAAAACGGATCTTACGATTTTGATTTTTAAAAAATCTCAAATGTAGTCCATTTAAATAAGTATCTCTAACGATAAGCCCGAGCACATAATATTGAGACGCGCTCGACGCAGTTCAGGGCAGCACAGGTTCCTTTTAAACGCTGATATATACAAAAACCGAGCACATATTGAGACGTAAAACGGGGAAAGGGCGCGGGTAAAACGGCGCTAGTGGATCTAGCGTCTCAATTTGCGGGGTCTCATATAATGTCTGCAGTTGAAAAAACTTATACTGCCCTACCCTGCGTCGCCAGCGCCTCAATATGCGCCCGGGCTAAAAGTCGTTTTCCTTGTTTAAAAACCTAGTTTCTGTTGATGAAAATAAATCTGATTTTGTTGAAAATCGATTACAAAAAGTAAACAACCACCTGTTGATAATTTGCTTCCGAGCTTACCGGAGAAAATGGAAGCTGTGTAATCGTCCTGAAAAACGAATTTTTTTAGGCCTCCAACTTCAAAAATTCCGAGGCAGAAATCCGTTTCAGATATCAGGGAACATTTTTAGTTCCGTGCCTGTCGGTCGGTCTGTCGCTAAATTGTTGCGAACCAACATAACTTAAAAACTACTCCTCCGATATTATTGAAATTTGGATGGTAGGCTATCATTAGCCCATTGTTGGTCCCATGTACGTTTCAACCTTCTGCACCCATTAGATTCTCTTCCACATGCGTATAAAATATACATTAATTTACACCTATATCTCCAAAAATACTCATCTGATTTGTATTAAATTTGGATGATTTGTCGAAAGTAGCCTCGGATTCATTTTAACAGTCTGCACTCTTTAATTTTTTATAAATTAATACATTAATTAATGTATAAATCAAAACAATTTTGACAGATTTAAAAACATAGGGGAAAATTAAATGAATTTGACAATAATAGGTTGTAAAAGTATAATATCGCTAAATTATACGAAAGAGGACACGAGGAAGCTATGTGCCACAGTAATTGTCAAACTATTTTTAAATATGCTTAAAATAAATAAATTGAATTAGTTATTGAATGAACCCATTTATTAATCTACAATATTCTTTTTTACAACAACTATTACACTTCTATTTTTTTTACATTCCATTAAATCAGTCAAGACTGTGGTTAGTCTTGGCTGATTTAAAATGAGTTATTATGAGATTTAAAATGTGAAAGGTTTGAAATTTAAAATGGGAAAGGTTTGTTTGATTTATCGGATCGTTTTTTTTTACTTATCTAACAATTATCTATATCTAAGAAGAATGTAAAAAAAAATAATAATAATAAAAAAATGTTTTTTAAATTACCACTCTAATAATAAAAAAAATGAGTTTTAAATTACCGCTCTCGAATATAACGAAGAAAGAAATTGTCTTAAAGTGAATGCTATGTAAAAATTACTTTATCTACTACAAAATTGTTGGAGAATATTTTCACATTTATTTAGATTTAAGGCGAAGGTGATCATTTTTAAAATCGATTTTATTTGTATCTTTAAAAACTCGGAAAAATATTTGTAAAACGAATCTAACCAAATAGTTTTTTTCCCAGCAAAAATCTAGTTTCCGAAATGTTGATGAAATAATTAAGATTTTGATGTTAATCGAAAACAAAGAGTAAACTACCGCCTCTCTAACATTTTTGAACATGTTTAAACCGTTCATACCCGTGGGCTGGAGTGATTTAATTTAAAAAAGTATTAGAATGATATTTAAAGATCATAAAAATAAATTGGTTAGGTGTGAAGTCTCACGTATGTTGGTATTGTGAACACGAAATTAATATAAATATATCATATATTATTATATGATTATTCTTGGCATCTTTATATAAATAAATATTCTTCGGTATCTGGCACGAAATAAGTAAAGCGAGGTTAAAATTATTATGTTTCCAAAGCATTTCTGGGTTATCGAATCTTTTTTGAACGCGAGGCCAAATATATAAATACTAAAGAAAAATACAAAAAAATTAAGTCAGATTAGTCTCATGTCCAACTTGAGACAATTAGTTATAGTACGAACTCTTTTTTTCTTATAATCGGTTGGGGGATGCGGGGGTACGCTACGTCCCTGTATAAAATCCTATTGAACGTGTGGATTCGAGAAGAAATAAAGAAAATGTGAAAGAGTCCTGTTATTTGACTAGGTCTGAATACAAGGATGGAGTAGATAACAATGCAACTACAGCACTTCATGGCCTCCGGCTACAGAACTACAGAGGTAACTAAGCGTAAAACATGACAATAGTAAATACTAACGGATTCTTTTACATAATTTTTCAACTTGTTTCTTTGAACCTTTATACTCTTTTCATCTAGCGATTTCTCTTGCAATTGGATTTACTGACAAAGATTAGTGGTAATATACTACATATTTTTATAAATAGTTGTTTAAATGATGCTTTACCCTGGGTCTCTTATTATTTGGATTATGGTTGAAAACAATCGGAAATAAAATTCCGTTTTATTCAGAGGGGAAAAAAGAAGGGGAAGTAAAGAAATTTTAAAAAATCATTTCATAATCCAGAAATCATTTGAATGCATTCAAATAATAACGATAAAGGATTACTTAAAGTTAGAAGAAAAAAATATTATGATTCACAGTCTTAAAATGTGGAGAACTTCACCCTTATGCCTAGTCTACAGTCTACTGATTCTACACAACAGCGACTTGTCTGCATGTATAGTTTGCGCAAATTATACGGTACTCTATACCCTGGCCTCACGATGCAGACAAGCATGCGCAAACCTCAGTGTCCCATCCTTCTTCCGGCTTGCATGTACTTTCCTGCCTTTGAAGCCCCTTCACACGACCCAAGCAATACCGTGTAAATCTAGTTTGTGCAGTTATTCTTTAATTTTTTCAACAGTCCATAAGCCACGCTTACAGGACTGCACGGTATTGACAGTATTCTCGTCCACACACACGGGTTTCGGTATACAAACCGGATTGCGCAGGCAAGCCTTAAGTAAAGTAAGCACGTGTGGACTTTGTTTAAGAGTTTAAAGCCGTTTAAAACGGGAGTACGGTTTACTAATTAAGTACAATATGGTGGGAAGGGTTCTCGTTTTTAAAAATAATTAACAACTATAGACTATTAGAAACCAGTATGGCACATAGCTTCCTCGCATTCTGTCACGAAATTTATTGATTTTATGCTTTTACAAGCTATTATTGTCTAATTTATTTAATTTTTTCCCCCGTTTTTCTGGGTTCGACCCTCAGTTGGATATATCTTCCGACCAACTGTAGCTAGAGATTTGAAATTTTGTATAAATGTTAAACTTTTGTGCCCAAAAACAAGAAAAATATTTCAAACTTGAATACCAAAAAAATTTCTTTGATCTGTGAGCAATTGCGAACTGATAACAATATTATATATTTTGTTGTGATTTTTGAGTGGAGTATCATTTCAAAGGTATTGCAATGTAGATCACAAATATATATCGCGTTTCCAAAATGCCGGTAATTTTACCCCTGAAACTACCAAAACAAAACGTAAAAAAAGTCAACCCCCGCTACCCTATAAAGACAGGTCCTAAAAATAAGGAAAAAATATATAAATATACATCTCTGTGGGCCAATGATATTTCCGGGAGTTAGTGTAAAAGAGTCTAAATTTAAAAATTTTAGGTGGCCATAACTATGGTGTCCCAACATTTTTATTTTTTAGTAGGGTATATCATTTTAAAGGCAACGAAATGTGGATTTACAAGTGTATATCACGTTTCCAAAACGTGATATACACATTTACCCCCGAAATCATTAAAACAAACGCAAAAAAGTTCCTTCCCCCGCTACCCCATAAGGACTCGTCGTAAAAATGAGCAAAAAATACATAAATATATGTATATTATATATATGTATAATATGTACATCTCTGTGGCCCAATGATATTTCCGGGAGTTAATATAAGAAGTCTAATTTCAGAAATTTTAGGTGTCCGTAACAATGCTAACCAAAAATGTTAATTTTTTATTATTTTAAGTGGGCTATCATTTTAAAGGTATCGAAATGTGAATTACAAATATATACACCGTTTCCAAAATGGTGGTCATTACCCCTAAAAGAACCGAATAAGTGCATACCTAAGATGCTAAAGGATAATGCATTGTGCAACGTTTTATAAAAATTTTAATTTAAAAAAAAATTAAGATATATGACTTTTTATGACTGAAGAACCCTTTTAGTAGCTTGTTGGCAAGAACTTGACGGGTTTTTTAATGTGTTAATTTTATTTTTTACATAAATTAAAGTATTAATTTAGCTAAAGTTAATGAGCGCAGACGATTGAAATTAATCAGGTGCTATCAGCGGCATACTTTCGAGAAACCATCCTAATTTCATAAAAAATCAGATGATTATTTTTGAAGATATAGGTGTAAATAAATGTATGTTTGTTCGCATGCTGAAGAGAAACAAATAAGCGCAGAATGGTTGGAACTTATATGGGACCAACAATGGGCTAATTATGACCTACCATACACATTTTATAAAAATCTGACTTGTAGTTTTTAAGTTATGTTGGTTCGAAAAAATTGAGCGACATACCGACAGGAAGACACGGAACCAAAAATGTTTTCTAATGCCTGAAACAGATTTCTGTCTTGGAATTTTTGAAATGGGAGACATAAAATATTTTCCTTCCATTACCTTCGGTAAGCTCGGAAGCAATTACAAGTTAGGGATTGTCTACATTTAAAATATGTCCTTTGAATTTTGTATGTATTGATGAATGATATTCCATTGTTGTCTATTGTGCTCAAGTATTCTCAGAATTTTATCCTTGTTTAGTTCTTTGTGATCGGTGTCTTATATTAATATTATTTTATTTATAAATGTTAAAGTTTAAGCTCGTAAACTTTTTTATGAAAGGATAAAAATAGAACAGCTCGTAAAAAAATGGTAATTGGGCGATTTTGTTGTTAAGTTTCGCTTGTCACTTGATTAAGGGTATTTATTTATACAATTATGTGCCGAGTATTTTATAATGGAGTTGGAATTTACATGTTATTAGCTTATTTAATGCAAAGTTAATTAGATTTAAGAAAGCTGCAATTAAAAATATTATAATACGTCAACTGCTTTCCGTTGAAAATAAAAAAATAATTACAATGTATAGGAAATAAAAAGCAAGAAAATTCTAGTTAAATATAAACAAATTTAAAGAAAAATCAATTTAATATTAAGAAGGATGATGTTTTGTGTTAAAAAAAATCTATAGTTAATGGTAAAATAGCTCTAGAAAAATCAAATTAAATATAAATTATCAGAAAATGAAAGATACAAGTTTGTAATAAAACTTAATGTTTTATTAAATATTGAACTTTAGTGTTTCATTTTACAAGAAAAATTGTATTTTTAGGGTTTCTTTGATAAAACAAAAAAAAAAAAAACCCTTATAGTTTCGTTCCTGCGTGTCTGTCTGTCTGTCACTCTGTACGGTTCCAATAACTTTTGAAGTAAAAGAGATAAAAACATGAAACTTCCCAGTATTATAGATCGTTTTGATGCGCTCACAGGAAAAATATAGCGAGCTCAAAATGATCAGCATTTCAAATTCAAAATAGCAGATAATTCATGCCTCACGATTTTTCTTTTTAAATTTTGAATGGTGTATCAAATATACAAGGTATTGAAGATTAGATTGCAAAAAAATAGGACACTTGTGGAAAGTATGTCATTTCGTCGAAAGCCTTCAACTTTTGCTTGAGCTCTTTAAAAGCTCTTTAAGAGTGCAGTAATTGTTTTTATGTACACTTTTGTCATATTTTCATATAAGAGGGGGGTAAAATGGGAAAAACATGTTTTTATGCTATTTTTGACCCAAAATGGTCAAAATTTTACCTCTAATTGGGCTCCCAAAATTCTGGCCAACGAACTCATCCTTTCTTTTGATATTACTGACGTTTTAAATTTTTAAGTGCATCCTAAGGGGAGATATCGTCTGGAGTGGCATACACACACACACACACATACATATACATATACGTTCGTACATAAAATTTGGAATGGAATTTACATGGAATTTTGAAATGGATTCAGAATGGTGTAAAACGGATTACCATGGAGAAAATTTTCAAAAATTCGCATTACAAAAATGTTGAAGCAATTGCAAAAATTCGCTGAAACAACACCTTATTTTTCTGTCATTGCAATATTGCAAAATAAATGAAATAGTTCAATGAATGTAATATGCTTAAATTATTGCAAGTTTCCACATCGCTGGTTTGGAAGAAGACCGTCATAAGTGCAAAAAATTCGATTTTCGGATTATTGTTCTAAATGACTCTAAATATTACTACCTTTTATCAGCAAGAACGTCTAAAACGATATCTCACTCAGAACCCGCTAGATAGAATTAGTGTCTTTTTTCCTTTATTAGGGATCTTTCTCCTTCTTCTGTGAAAGACCGTCTGATTGTCAGTTGTGATTTGACTTCCCAAGCAGGCGGTTATTGGTTTTTTTTAAAAAGTGTCACATCGTCCATTGAATCTTTCTTGTCTATAAGGTAAGTTGATTTTTATGATTGTTATTGTACTAAAGGTATTTGTTCCTCTTTATATCAAAATATTACTATTATTTTCCTAGGACTGAAATCACATAAAGTTCATTGTGACTTTTTTCCTTAAAAAGACTCTTGTTGTTATTTCGTATAATATATGATTATGTTGTAATAAAGTTCATTAGGACTATTTTCCTCAGATTTTATCGTCACACAAAGCCGGGCCAAAAAGACATAATAGGAAGTTGTGACTTTTTTCCTTAAAAAGACTTGTTGAATGAATATATAACACACCCAAAATAAAGGCAATAATGTCCACTCTGTGATAGAACAGCAAATCAAAAGGACCGATTTATATTCCGGAGCAATACTTATTGCGAATGGCTAAGGAAACTGGAAAACCATACTGTGTAAAAGAGCTAGACCATGCAGATTTTTATGAATTTAAAAATCTTTGTAGTCAGATGTCCTTAGATGGAAAACTGATAAACACAGATGGAAAGGAAGTAAACATTTCTAAAATTCATATCCTACAGTTTAAAAAAGATACTCCACATTCAAGTTTCAAAACCTGAGCCAGTAACAAAGCGATCCCGAAAGCAGCCGTGCTCCTCTGAGAAAAATGTGATAACTTCAAAAATAGCCTACAGTGGAAAGTAGCAAGTCTCGGCAGCCACAAAAAGGGGTTACTTACCTTAGTACAAAAAAATTTGATTCCTCGTTGTTACCAGCAATTTTATGAAAATCTTTGAACATTATTTATAATAGAAAACTAATTGGTTACAGTTATTTTATTATATTTTTTTGTTATTGTGTTCAGTTTTTTAAATGCAGGTATATTTTATAAAATAATTATAAAATATTAGTGATATTATTATTTAGTGATCATTAAAAAATTGTAAAGGCATAGTGCTAATTTGACGTACTATTTGTTTATAAGCATTTTTTTACTATTGGTTAATTAGGTTTTTTTTTTTTACTATACGTTTATAAAAAATTTGACTGATCTTTAGCGTTCTAATCGATAAATTTGTTCTTTCTTTTAAATTATTTACTCCAAAGAAAAATGATCTATTTTTAAAAATAAAAAAAAACTAAGGGTGATATTAATGTTATTATGACAATGTAGGGAGAAATTTTATTTTTTGTTTCCTAATTATTAGAGGAGTGTTTTTTCTTAAAATTTTTATTTTTGCTAGTTTTTAAAAAAGATTGTTCCTAATAAAAATATATTTTTTTAAAAAAAAAAAAAAAAAAAAAAGCTTTTTATCTGATTTTTCTTTCTAAAAAATTATTTTAAAATTATGATAGTAAATTAATAAATTTGTTCGTGATATTAATGTGATTATAGCATTGTATAGAAACACTACTATAAAACTTGTTTTTACTTTTTAAGAAAGATTTGTTCCCATTGAAAATTTTTGTATTTAAAAAAATATATTTTTCCTCCTAAGAATTGTTTTAAAAATAATGATAATAAATAAATAAATATGTTCGTGAAATTAATGTGATTATAGTAATGTATGAATAAATTTTGTCATAAAGGGGTAAAGTGGATTTTATTTACTATTCGTTTTTTAAAATTTTTTGTTTACAAATCAGACAATTGTTTGGCGTTCTAGTCAATTTTAAATTCTGTTTTGCTTCAAACTTTTAATTTTGCAAATTTTTTTTTTTTTTTTTTTTTTTTAGTAAGATTTCCATTTGTATAATCTAGAATAAGACTTCTCTGGACTATATTTGGTAGAATCTTAGTTAATTTGATACGTTTTGTACATTTTTTTTATGGTCTGAAAAGGTTGTTGATCCAAAAGACAACAAATATAAATGAAATGTGTCTTTTTTGAACAAAAATATTCTCGTTTTCAGGACAGTTTTCTCTGAGAAAGAAAAATACTAACCATGATTTTCTAGGGTTTTTCCAACAAAATACAAATAAAATATATATGTCTAAACAGTGCACAACACCATTGTGATGGTAGCAAAAAATTAGCTGTCTAGTATTAAAAGCGGAGTCGTTATGAGCAAATCAATTTTTTAAAAAACTTCAAATGCTTGTCCTGTAAAGTTGACCATTCAGCACTTATGACAGTCTTCTTCCAGACCAGCGACATGTTGAAAATAATATCTTTAATAGTAATACATAGAAATCTACTTCTAAATATGTACATATTTCTGGATATACGAGTTTTGAGCTATAATCGAGTTACACGTATAAGCAGAGCCAGGGGACCAAACTACAAGGACCATATTGCAGTAATAATTTCTCAGAATCGCGTCTACAGCTACGTACTAAAAGCCGGTTGAGTGGGAGTCCCCGTGTCCTTGCCAGAAGAGAAAGTGAAACTCGGGGCTCTGAAATGTTTTGGTCTCCTAATTCCGGATACAAAGCGAGAAACCATTCATTCGCCTCTTTAACAACCAGACAGACTCTTAAGTATTGCCTGCCATTTCTTAGTGCAATCAACTCGAGGGGAAAGTACGCACACCTATTGCACATATCCTCTCTATAATAGTAACACCGCAACAAATTGTCTATAAATATATTACTATTTTAGTACTCTTTCTAACCTAAGGAAATAACATTTTAATAACGTTTTATTACTGCTATTACAAATAGAGTCATTTATCTCATTACCATAGCTCTTTAAAACCTAGAATGCATTGTGGTTTCCACATAGAACGTTTTCAATATTTATTTGATATTATTGTAAACGTTTTATATTGTTGTTACGTTTATATATATATATATATATATATATATATATATATATATATATATATATATATATATATATATATATATATATATATATATATATATATATATATATATATATATATATATATATATATATATATATATATATATATATATATTATTTATTTTCTCCCATAGTAGAGTATAATATGTTTCTCCCATAGTATTGCGTAGTGAAAATTCGACTTTCATTAATTTTTACCGTTTTGAATTTAAAAAAAAGGTTTTAAAAATATCCTTTCTGTGGTCCCATAAACTTGGAAAGATTAACAAATTTGAATATAACTAAATAGTATACCATAGAAGTTTCAAACCATTCTTTAGCGGACACACTGCTTTAACGAATATACTTATTGATGCATCGCAGAAATTCGACATTTTTAGGTGAATTTTACCTTCGATATAGCAAGCTATAGCAATATCTCAATAGTGAAAGTAGATGGTAAAATTTGACCATCAATAATTGTTGTAAACAGCAGGATCTTGGATTTTTAAAGTTTCTATACAATAATTTGGAAAAAATCAAAATAAAACTTAAACACAGTTCAATAGGTTTCGCATATAATAGGTAGTTCAATAGCTTCGCAGAAAGGAAAATGCGTAGATACTTCTTTGGAAAATTCTTTTGACAATAAATGTTGGACTTGCGTACAACATTCTTTGGAAATTATGTCCAGAATTATTATATTTGCTAAAACATCCATTGTTCCCTGCCATAATATGAATGTTTTGCTTGTCTTTAGATATGGAAAAATAGGTTAACCCCACACTGCAGTACAAGGGATAGGTCTGCCAGGCCCAAATTTAGAAAAAGGTAATTGTAAAAGACTACTATCGATTCAGAATTAAAGCGACATGTTTATTATTTACTTAACATTCCATTTTGTTATGATTCTATGCAATTTTTTTATTTGAAAAATATTTTTTTATATATAGCAAATAAGTATTTTATAAATTTTTATGCAACATTTTTTTTTTTAGAATACCTGGCATAAATATTAAATAAGTACTAATTAAATGAAATTTGAACATACAGATTTAATAGTGGATATATAATAAAATATTACCGGAAGTAATAAAATATTACTAATGCAATATTTCAGGTGGGGTCTCACAGACCCAAGGGTACCTTTCATACCTATAATACCTTTCATTTGATACCCCACACAAAATTTAAAATTTTCCGCCATCTTGGATTCCCAGTAAATCAGATCAAATTGCTAATCTTTTTTTTTTTTGGCCCACCAGACCGCATAATTTGCACATTTGTCTATATTTTTAGTTAGAGCGGAGATACGATTTTAGGGGGGGGGGGGAACACTCAAAATTTTGTGTAATCTACTCTTCAATACCTTTCATTTGATACCCCACTCAAAATTTTATAAAAATATTTTTTTCATGTGACATGAATTATCTGCCATTTTGGATTTAGACGGCAGATAATATTGAGTTCGCTATATTTTTCCTGTGTGCGCGTCAAAACGATTTTTAATACTGCAAAGTTTCATATTTATATATTTTTTTTATTCAGAAGTTATTGGAACCGTAGAGACTGACAGATAGACCAGGCACAGGAACGAAACTATATAAGGGTTTCTTTTTTTGGTTTTACCAACGAAACCCTAAAAACATTCCTTATCAGTCTTTCACTATGTAGTATGACAGTGCAGGTTTGGCAGACTCGACTCGTCCACTGCAGGGGTAAGATGATTAAATATTACGATAAAGCTATCTCTTTTCTGTAAGGGATTTAAATTAGATTTTCCTGGGAAATCCAGATGACAGTAGAATTAACATTTAGTTTCACCACTAAAGCAGAATTTTTTTATAATAATTGTTTTCCTATGTACAATATTCGCTCCGGGCAACCTTGTAGAATAGTACAAGTTTGTGATTATATTGTTTACTAAAACCTGTATTTTATTTAACTGTGTTTTCCTGATCAATAAATTATGTTGATAAAAAAAGAAAAATATATATAATACTTATACACTATATATATTAACGTTATAGACTTTATAGTAGATAATAATATTACTTATATTTATTAAAAAAGGAATAAATGTTTTATAAATAGTCTGCCAATTAGTTTAGCACATAGCTTCCTGTTTCGTATACTTTCATGATTTTGTTTTTTAATGACCAATTATTTTCAACTTTATTTATTCCCCTCCCCCTTGTTTGTTAAATTTAATAAAAAAAAAAATTAGCATGAATTAAAGAGTCAATTTATAGAGCGATGACCGTTAAAATTAATTTGGGGCTATCTGTGGGCTACTTTTGACAAACTATCCAAATTTCATAAAAATTAGACAAATCAGAAGTTTTGAAGATATAGATGTAAATAAATGTATTGTGCGCGCATGTGAAAGACAAACAATTGTGCACAGAGAGTTGGAACTTATATGGGATCAACAATGGGCTAATTATGACCAACCAACCAAATTTCATTAAGATTTAAGATAAATATTATGTTGGTTCACACAAATTGAGCGACCGACGGACACGGAACCAAAAATGTTTCCTGACGTCTGAAACGGATTTTTGTCTTGGAATATCGGAGGCATCGAAGATCTTTGTCCTTAGAACAATCACATAGCTTCCATTACCGTCGGTAAGCTCTGAAGCAAAATAAAAATTAATAATTATAAAATGTATTATACATTCAGACCTATTACTTAAAATGCGTCAACAGTTTCAAAGGTTGCATATGCGTTATTATACTATTACATTTTTTTTTATTACCCCATCTACATGAAAGTAAAGAAAATTAAACAAATTTAAATTAAAGACATTTAGAGAGAGGTTTAGCGAGAATTATTTAAAAAATTTAGAATTAGCCGTTATAGGATGGTTGGAGAGGGAAATTGTTTTGAGGGACAATTTTGATCCTAAAAACGCAATTATTATTGGCGGTAAAAAGAAACGGTAAACTCATAATATTATATATATTCGTAGCCTACTCTTCAGTAGCTTTTATTTGATGCCCCACTCGTAAAATTTAAAGTTTTGAGCTTACCACATTTGTGCGCTTCTTCTTGTGTGTGGGTTATAAAATTGGGCCAGTGTTTTAGATTTTAACTCTCTAGCGTAAACGGTTCGGTAGATATAAACCAATGTACATACGAGGGACAAGCAGACACATCACCCTTGGTTGGCATAAGGGTTTGGAGGAAGACCTACGATACCCTAAAAATTCCAAGCTTACTTTTTGGAGATGTACCGGTGTATTTTAGTTAGGTTTACAAAGAACGTTTTAATCTTAAAAACTCTGTCTCAAGCCCTCTTCTCGCCCTCTTCGTAAAGTCTATTAATTTCTATTTTTAATTTTCTCTTCGTAATTCTATTTTTAATTTTCTATTAATTTTGCCTAACACTGGAAATTAGGTTGTCTATATTCTGCGGGTATTAATATTTAAAATTAATAATTAGGTGCTATTTAAAATCAATTAATAAAAGATATCTTGTAAAAAATGATTAGAAGGTAATGTTTAATAAATAAACATAATAATGTTTCACCCGTTTAATAAATATTTAAGGGGAACCCCTTAAAATAGCTATTATTCATAATAACCAATTATTTAACGCTGGTATTTATGATTTAATAATTCTTAGTCTAAAGAATTACTTACGCTATACATGTTTTCTTATTTATCATCAACAATGTGCTGTAATATTGTTACCATTCAATTCTATTATGCATAGTTATTAATCTTCATATTTTATTTTAAACTTGGTTGCCATGTTTATTCAATATCTAAATTGCGTCTTTTGAACTATTAATTATTTTTTAAAAATAGAATAAAGACATTATTCTTCATCAAGAAAAAGATACCTATTAGTCAGTAGAAAATATTAACAATTAAAAGTAATGATAAATTTTGATTGACGTATAAGATATAAAATATAAAAATAAAATTATATTTGCGTATATTTCTTTTACCAATTAATATAGTAATTAATGTTTCATCAGCTTCCAATTACGTGATTTATTTTTAATTTGTAGGTAAATAGAAGAGGAAAAATTAATTGAAGTTATTAGATAACCGAATCAAATTTGTCTAATTATAGTTATATAAATGCCACGATCGTGTAATATTTTGTGTATTATCGATTCGTGTAAATATTTTGATTCGTACAAACCTAATTCATCAAAATGTAAAATGCAGATGTATATTGACTCAATGTTAAATGATTTAATTTAAGCCAATTTAAACAAATCTTATAAAATCTAAATATTATGTAATAGATACTAATAAATTGTCTGATAGCCAGGCCCAGATAGAGAGGGGGGGGGGGGGGGCTATCAGGGCCATATTGCTCAGGCCCCCGGGGGCACCAGGGGCCCCGCCGGCCCGCAAGTTATTATTATTTTATATAAATATATATAATTTATATTATCTTACATAATATTGTCTGTTGCAATTCGCGGCACAAATCGATTAGGGGAGAATAATCGTGGAAGAAGAAGAGACTTTAAAGTAAAAAGGACTTGTAATAAAAATTATGAAACCCGTTTTCGAGAAATAATTTTTCCAGAATTTTCCGCCATCGAGACAGAAAAATGTATACTATATATTCTTTAATTTTATTTTATCCAAATAAAACATATTAAATTGTTGAATTTTTTAAAATTCTATTTGTTGTTAATTTTAGGTATTATTCAAAGATCGAATTTTATTCTTTGTTGGGTTCATATGAAATACATATATTCACTATCGGACTTCACTACAGGAATTTAGGTACAGGCGAAAATCCTGACAATGAAACTCTTGAAAAAATCTAACTATATAGCCTATCTTGAATCTTGAAGAGCCTGAAGTGATACAGGTAGGTTTTTTTTGGATCTGACCTCTCCAGCACCCTCTATAGTGCCAAAAAATGTGTTTTTGATAGAGTACCCAATTATTACGATCACGAGTACTTTTTTATATGAAGACCAAACCGAATAAAAAGTATTCTATTTTGTACGAGTAGAGGACACTTCGGAGGGGGTATCCTACTGTGGAATTTTTTTTTTATCCAAACCCTTTTAAGTGGAGTTATAAGCCTCCAAAGTTGAGTGATTTCCAAAAAGGTTTTTTTTATGTTTGATGGTTCATACATTTATTTTTTGATGTGGCGAGGAGGGGAGGATTAGAAATTATATGAGGAGGGTTGATGATAATATTTTTCGATGACAATTTTTACTGGTAGACGACTTTAAAGAATTAATTAAAAAAAACGTTTTACGAAAATCTTGATATTTTTTCGAATTTGAGTTAATAACCTCGATTTTTTACTACGTTTTTATTAGCTTGCTTTCTTGTTTGTTTGTTTGTTTGTCCAGTACAAATCTTGCAATCGATTTTTAACTAATTTCCCGAGTAGACATTTGAAACTTTTAGAATAGCTCTGAACACTTTTAGCCATCTTTCAGCAGGATTTAATTCGTTTTCAGAAAATTTTGCTGTATAGAAAGTTAGTTCGTAAAAAATCCGCAAGTTATTTTATTTGTTTTGACATGACCCATATTTACGATCTAAGTTTACGATCTTCATTTTGACAATTTTTGATTGAGGTTTCAAATTTATGATTAATGACAGAAAATTTAAAAATGTAGTGTATAAAAAGTTCTTTTTATCTTGAAATTGTTTACAAACTAAGATAAATCTTAATTCTATTGTATTTTAATTATTACTGATCTCTTCGTATGAATACCCCGAATGCGGGGTGTTCATACGTATGTGCATCATGTTTCTGTTGTAAGGTTTTTTATGTTTTTGGATCCAGAAAACCTTAAAACGGGTAAATCTATCGCAATCTTGGTTTCTGCATATTTTACCTTTATGAGAAGACATACAAGTACGTAATGTTCATAAAAATATTTTATTCACACATTTACAAAAATTATAAAAAAAATGGTTTCGACTATATTATGTAAAAAAAAATGATATTCTAATATTTGTTCTTGTAATAATATAATATAATATTCGAATATAATAATATATTAAATATATTTTAAATATTTTAGAATTTATGTACTCGTTAATATCATCGCCTTATAGGGTTGTGATTTCATCCTATTCCTAAGGTTATGGTTCATGTGCTAAAATAAATACAAAAGAGAGACTTAACGAGAGGACGTAAAAAGAGAATTAGTATTCCTAGATCATTTAAAAATACTACAATATTTGATGAAAAGAGTTAATTAAGAAAAAGGAAGAATTGAATTTAAAAAAACAATCTTCGGAATAACTAATTCAACAAAAATTGAATTCTATATATTTTTTAAATTATAACTATCAAATGCATAACCATTCATAAATTCATAAGTATCAAAAATATAAGTCTATAATTTTTATCTTTCTTATTAAAAAATTCAACATTATACTATTTTACAAAAAATTCATTATTTCTATGTATATTTAATAAGAAGATGTATATCCCTTGAACATAACTTGAAAATGTGTAGTTAAGTTTGTATATCACTTTTTAACTTGTTATTGTGCAGACTCGTGATGCTTCATATTTGCATGTAAAAGAATGCTGATTTATGTACACATTAAAAAACATATATTTCCAACAAAAATGTTCTTATGTTGCCTTTATTAAGAGGCCGTTTTTCATCCAGAGAAAGGCATTCCTTTTTCGTTTAACATTCTTAAGTACATAATTATTTCCGCACAATCTACTGGAATATTAATATTAATGGTAATATACGTTTTGGAATTTACCTATTAATTGTGATGGTTTTCAGTGCGTTGAATATTTATCACTGGATCCATCTTATGATTAAGATTAAGGAGATTATATCATAAATAAAATGTCTTTTATGTTGATTTCTAATTCATCTCTTTTCATTTAAACAGTAGTTTGATGCGCATCGGATGTGTTATTTTTTAATTTAATTGGTTTGTAAATTATCATCAAGGAACATGGATCATATGTGATTTTAAAACTCCCTTAACAGTTTTTAACAAATTCCAACTAATGGAGAAGCATTTTTAGGAAAAGCCTTGGTTTTGTCCTCCATTAATTAATATTATTATCCTTAAAAAGATCCTTATCAGACAATGAATTGGAATTAATGATGAGTGAAATTATGTCTAAAGAACAAAACCTTTTTTTAACTTAATATTTTTTTTTGTAGTCTTGAGCCCTTTATTAGAATATTTTTTCTTTTTATGTTAGTGGCTTTTTTATTATATTTATTTTAATTAGCTAAAATTTAATCACATTTTACCTTCTGAATAGCTACATTACGCTCTCTCATTTAAGCTTCTTCAAGCTCGTGAATACCTATAGTTACATTAGTCAATTAAAACTTTTTTTATCTAAATTCAGTCACTTTTTTTTAACGTTATCGGTAAATTTAAAAAAAATAACACATATATTTATTAAATGCTATTTACTATTTTGGAGAGCCACTTTCAAACCAAGTCTCTCACAAACAGCCAATAGAGGAGATTAATTAAATAATGTTTTTAATATCTGGTTTTTACATTTATAAAATTTATTATTTTTTGCAATATTAACCTAATATAATTTCTAAAAAAAATGAATACTTATCATAATTATTAAATACATTAATAGAAGAACTAATTTTTTTAACCAATTAACTAGCCGCAATGATTAACACAACTTAAATGGAATAGAGGATTTATGATAAAACCTTGTTTTAATGGGCTAATGTTATTTATTAATGTATTTAATTTAAAAGCTTTTATCGACCTTTAGTTAAAATGAATTAACTAAAAACATGGTACTTGTTAATTAGGAGTCCTCCCTAAAAGTTAGAGGTGGTTAGAGAGGTGATCTCTAAAAACTAACAACCTCTAATTTTTTGGGAGGGCTCCTAATTAACACGTAACAAAAATATATCGTATCTCTGTCAATTAGATAAAGTGGTCATTTACATGATTTCCACGGGCATCGCTTGCGAATGTATTTTTAAATTTTGCTTCTCTTTTATAAAACAGGTCCGTCAATTTTTTTTTAAATCTATTAACAGTTACTTGAGGTAATAAGTTAATGGAATCCCTTTTATTATTTAGTGACTATTTTAAGGAAATTTAAAAGTGTACAGTAGTAACGTGTATTTGTATTTACATATTTTTTCTTGGACGGGTTTCAGTGTGTTTATTTTATTAAGAACATCTCGGATAACGGACAGATATGGTTTATAATTTTTAATCATTTGAGTTATTATTTTTTAATATGATTTTGTTTTCCTAAGGCCCCCATACACGGTCAATTTGATCGTGTATGGGGCTGTTTGATGTTTGTACAAACATAATGTTTGACGTGTATGGCCTAAATTTGCCCGACATCAGATTTGCGCAATCATGTTTGCGCAAAATGTTTGATCATGGGGCCTTTTTAAATAAGACATCGGATATATTATTCTTAAATGACTCATTCCAAATGCTTTATAGTTAATTAGTATTATTTATTAAATCTAGCAGGAAAAACAGGACCATCTTTTCATTTAATTACTTCTTGTACAATATTTTCATCAAAAACACACATAATATTAACTAAATTCTTGAGGAGCGAAACTGGTTATGTAAGGTCTCAGGATCTTTTGTCTACCCCCCCCCCCCCCCCCCTAATTCCATTTTCGAATCATAAAGCTCACCTTGTCTAACAAGTTTCTGGTTCCAAGAAACAAGCAATCTTGCCTTTCACAATGTACAATACTAAAAGGAACCTTTATCTGGAGCTGGGCCAACCACTGTAATAGTAATCTTGACTCTACACACGACATTTAGCATTTCTAAAATGTGTTCATTAGATTTTGTAATCACCAAAACCAATTTAGTAAATTTCTTAAGATTGCGTATTGTTCAAAATCTCATCGCCATTCTTATCTGATAATTAAAATCGGTATCATAATGATGAAAATTCAAGAACTCTTGACTTGAATTAATGATTGAATAGAGTACTCCTTAATTAATTTCAACTTGATTTTATCATCAAAACTTCTATGGGAGATTTTTGTAAGCATTCTCAGCTTTTCACTTTTCATGTATGACACGGAAATTTTGGCGTCTTTATACATTATATCGGGTATCGTGGATTAAATTATGATAATAATATATTTATTTGTTTTTAAAGCTTTACTCTTTATAAAAAGGGATCATAATTTAAAGAATAACATTTTTGCACATATATAAACTATTTACATGTCATTAAAAAGAATAATAAATAGACTGCCAATTAGTGTGGTACATAGCTTCCTCGCATTATATCCACGTACTTTATTGGTTGTATGCTTTTTACAAGCTTTTATTTAACTTGCAATGTTCGAATGTATGTGTGTATGTATGTTCGGGTCAAATCTAGCAACTGAATTTTAAAGCAGTCATCCTCAACCGATTGAAATTAGTTTAGTTTGGATGACAATGCGTGGTTTGCTAAGTGACGTCATTCTAAATCCAATATGGTGGACAGCCCAAGATGGTAGACTAGTAATTTTTTAAGCACGCCCATGGTATGGGTATCAAATGAAAGAGTTTGCTGAGAAGAATACGAATAAAAGCTTTTTTTATAACATTTCTTTTTATAATCAACTTATTTACAAGCCATCATTGTCTAATTTGTTTAATTGTTTCCCCGTTTATTAATCTGTCAAAATTGTTTTAATTTTTTAAATGAATTAGAGTATCAATTTAGCAATAGTTAAAGAGCGCAGACAGTTCAAATTAATCTTTGGATATCTGCGGGTTACTTTCGATAAACTGTAAAAGTTTCATACAACTCAGATAAGTAATTTTGAAGCTATAGGTGTAAATAGAATATATTTGTGCGCATGTGGAAGAGAAACAAATAAGCGCAGAAGGATGAAACATATATGGGACCAACAATGGGTTAATTATGACCTACCATCTAAACTTCAATAAAATCGGAAGTGTAGTTTTTAAGATATTTTGGTTCGCAAAAATCGAACGACAGACCGACAGACAGACATGAAACCAAAAGTGTTTCCTGATGTCTGAAACGGATTTCTGTCTTGGAATTTTTGAAATCGGAAACCTAAAATATTTTCGCTTTTCGAAACGATCACATAGCTTCCGTTACGCTTCCGTTAAGCTTGGAAGCAATATAAACATTTTTATTCTTTAAGGAATTACGTTTTATTCTGCTTCCGAGCTTACCGAAGCTATATTATCAGTTATCATTCTGAAGAACGAAAATATTTTATGGCTCCAATTTTAACATTTGCATGACAGAAATTCGTTTCAGACATCAGGGAACATAGTATTTGGTTCCGTGTCTCTCTTGTCGCTCAATTTTTGCGAACTAACATATCTTAAAAACTACTCGTCCGATTTTAATGAAATTTGTATGGTAGGTCTTAATTTGCCCATTGTTGGTCCCATATAATGTTCAACCTTCTGCGTTCATTTGTTTCTTTTCTACATCCACACAAACATACATTTATTTACACCTACAGCTTCAAAATTACTTATCTGATTTGTATGAAATTTGGGTGGTTTGTCGAAAGTAGACCACAGATAGCGCCAGATTAATTTCAACCGTCTTGTCTTCGCTCTTTAACTTTTGCTAAATTAATTCTTTAATTTATGTAAAAAATCAAAACAATTTTAACTGATTAAAAAAACGGGAAAAATAATTAAACAAATTAAACAATAATGGCTTGTACAACATAAAATCAATTAAGTATGTGATAGGATGTGAGGAAGCTATTTGCCACACCAATTGACAGTCTATTTTTATTCTACTTCTTTGTAATAAGATTCTACCCCTTTGCATAAAGCGTAAAGCATAAAAGAACATTATGGATTAAAAAATTGAATGGTCCCCATATTTGATGCATTGCTGTACTTATATTGTTTAAGCCAAAATTCTTTTAAAAAATGGATCTGAAATTATTGTGCTAATGTATTCATATATGAAATGCTGAAGAGCAAAAGTAAAGAAATTAGGGGTACCACCCTTTTGGTTTGGTATCCTCCCCTCTAAAATGAGATTAATTATTATTGAATCGTACTGAAATCTTATTTATTTATTCCTCATTGAGGTAATTATTTTACAGTTTAATTAATGATATTTTACATTAAACAAGATCCAATGTTCTTGAAGGTGTTTTTGCGTGAAAACAAGTTTTATCATTGTAAGTAGAGTAGTTGGTTCCTTACATTGTTGTGAGTTTTATCACTTTTTTTCAATTGTAAGTGGTTAGTGGATCCTTTTTATAATAAATGGTTTCAAGTCTGTTAGCTTCTCCTTGCTTCATTTACTCCAGAGCTATGTTCTTCGTATTGTGTTCTACTTTCTTTTACTCTTCATTTATTTTATTTTATCTTGGATTTATTGTATTGTGATTTGGTATATATATATATATATATATATATATATATATATATATATTTGATGTTTGACGCCTTCGTATATATTTTTGAGAATTATTGTATTTCACTCTAACAAAATATTTTACAACTTGTTTTTTTTTAAATAATATGAATACGAACCTTTTATACTGTTATCTTCTTTAACTATGTAGCGATCGACTGTAGCCTTTATCATTCAGGAATAAAAGAGAACATACCGATGGTAGCGGAGGCTTTGTGATCATATAGTAAGCCCCAGTAATTTGAATTCCAACCCTTCTCTTTATTCGTACACCCTTTTATTTGATCTCACTTTTCCTTAGGTAAAAATGTATTTATTGACTTTTATAATCTTATGAAATATTCTAATTAATAGATAGGTTTCGAAAGATACAAATACCTAGTAATACATTTTTAAACCTCTTTCCACCTACTTAGAAATCTGAAACTTTCGATGCAAGTTTTAAAAATAAACTGCCAATTAGTGTGGTACATAACTTCCTCACTCCCTATCGTACTTCCTCACTTTCCTATACGTACTTTATTAATTTTATACCTTTACAAGTCATTATTGTATAAGTTATTAAATGTTTCCCCCATTTTGCTTCCGAGCTTAAAGAAGGTAACGAAAGCTATGTGATCGTTTTGAAGAACGAAACATTTTTAGGTCTCCGATTTCAATAATTACAAGACAGAAATCTGTTTGAGACATCAGAGAACAATTATATTTCCGTGTCTGTCTGTCAGTAAATTTTTCGCATATTTTTTTTAGTCGCCCAATTTTTGCGAAGCAACATATCATAAAAACTATATGTATATCCGATTTTAATGAAATTTTTATAGTAGGTCATAATGAGCCCATATAAGTTTCAACCGTATGCATTTGCTTCTCTTCAACATGCGCACAAACATACATTTATTTACACCTATATATGTATCTTTAAAAGTACTTATCTGATTTTTATGAAATTTGGATGGTTTGTCGAAAGTAGACCTCAGATACCTGATTAATGTCAACCAATTTTTAAATTCATGTTAAAATCAAAACAATTTGACAATAATAGGTTGTAAAAGCATAGTGTAGTATTTAAGATTTTTTGGTTCGGAAAGTTTGAGAGACAGGCAGTCTGACAGACTGACACGGAACCAAAAATGTTCCTTGACGTCTGAAACGGATTTCTGTCTTGGAATTTTTGAAATCGGAAACATACAATATTTTCGTTTTTCGGAACGATTGCAAAGCTTCCGTTACCTTCGACAAGCTCGGAAGCAAAACATGACTCTCTACGTCAAAAATAACTTTTCTTTTTTATTTAATCTTATGGTATTTTTTTTCCAAATTTGATGTGTGAATAAAAAACACTATAGTAGTAATATTTTTTTAAAAAAAGAGCAGTAACATTAGTTTATAAATATATATAAAAAATGAATATCCATTGTACATATAAGGGAGTGCAACAAAAACAAAACGAAAGTAAAACAGCACATCTAATAGTAAGACAAGTTTTTGACTTAACTCTATATTTACACGGTGTCTTCATACAAAAAAATTGTTTAGTTGCAATTTGAATAATTAATTTCTAAAATTCCTCTCATTCCATTATAGGCTATAATTTGAAAGGAGCGAGGATTATATATTATACTAAGTTCTCATATAATACTTTTTCTACCACCTATAAATATTTAAACTATTGTTATGACTATTCTAAATAATACGAACTAGCATTGTTCTTCATAGAATGTCATATACATAGTTATCATCCTGAAACACATTAGAAAGTTAAATAGCGATTTGAATAATTAATTCCTAAAATTACTCTCATTCGATTTCAGGCTATAAATTGAAAGGAGCGACATTGAAGACAAGATATTATTAGACGAGACTAAATAATTAATTTCTTGATTATATTCGACCTTAAACTCTATAAGTATATGTTGAATCATTTAGTTATCAGAATTTACTGTTTAAATAATAATTTAAAACAAGGTTATAGGCTTTGACTGGTTACTGGTTCTTGTACTGAGAATTACATTAACTAATTAATTTGCTGATCCATAATTGTTAGGAAGTGATAATTACTTCTTTATAAATTTAAAGATTTTAATATATATATATATATATATATATATATATATATATATATATATATATATATATATATATATATATATATATATATATATATATATATATATATATATATATATATATATATACCGCGATCTATTTTTTATTAAGGTGATATTTTTGACTTCCGTTTATATAGATTATAATTATTTATAATCTAACATGTAGATAGTTGTTGTCTTAGCATATCGAATTCCTGGACCGGAAATTATACGGAAATATGAGGTTGTGTGTTGTCTCGCATGCAGAGGTAGAGGTAGTTTACAAATTGTGGAATTTGAAGGTTATAGTGGAAATTAATAATTTTCAGGTCTTCATTAAGGCAGCCAACCACAAGATTCATTGACGTTTGATAACGTAATTTTATAATATCATGCAATCGATTTGATAGTTTCAAAAACTTGTTTAGACGTTTTTATCTATATTATAATATTATACTGTAGAAAATGACGTAATACTATAAGCAATATAGTGTATAAAATGTATAGTGTATATATATATATGGCAGTAGTGTATAATATGTTAGTTAGCCAATGATATAAACTTTAGCGTAAGATAGTATGTATGTTAGGGAATCTTAAAATCTACTCTATGAAGTGTTACCCGACTGATTTGTTTTAGTTTTTATGTTGCTTACTACATAATTAAGTTTGAGGATAAGGTTTCTAACTATAATTATTTTCTAGGAAAAGTGATTGATGTTAAACGTGATTTCAAAGTTTTGCTAACCACCGAAACCCCACTTTTCACTTTCCAAATAAATTTGAAAACTATTTAATAATAGTTATAAATTATTATAATCTTTACAAAATACTTATAATCTTTATAAGCTTTTTGGTAGATCTTGATTTAGGGTTTTGTAAGAGAAATTCGAGCACCTAATTTTTCATTCTAATATCGCCTTTAACAAATTTAGTCTTCTAGTTTATTTTTAAAAGCTTCTTTGGTAACTTAGATTTTTTTGAACCTTGTCAATACTAAAGAGAACTAAATGAGTGCTATTTCATCAATGATACTTCCGAACTGATGGCACTATAGAACTATTAGTAATAGGTTGTTTTAAACGTTAAAATTAACTATCGGTAAATTTTTTATTATAGCAATTTCAAGTGAAGGGAAAAAAATTGTTGGTTTTTATTTATTATTTGATCTAGGTTAACCAATGAGTTTTACCTTTTTTTATTAAGGGAATATTTTGTTTTTCTTTGAATTTAACTTTTTCTTACGAAGTAATTTCATGAAATTTGATTTCCCTCGGAAACATGACCTTTAATTTTCTCAGTAATATTGAAAAGAGTCTTGAATTACAACCTCGGTCCTTGATAGAACCTTTTTCACTGAAGATTAAGAGCGCAAGTGTAGTGGAGTGGATAAATATCAATAAAATAATGAACAACTGGAAAGCCTCTCCCCAGAATTTTAACAAAACTATATAATTTTGGTGCTTATTCGTCATCAAAGGTCAAATGACACCTTAATTTGACTAACCTTATAATTTATACTGTCAATTAAGTTATGTGTCATTAAGGGTATTTAAAATTAATTCATATTTTTAATAAGGTTACTACATCCTCATTCCTAGCTACTGACTTATTGACTTAAATAAGTCGGTTGCTTGATTTTTTTAACTTAACCTCAGGTTTTGTTCTTGAGTTAATTTTTTTTAATGAAAATTGGCATTTTTACTTTCTAATATTGAATTGCATTATAATATTGGACATCCTCATTCCTAGCTACTGACATGACTGAGTCGATTGCTTTATCTCTTTAACTTAACCTCAAGTTTTGGTTCTTGAGTTTATTTTTTTTTTTATATAAAAATAGACATTTACTTTTTAATATTCAATATTAAATAGCATTTTAATTATTTATAAAAACAACTATAATCCACCAATAAGGTTTGAGGATGATCTAAAAGTGGGATGAAATATCTCCTTTTTTAAAAACATTTAATTAATTAATTACCCCTTATGACAGTTTGTACAAATTATAAGAAATATTTAAGGAAAGTAAACACCAAAAATAAATTAATCTTATTCAACTGATTCTTACCTGAGATCATGTTCCTCAGCCTCAGCTAAGAATATATCACATGGAATATAATAAATACACACTAATATAATAAATATACTGGATAAATTTAAGATATATTATGTAGACCTTTCTTTATAGAAAAATATAAAAATTAATTTATTTTTATCGTATATAAACCAGGCATTATTTAGAAACCTGACGAGTAAGTGGTGAATTCCTAATACCATTTGTTTATATTATTATTAATATTAATTTATTTTAATATATCATATTATTAGGACTATACTTTAACTTCCTCCGAATTCAAATATTCCAAAACAGAAACCTGTTTTAGACATCAGAGAACATATTTGATCTCAAGTCTGTATGTCTGGTGATAAAAATGTTTGTGAACTTTTGTCTTAAAATCTACTCGTCCGACCATTGTTGGTCCCAAATTTTTATTAACACCTATACATTTAAAACCACTCATCTTATTTTTAAAAAAATTGATGATTCCTTAAAGGTTTCTCAATCAATTTTAATATTACTTAATTCACATTTCCAGTCATATAACAACAAACAATTGAAAAAAATTTAAAAAGGAGGGGGGGGGGGATTAAATTAATTTTACCACTAATGGGCCGTAGAAAAACAAAAGTTATTTACGTAACATGGACGGGAGGAAGCTATGTATCACGCTAATTGGCTATTTAAATCATATATTAAAATTAAAAATAGATATTGAATAGTTGAGATAACACATTTTCTGAATAAGAAAGTCCATCAAATTTAGGGTCAAAAAAGCATAAAAACGTGTTTTTCCCTTTTTACCCCCCTCTTATATGAAAATATGACAAAAGTGTACATAACAACAATTACTGTACTCTTAAAGAGCTTTCCAACGACATGCATCTTGAAGGGTATATACTATTTTGACTTTTGTACCCCGTACCCAAGATGAGTAGAATATACTATATATTATATACTGTATATTATATACTATATATTATATTATATACTGTATATTCTACTCATCTTGCCCCGTACCCCAGTGTACCATTTTTTTTTCACCCATCCAAATTCTTAACCAAAATTTTCGTATATTATCATAAGCCAATAATATCCAGATTTCTTTGAAAATTCGCTCATTAAGTCATGGTGCATGACTGGTATTTTTTCAAAAATGACCGATTTTCCCGATATTTCAACTCCCATTTGCGTGAAAACCATACGACGTACAAAGAAATGTTACAGACATAAATTGTAGATTATTTTCTCCTTTTTATTTTACTACTAGACCACTTTTTGCGGGAATATATTGCGTTGCAAGTTATAAGCTAAAAACCAATAAAAAATATTTTTTTTAGTGGTTTTTCGATGATTTCTCATATTTGCCGCGGGAAATTTTGTTGGACAACTTCAGATTCGTGTTCAGCACCCCAAAAAAACATAAAGTAAACCACTAACAACAATTTACACCTGAACTTTCCACTTCAAACTACCATTTGACTGGACTAATAGTATAAATCCTCGTCCAGACTGCCGAACCGAACAGAGGAAACGAGCTGTCTCTTTTTTTAAATTTTATAGGAGCTTTTTCGAAGATTATTCATGCCTAAAATAAATCTTAGGGATAAAAAATTAAAACCGGCTTTTAACTCGAACATGTTAATTAGTTCTATTTTTGTGGTTAAAAAAAACACAAATAATTATAATTATAATTTTTGTATATTTTTTTTTTTATTAATCAATTGTCAGGTTTTTTAATTAAAAAATATTTTTAAAAGTACCTCTTGAAACCTAGTGTATATAACACATTTTTATTTAATTCAAATATTCTTTAGAGATTTTTCAGTAATCATGTACATAATTAAATTAATATATATATATATATATAGTCCACGAGCCAGGTAGATTTACCTGGAAAGTATTTTGAACTTAATGGAATTTTTACAGGTAACTCAGAGGTCCTCTGGGATGCCAATGCTGAGTTTTCGACCTCGTGGCCCTTGTGCTAACTTTGGGAGGGGGGAAAAACCCCAATTATTCCTCTAAGTTTTCGGTTTTTCGCCTCTAGCTGGAAAACTACGAGTCAAACAAAAAAACTTTACCAGTACAAAGTTAAAGAGCATCAAATTTCCTATAAAAATCACTGGTCATACGACTATTTTCACCCATTAGGTACTGAGATACAGCATTGTGAAGAAATGCCAAATTTTAAAAAATGTGGATTTTAGCGGAAAAAGCGTGTTTTTGGGCTAATAAAATAGATTTATCATTATAAATTGAGTATTCAACATTTCTATGTATACCATAATATTATGTAACCCCCTGTAAACCCCTCCCCCCCTCACTGCCCTCTCCCCACCCCCTCCCCCCAGAAACAAATTTTATGACGAATAATGTGCGTGACTTATTGATTACGTAGGAAAAGAAGTTTTATCCTTCCCTTAATTTCTGACTTTTTATCTTTTAATAAAATAAAAATATCAATAGTCCAGGAAATTAAGCGCTTTGGCTCGCAATTCTTTCGTCATACATCGATTTACTTGAAAATTTGACAGTAGGTAGAGAATAGTCCAACCATCAAAATCTATAGCATCTATAGCATCATTGCTATTGCCCTGGGGGTGGTTGCTACCCCATCTCGGGGGTTGAATTTTTTTATTTTATTTTAACCATAGGAATCGATGAAAAAGCTAATTCGAAGTCAAAAATGATCTATACATTTTATTTTTTAAATTAATATTTTTCGAGTTATTCGCGATTGAAAGTAAAAGTTGTTCGACCTTTTTGATCGGTTTTTCGCGAATAACTCGAAAAATATGCATTTTATCAAACAAACAGTAAGAACAAAATTATAGCCTATAAAAAAAGAAAGAAAATCCTTATTTTATAAATCATGTGCGACCAAAACGGACCGACCTACGGCTTGTTAATTGTTGGCTTTTGTTCGTCAAATGCTAAATTTGAGAGATTCAGAGTCAAATAGCGATAAAACTGTGCATCTTACGAGGAAAACTTATAGAAGTTTTTTTAAAGTAGACAAAAAGCTTCATTTTTTAAAAAATAGAAGTCAATAGCATCAAAATTAAGCGAGTTCCGATGAAAGTAAAGTTAGTCCCTACATTTTTCTACGAAACAATCAGTGAAAACAACCCCCTAATTACCACCCTAATTCAAATTCATCGTCGCCCTTCTACGGTTTTGCGTGGATCATATGGGACACATAAGAACAGCTTAACTCAAACTTTTCGGGAATATCCAGACGGCGCGGCGGAAGTATGGGTTACGGGGTACAACTAAAGTCAAAATTGTATAAATCCTTTATGATGAATGTCGTTGGATAGCTCTTTAAGAGAGCAGTAATTGTTGTTATAATCACTTGTCATATTTTCATTTAAGAGGGTGATAAAATGGAAAAACAGGAATAAATGGTTTTAGCTAAAAATTATAAATATTATTATTTTTGATCCGATATGAATGAAAATGGGTATACGTGCTTTATTTGATGCCAGAAAAAAGAATATGAAATAATTTGTGTGCATTTAGTAATTTGGGTACAAATAGTTGTAAGGGGTGGTTTTTAAGGGTTGAAAAATTGCAAAATAATGAAATTAGTAATATTTTAGGCAACAAAATTCTTAAATTAAGTTGATATGATAAATTAATCATTTATTTAAGGATAAATATTTTTTTGTACATTAAGGTCTAACAAGGGTTGATTTTTAAGGGTTGAAATATTTTGAAATTGTGTTCGAAAGTATAAAACAATCATTATTCAACTAATTCAAACGAAATTTCACCCACCTTAAGCTTTCAAATGTTACTTTATAAGTTTTGATAATTGGGGGTAGTTTTCACCCCTAAAAAATAAACAGCGCCCATCGGCATAACGTAGATTTTGAAGTACTCTGTAGGCACCGGGTGCGAAAATTCCGCCGAGCCCAACGTCAACGAGGATGATACTGATGACGACGGTACCGATGACCTGCTCGACAACCTATACCAGGAAGGCATGGACGAAGAAGGGGCTGACGAGTCGCTTATCGAAGAGACTCACGAAGATTTAATTCAATGTTCATTTTTTGTTTATTATTTTCATATTATTTTTATTATTTTGTTTATTATTATACATGCATAATTATAGATAACTTGTTTACCTAAGTAATCAATAAGTTACGCACATTATTATCGCTTCTTAACATTGCTTTGGTTTTTCAATTTAAAAATAAAATTAAGTGCCCCCTCCCCTTCACCCTAAAGAAAGATTGATGATAGCACCAAGTTAAATGTTTCAGGGAAGAAGAGGTTTTATTTAACTTATTTTTTCAAATTTGGTTCTGGGGGAGAGAGGGCAGTGAGGGAAGGGGGGGGGGGAGAGGGTTACATATTATTATGGTATACATAGAAATGTTGATTACTCAATTTATGATGATAAATCTATTTTATAAGCCCAAAAACACGCTTTTTCCGCTAAAATCCACATTTTTTTAAAATTTGGCATTTTTTCACAATGCTGTATCACAGTACCTAATGGTGAAAATAGTCGTATGACCAGTGATTTTTATAGGAAATTTGATGCTCTTAAACATTGTACTGGTCAAGTTTTTTTGATTGACGCGTAGTTTTCGAGCTAGAGGCGAAAAACCAAAAAAATTGGCGGAAAAATTGGGGGTTTTCCCCCCTCCCCAAGTTAGCACAAGGGCCACGAGGTCGAAAACTCAGCATTTGCATCCCAGAGGACCTCTGAGTTACCTGTAAAAATTCCATTAAGTTCAAAATACTTTCCAGCTCGACCTGGTTTTTGACCTGGCTCCTGGACTAATATATATATATATATATATATATATATATATATATATATATATATATATATATATATATATATATATATATATATGTATGTATATATATATATATATATATATAATTTATATATATATATATATATATATATATATATATATATATATATATATATATATATGTATATGTACACACATATATATATATATATACACACACACACACACACACATATATATATATATATATATAATTTAAATGTAAATTTGGTAAATTTATGTTTTGAGTGTATTATCAGAATTTAATTTATTAAGAAAAATAAATCTGTTTTTGACTGTCTAATTTTTCTGTTTGTAACTATAGGAGATGTGTCTGTAATTTTAAGCATACCGTGTTAAACTCGTGCGGAAATAATTATAGCGATTAAATTTTTTTATATTAAAAAACAATTATATTCAGTTTTTGGCATTCTAAATAAAATCAGGATTCATTTCAAACAATATAATGAT
The DNA here is from genome assembly GCA_951217055.1 of Gerris lacustris. Taxonomy (NCBI): domain Eukaryota; kingdom Metazoa; phylum Arthropoda; class Insecta; order Hemiptera; family Gerridae; genus Gerris; species Gerris lacustris. The sequence goes on from OX578281.1 coordinate 44,533,449, forward strand.
GTGTATGCAGGCTAATGTATAAGTACTTATCACAATATGGGACTTCTAAACTTTAATTAAAAATGTGTTTACTGAAAACGATATTGATATATACATAATCTTTTTTGGTCTTTTTAAGGGTTAAATAAAATTTTCGTTTCCATCTCCTTTCTTTTTTAAAAATATAGTTTCAAAACATTTAGTCCTCAAATATAGTTTTCTATACAGTAAATAATCAAATCAAATATTTCTGCCAATTAGTTTGACACAAAGCTCTCTCGCGCCCTTACCTCGGAAATATGCTCTTAACTACCTTATACGTATATATTTTTATATACAATAAATAATCAAATAAGGGTACACTACTAAAAAATATAATATACATAAAATAAAATTTTATTAAATAATAATATATGCAGTTACATTAGTAACTGTATAGTATTGTTGCATCCGAGCTTACCGAAGGAAACGGAAGCATCGTGATCGAAAATTTGATTGAAATTTGTGATCACATTCATTTTATATATCATATACGTATGGTATTTAAGAACGCGGCAGCGTTTCGCCCCACCAAGTCAAAAAGTCAAAATTTCACAAAAGCTGCCAGTGTATATATACTGTAGGTGACAAACTAGGGTTTTTGAGGGTCTGCAGCGTGGAATACATACAAGCTACCGAAATAATAAGACATGTCCTGCAGATCAAAATAAAAAAAAAAAAAATTCGAAATCGGTCAAGTAGAAGTAGAGAAAAATAGGTTTGAAAATGGTAGTTTTGATGACTTCTTATTCTTATTCTTATTCTTCCTTCATTTTACGTTGACGCACCTACAGCCTAAACTACTGAACCGATTTTAATAAATGAGTGCTTTTTGGATTCGTCTAGAGCCCTAGTGCAGGCACACCGCCAAGGAGAATAAGCTGATAAGTATCTTAGTTGACAGAGTTGGACCAGGAGAAAGTGCCAACATCACTTGGCGGGACAGAAAGTTGATTTCACAACTTTTTTGGACCACAGACTTGGTGGGGTGTTTTTTTACCACACAAGTGGTTTTTGATCAGATAAAATGAATGTGAACGGAAGCATCGTGATTATTCTGAAGTACGATTTTGTTTTTTGCCTCCGAATACAAAAATTACTGGACCGAAATCCGTTTCAGATGTCAGAGGAAATTTTTGGTTTCGTGTCTGTCTATCGGTAACTATGTGATCACATTCATTTTATACGATACGTATATATACGATATACGTATAAAATGAATGTGATCAAATATTCCAACCAAATTTGCAATCACTCCGTTACCGTAAGCTCGGATGCAATAATATATACTACTGTAATATACTAATGTAATATATACTACCTATACTAATGTAACTGCATATATTAATGAATAAAATTTTATATTTCTTTAGCAGCGTTTCCATTACTACAAATTTGTCCCGCAACATGTTGCACGTCATATGCCGGTACGTGTGCCTGGATTTTGTTAAAATGGATACAGTATGCAACATGTTGCGGAACAAGTACCGGGGACAAAAATGTGCCAAGCGACTGTGGCACACAACATGTGCCACAGAAAATGGAAACAAACGGCAACATGTCCCCGGGACACGCGCTGGTGGAGTACACACTATAGGCTCTGTCTAAACCATAAGAAATCCTCACACGTGCTCTCTCGTTTGTGGTTTAGGTATATATTCAGTTTTGTGTCAGTGCTAGTGTGCTAGTGTAGGTTTTATGATGGAGTGGTCTAACTGTAAAATGTCTTTTCACTAAAATACTCCTAATCCACAATATCGGTCGTTTCCGCCTTTTTCTTAAAAGTTATTTGTACGCACCTGCCATTACCACAAAAGCTGAAGTAAGTGAGTCATCCATATACGCTCAACTTGACACATCACTCAAGAAACACTGTGAATCATACTGTACAAACTGAACTGAAGTCTTGCACTCCAGACCTCTGACTATACAAATGTTGCAGATGTAGCAGGGAATTGGAAACAGTGTGAAAAATTACGTGCAACGTGTGCCTGGAACTTGTCAGAATGGAAACGAGGCTTTAGTAGTGTACCCTTACTTGATTATTTATTGTATTGTAAACTATAGTATACATATGCGGTATATGTGAGCATTTTTCCCGCATTAATAGGATGCGAGAAAGCTGTGTGCCACACTAATTGGCAGACAATATTCATATTGTTTCTGGTGCCCATTAGGTAGATAGTATTGTCACTAGTACACGGATATAAAATACGCGTTGACAGAGTCAAACTCATTTCTAACTAGGTAAGTTTTTGATTTTATAAGAAAATACAAAACTATTTTTTCCACTCATTTCTTACATTTATTGATACCTTTCTTATATAATTTCAACACTTGTTTAAATATCCAGTTTTATTATCAAGGGCAACTTGCTACAGGTTCTTAAATATTTTGGATACCAGCCAGAATAAAAAAAGAAATGAGCATGACAAGAATCTGGGTCTTTTTTTTGTTTCGTCTTTTAAATCCTCTGCTTACGAAAAAGCTAATTTCTCCTCATAATAATTTATTTATGTATAACTTCAACGATGTTACGTCTCCTATCTTAAATTAGTTGTAAAATTGGCAGTTGGTAAAGTTGGCACTTGTAAAATGTAAACAGTAATGTGTAATGTATATATGTTTGTAAAAAGTAAATGTAACAGTATGCATATTATTAACCTATTAATACTTAGTAATTGGACTTACTTTAGTTATACGCTTAATTGCCTTTCACCTTCCTTTAACGTGAAATAATTAATAAGATAGTAAAAGTAAATAAGATATTGTATCTATTCCATTATTCCGTCTATAAAAAACAAAAACAATTAATGGCGGTCCATGGATCTTTATCTATATAGAAAATACAATTGAAATCATGGTATTCACTCGAGCATACGGTAAAAAGTGAACTTTTTTTTACTAGTTAAACGAAGACTTTAAGCTAAAAGGTAAGCCTTCTTCATGTTTGAAAATTATGAACAATAATTAATAGATTTTGTGATCGTTCTGAAGAACGAAAATATTTTGTGTCTCCGATTTCAAAAATTCCAAGAAAGAAATCCGTTTCAGACATCAGGGAACATTTTTGGTTCCGTGTGTCTGTCTGTCGCTCAATTTTTACGAACCAACATATCTTAAAAACTACACATCCGATTTTAATGGTATAGGCCATGATTAGCCTATTGTTGGTCCCATATAAGTTTTACCTTTCTGCGCCCATTTGTTTCTCTTCCACATGCGCACAAACATATATTTATTTAAACTTATGGCGTCAAAAGTACTCTTATGATTTTTATAAAATTTTTATAGTTGATAAACTATAAAAATTACGGGTTACTTTCGATAGAAAGTAACCCGCCAATAGCCCCAGATTAATTTCAACCGTCTTCGCTCTTTAACTTTTGCTAAATTAATTCTTTAATTCATGTAAAAAATCAAAACAATTTTGACTGATTAAAAAAACGGGGGAAACAATTAAACAAAATAAAGAATAATGGCTTGCAAAAGCATAAAATCAATCCAGTCCGTAATAGGATGCGAGGAGCTATGTAACACACCAATTGACAGTCTATTTCTTATGCTTCACGTCTTAAAAATACATATAAGATTATTATTAAACTAAAATAAGAACAGTATATCCACGTAAATTATTGAGTTATTACTAAGTAGATATTATATCTTTCTTGATATTGAGGTCAGTATGCAATTATCTCATATATTTTTTATTACATTTAACAGGAGACGATTCTCCATTTTCGATAACATTCTAACTCTGCAGATTAAAATACCAACTATCCAGCAGCCTCTTTAACATATCCGGCCATTTTGTAAAAGTAATTTTAATCAACGCCCATATTAAGTTACTGGTTGAGTAGGATGAGCCAAGGATCCACTTGATTTGTATTAAAGTAAGTGTTTCTCTATCCACCAGAAGAAGTGTGAATGAGATAGAGTGTATAGGAGTTGAATAAGAGGTTTTAAAACTGAGTCAGGTTTATACCTCTTACTGGTAAATTGAACCTTTCTCCTCTTAACGCCATTCAAGAGGACCATTCTTGATTGATTGCCGACTGTGCACAAAAGAACTTTTAATATAGAAAATTCTATCTCGTTTGAAAACTTAACTGTGTGGTGTTCTCTAGAGAAACCCTTTAGTACCAAATTCCAGAAGGCATTTTGAAATAATTGTGAATTGATTACTTTACATCATCATATTGATTCTTCAAATGCCTGTAAGTTAAAGAACTCATTTCACATACAGTCAAATCCCAGTAATCCTAATTATTGTTTGAAAGTATATTGTTCGTATTAGCAGGTAATTTAATTTTTCTTACGATTCCTTAAGGTAACGGAAGCTATGTGATCGTTCTGAAGATCAAAAATATTTTATGTCTCATATTTCAAACATTCCAAGACAGAAATCAGAAAAGTTTTAGACATCAGGGAATATTTGTGGTTCCGTGTCGGTCTGTCTGTAGCTCATTTTTAGCGAACCAATTTATATCTTAAAAAACACGTCTGATTTAAGTTTCAACCTTCTGCGCTCATTTGTGTCTCTTTATCATGCGCATAAATATACGTATATATAAATCTATATCTTCAAAAGTACTCTTATGATTTTTATAAAATTTGGATGATTTGTCGAAAGTAGACCGCAGATAGGACCAGATTAATTTCAACCGTCTGCGCTCTTAAACTTTTGCCTAATTGATACTTTAATTCATGAATAAAATAAAAACAGTTATGACATAATTTAAAAAAACGGGGAAATAATTTAAATAAATCAATGGCTTATAAAAGCATAAAATCAATAAGGTTCGTTCTAGGATGCGAGGAAGCTATGTGCAACACTAATTGGCAGTCTATTTTTTTCTCATCCTTCCGGCAGGGTAGCGTTTGATGATTTGCCTTCCCACGTCTCAAAACTGAGTTCATGGGAAAATTATAACGCTATTGTATAATGAAAAACTCTTGGTGCATACCTTTACGTAGTAGAAAAAATAAATAAAATACAAATAAAAAGTATAAATCCATTTTTTGATATCAATCAAAATATTATTTGTATGACAAAGTATAGTGTAATTTAAACGAACGTAATGAAGATCTTCTATATAGGCATTTTTATTAGCAGTTCTTTTAGTAGACAATTAGACAATAAAAAGTAATTTAATAATAGTTGTTTGTGCATTATTTTATAGATTAATATTTTGATAGTTATGAGAGTAATAGTATCAATGTAATTCATAATGTAAATGTACTTTATGAATATTTCATACTTAATTGTAGACCTTTTTGTTTTCGATTATTTTGTTTTAGATTATTATTATTTTTTTTTTTTTTACTGTTGTTGGTATAAACGTTAACAAAGATCTGTTTAATATTTCGTTGGATTTTCTCATAGTATAAACTGTATCTGCGGGGTTCGGCTTTGAAATGAACTGTTATTTTATAACAGGTATCTAAAGATGCAAATAAGCGCCAGGTCTAAAGGAATACAGAGCTCCTCACGGCGCGACGTCTCAAAACGGTACCTCGGGATTAAACCTTGCGGGGCCTCTTACCCGTTAACCTGTGTTTTTATAAAAATATTATGAATATCAGATAGGTTTTTTTTCTATACGCCTTCAATTTTTCTGTATTTTAATCTACGATTAAGCGAATAATCTTAAAACAAGGGCGTCAGCAGCGAAAATAGTTAAGGGCTCCCCTTCGTTTGCAACTGGAGATGTAAGCTGTAGTAATTACTTAAATCTTCTAAAGAGATGTCTTAGTTATACAGACACCTTTAATTCTTAAAGACACTATTAAAAATATTAATTACATGCTATCACAAATGTTTAAATAAATCCTTTTTAACGTCATTTTTTGTATCTTACTGTTCCTTCATGTATTATATATTAGTAGGATCATATTACATAAAGTTTTTTATGTAATATGTATCTAAAATGCCGATCATTACAATTTTTATACCCAGCAAAACAAATTAATGAATAAATATTTTTATTATTAGAAGTCTCTATTCTTGTCTAAAAGTAACTTAGTTGTACAAAACCAGTTTATAACCACTAGTAGATATCTTCGATGCCTAATAATGAGTTTTGATAAACTACAAATTAATAACAATTAAAGTTTAAATGATTTACAAAGTATACACTTTTAAGTTAAAAGTATAAATGTCTAAAAAAAATTTTGTAATACAATTTTAATTCATTTGGACTTTAATACTTATATTTGAAATTTTGTAATCGATCCATTATCTTTGTTAGGCACTAAAGATGACCACTAGCAGCAGAAAGTCAGTTTCTTTACTCCTGATCAAGTTACTCCACTTCTTATACATGTAGAAATTCGTTCTTCAGAACGATCACATAGCTTCCGTTACCTTCGGTAAGCTCGGAAGCAAAACATGATCTGTTATGTCTTGAACATTAAGTTTTATTTACACAATTTGTATGAGTGAGAGACACATGTGCTACACAAGCGTGGAACATACGAACTGTTCCAACAACAGACATTATTCCGTCGATAAGATGTTGGCTCGGCATTACGCCATGTCCTGCATCTTTTCGTCGCGTCCGACTCATCAGGGGCCCAAAGATGCCTACCAACTCTGGACCTGTACCAAATCAAGAAGATCAGATATAGGGCTTATCACACACCGCCATACTTGCTTGGCTGGCAAAGCAGATCAGCAATATTATACCTTGTTTGCACTCTGCGTTTTATTTAGAACAATTTGATCTAGCGCTTGGCACTGCGCAAGGTCGTCCCAGTAAGCATAGAGTGTCTCTTTACTCGAACCAATTCACCCCAGTTCCTCTGGACATCTCTGCACCCTCTTAAGATGGGCTTTTGAAATTTGAAACATAGGTTAAGCTTAAGTAGCTTAGGACACGTTAAAAAAGTTAGCCCTTAATATTAAGCATTTTCAAAAGATTTTCCTCAAAATGAGTAAATCCATCAAAATCTCAATTTCATATTTTCGTGCCATCACATTACTTTCTCTTTATACATACTACGACTACGCATATGAGAAAGTAATAATATAATAATAACATCGTAATTATAATATCATAATACTCAATATCAGTGTTATTCTTCGTCGATTTAATGTTGGGAAAAAAAAGGAATGATATTGTGGCTACCATGGTTACTGAAATTATTATTGTTTATTCTTGTGAGTTAAACCTTGACTCAGTTGTGTTTTGGAGATCATATAAAAATATATATTTAATTGTGGTTGTGAAAAAGTTCGTCTTAATTATAATTTATTATATTAGAATTAAATTGCTATGTGGTACTCGCCCACATAGAATTGGTGACCCCGAAAAAGAACACAAAATATAAGTAAGTTTAATTTCAATTAATTTCGTTCAGCTAACCTGTCAAAATTATTTATTTTTATTCAAAAGTTAACTGTCAACATCCAAAAGTAAACAAAATAACATTATTTAAAAAAAAAAAAAAAAAAAATTCCCGTGTTATCAAACTTTGAAGATGACGGAACAGCAACCGACACGTCCAACAGAAGTAGCTCGCGTTTCAGTAAAGATCCCACCGTTCTGGAAGAAGAAACCAAAAACCTGGTTTAATCAGGTAGAAAGTAACTTTCACGTAGCTGGGATAACATCCGAATTGACAAAATTTCACCATGTAGTCGCCATGTTAGAGAGTGAGATTGTGGACACAGTTTCAGACGTCGTAGATAACCCAGACCGGACAGCTCCGTATTCAGTCCTCAAAAGAGCGCTAATAAATATATTTTCGGACTCAGAAACCCAAAGATTAAAATGTTTGCTAGAAGGAGTAGAACTGGGAGATCGGAAACCTTCGCAACTTTTAAAACAAATGCGTGACCTAGCTAGTACAAACCTCGATGACACCGCTCTGAAATACCTATTTGTTAGTCGCCTGCCTAAGGAGGCGCAAACTATTCTGGTGGTCAGCAACGAAGGCCTCGATAAGTTAGCCGAAATGGCGGACAAGGTCACGGAAGTAACGCGACAAACCGTGGGAGCTGTGGAGGCAGCCACATCTAGCAACTCTGAATTAGAGTCAGTCAAAAAAGAGGTTAGAGAACTAAGAGAGGAAATTAGTCGACTAACAGTAAAATCCAGTTACAGAAGCCCGGGACGTTCAAGAAGACGGTCAAGATCTCCGAAGAGTAACAGCAACCCCTGTTGGTACCACCAGGTCTTTAAAGAGAAGGCAACTAAGTGTACGCCCCCCTGCAAGTGGAAGAGCAATAACACGGAAAACTAGAAAGCCAGCGCATGATTAGGGCAGCTTGCGCGGGTGACAAAACAAATGCCTGCTACAATCGTTTGTTTATAACGGATAAAACATTGTCACGACGATTTTTAATTGACTCCGGAGCAGAAGTATCAGTCATTCCACCAACTGCTCATGACCGCAGAAACGGGCCAGTTAACTTATCGTTATTTGCAGCGAATGGCTCAAAAATTATCACATACGGGCAACGCGTGTTATCGTTGGATTTGGGTCTTCGCCGAGACATTAAATGGCCGTTTACAGTTGCCGACGTCAAAGAGGCGATTATCGGGGCTGACTTATTAAAGCACTATGGCCTTATAATCGACCTAAAACAAAATCTACTGGCCGATTCCCACACGTCACTGACAACCAAGGCAAAAATGTGTCTCGTTTCAATTCCATCTGAAATCAAAACCATCGACGAATCCTTACCAGCGAAAATCAAAGACATCCTAATTAAATATCCAGCCGTCACAACACCACGTACATATGCCAAACCAGACACATCAACATCCACGTTTCACTACATCGAAACCAGCGGCCCTCCTATCTTTTGCAAACCACGGAGACTCTCAGCCCCCAAATATAAATTGGCGAAAGCGGAGTTCGATTCAATGATAGAACAAGGCATTTGTCAACCATCTAAAAGTCAATGGGACAGCCCACTACATATGGTTCCGAAAAAAACTGGAGATTGGCGACCGTGTGGTGATTACCGGGCGTTAAATAAAATCACTGTACCCGATCGTTATCCGGTACCAAACATCCGTGATTTTCGAAACAATATCTACGGAACAACCATCTTTTCTAACTTGGATTGTCACAAGGCCTATCATCAGATACCCGTGAACCCAGACGACATCGCAAAGACCGCAGTCATCACCCCGTTCGGACTATTCGAATTTCCATTTATGGGTTTTGGATTTCGGAACGCAGCTGCAACGTTCCAGCGCTACATTGATCAGGTGTTAAGAGGTTTAGACTTCGTGTTTGTTTATCTGGATGATATATTAATAGCGTCTAAAAACACCGAAGAGCACCTCAAACATTTAGAGAAGGTTTGGCAACGGTTAAACAAGCACGGGGTAACTCTCAACCTAGCCAAATGCAACTTTCTACAAACAGAAATAAATTTTTTGGGTTTCACTCTGAACAAGGACGGCATCAGGCCATCACCAAAGAAGGTCGAGGCCATCGACAAGATCACCCCTCCCCAGACAATCCATGAGATGCAACGCTTCTTAGGAATGGTAAATTTTTATCGCGATTTTATACCTCACGCAGCGACCATTCAAGCTCCACTTAACATCAGCTCGACAAAAAAGAAAGACAAGACCAAGCTCTCCTGGACCGGAGAGATGACCAACGCCTTCCGACAGCTTAAAGAGGCCCTAAAACAAACAACCATTCTAGCTTCACCTGTACCTGACCAACACGTGCAGATCTACACGGATGCGTCTGAGAAAGGATTCGGGGCAAGCTTAGAACAAATCCAAAACAACAAACGGAAGCCATTAAGCTTTTTCTCTAAAAAATTAACGACGACTCAGACGCGGTACAGTACTTACGACAGAGAACTCTTGGCAATCTTCGAATCCATTCGGCATTTTCGAGAATTGATCGAAGGTTACAAGGTGACAGTCTACACTGACCATAAGCCACTGACGTACGGACTTACAAAAAACAACTCTACTCTTTCCAACCGGCAGCTCAGACAGTTGCAATTCATTTCAGAATACACAAGTGACATTCAACATGTAGCTGGACAGGACAATGTGACAGCAGACATCCTTTCTCGCGTGTCTGCACTCGAATCGGCCATGACACCAGGGAAAATCTCAGAAGCACAAAGAAACGATGAGGAGCTCAAAACTATCCTTGCGTTTCAAAAGGTTAGTCTCAACAAAATTACGTATGAATCTTTCGATATTTATTGCAAAATCGATAATAACAAAATTCGGCCATATATTCCAAATTCTTTCAGGAAATCTGTTTTTAATTCTATCCATCAACTATCACACCCAGGCATAAAACAAACTACTAAATTAGTGGGGGAACGATTTTATTGGCCGGACCTGAAACGTGACTGTAAAGAATGGGCACGCAGTTGCATGGATTGTTAGAAAGCTAAAGTCTTCAAACACACCAAAACCCCGCTGTCTTCATTCATACCACCTAATGATCGGTTTCGCCACATACATCTGGACATCGTTGGACCTCTTCCACCATGCGACGGGAAACGATATCTCCTTACATGTATTGACAGATTCAGTAGGTGGCCCGAAGCATACCCGATGGAGGACCAACAGGCAGAAACCATCGCGAAAGCTTTCTATAACAACTGGGTAGCTCGATTTGGCGTCCCGGCTAAAATGACAACTGACCAAGGACGACAGATGGAGTCAAATATTTTTAAAGAACTACTTAGGTTAACTGGAACCACCAGGATACGAACTACCGCTTACCACCCTCAGGCCAACGGACTGGTTGAGAGATTCCATCGTAGCTTAAAGACAGGCCTAAGAGCACGAGGAAACAAAAACTGGGTCGAGTCACTTCCATCAGTTTTACTCGGACTACGTGTGTGTACAAAGGAAGATGTAAACCTTTCCCCAGCAGAAATGGTCTATGGCGAGCCTCTCCGTCTCCCAGGAGAGTTTTTTGAAGAGAGTCGACCAACCTGTGAGCCTCCAGAATTTATCACGCGTTTAAGAGAAGTCATTAAAAGTCTCCGACCAGTACCCGGTAAATGGCACTCAAAGCAGAAGGTATTTATTTCAAAAGATTTCGAAAAGTGCTCACAAGTTTTCATTCGATGTGACGCCACTCGCCCTCCTCTTACTCCCCCCTATGAAGGACCGTATGACATCGTAAAGAAAAATGATAAGGCCTACCTGATTAACGTCAAAAATAAGGAGAAATGGGTCTCTTTAGATCGCCTCAAACCAGCTATCCTCGCCACCAATGACCACAACCAAGTAGGAAGTTATGCTAGTGAATTAAAGGAACCAGATGAGGAGAAGGGACTAACATCACCCGACAGAAGCTCGCGTAAACATAGAAGAGTCTCTTTTAGCCTGTAGCATAATATTATTATTTTTCTCTATCAGTTATTGTATATATCATGTTTAGTAACCATGAAAGCATCAGTATTATAAGTTATATTTTTTAATTTTCATTTCATACATTTATCGTTCAGTACCGCTCCTCTTGCCTTCATTAGGGGGGGAGGCCTGTGGCTACCATGGTTACTGAAATTATTATTGTTTATTCTTGTGAGTTAAACCTTGACTCAGTTGTGTTTTGGAGATCATATAAAAATATATATTTAATTGTGGTTGTGGAAAAGTTCGTCTTAATTATAATTTATTATATTAGAATTAAATTGCTATGTGGTACTCGCCCACAATATCCTCAGCAAAAACCTAACCGTGAAAAAAGGGCCAAGTTCTAGAGTCTGCCTATCAAAGTACTGATATCTACATTGGGGCCAAGTTTGTTTTATGCCTCATTCAGCTACTGGCCAAGTGTTAAGGGATAAAAATAAAAGAGCAGTGTTTCTCATGAAAGTAGGAGTGAAGTGAGGTTATAGACTAATGAAAGAGCAGACTTGGCCTCAATGTAGATATCACTGCTGTTTTTCTTTTAAGGCCAGGTTCGCCCTTTATATAACAGTATATAAGGCTTTCTTATAATCATTTCTTAGAAAAGTGTTAATTGTAATTGTTTTTCTAACTGCTCGTTGTTGTAAAACAATATTTAATTAAGTTTGTGAGTTACTAGTTTAATTGTGTAGCTTATTTATTTTTATTAATTAGTCATAACTCTTGATTTCACTTTTATATCTTATACTTTTATAAGATCATGCAGCCAAGGATCTTCCTCCTATAATTGTTAACTGTTTACTAACTACTGAGAATTATCTTTTGAAATACTATTTATTTAGACGGGGGGTGTGTGATACTTCACACACAATTTGTGCGATTTCACCTTGGGAATTGTTTGTCCTGGTATTACCCAAGTAAATAACTACAGAGATACTTCTTAAAATACCCTTCTATTGTGGTAAGCTAAAAATAATAAAAAAAAAAAAAAAACAATTTGATTAACTTTCATTACCATAGGTAATACACAATTTGTGAAATAAAATCTCTAGATCAGGGGTGTCCAAACTTATTGCTTGAAAGGCAGGATCTGGATATGATGATCCACAGCAGGCCGGATGAAGTAAGCAACGTTCAGCTACCAGACTTCACAATTGTGAAATCAGGAAGTGAAGGCGAATATGGATAATAAGCTCATAAACCATATCAATTTCAGCCAAAATAACATATATAAAACTCGTACTGATTTTTTTAAATGTTTGAAATGACATTTCATTATGGAGAACTTATAACTTTGCATTGTTTAGGTTCATTTGATAACGTCTTTCGTGGCGCAGAGTGGCCGAATGAAAACGTCTCGCGGGCCGAATCCGGCCCGGCCGTAGTTTGGAGACCCCTGCTCTAGATAGTCGAAAAGTTGACTAAATGTTCCTTACAAACAATTTTAATTAAACACTAAATTACTTAATTATTGTCCTATAATTTATGTAACTCAAATTATGAAATTATTAGAGAGGAATCCGAAGTATGGGATTGACCTTCCCTCTGGGAATTTTGCCTTTGAAATACCAAAAGCTACTAATTCCCTTAATTGCTCTATCTCACTTCACAAGCAAGTAACGAATTCCAAATAATATATTGTGAGGCTTTTGATGAGGTTCCTTTGGGAATTATGATTTACTAATTTCTTAAATTGCTTCCTTACCGAAGGTAACGGAATCTACGTGATCGTTCAGAAGAACGAAACATTTTTAGGTCTCCGATTTCAAAAATTCCTGGACGCAGAAGTCCATTTCAGACATCAGGGAACATTTTTGATTCCGTGTCTGTCTGTCGTTCAATTTTTTCGAACTAACATATCTTAAAAACTACTCGTCCAATTTTAATGAAATTTGAATGTTAGGTCATAATTAGCTCATTGTTGGTCTCATATAAGTTTCAACCTTCTGCGCACATTTGTTTTTCTTCCACATGCGCACAAACATATATTTAGTTACACCTATAGTTTCAAAAGTACTTATCTGATTTGTATAAAACTTTTATAGTTCATCTAAAGTAGCCCGCAGATAGCCACAGATTAATTTGAACCCTCCGCACTCTATAACTTTTGTTAAATTGGTACTTTAATATTTATAAAAAATCCAAACATTTTTGACAAATTAAAGAAACGGGGGAAACAATCAAACAAATTAGACAATAATGGCTTTTAAAAGTATAAAATGAATAAAGTACGTGATAGCATGTACCACACCAATTGGTAGTCTATTTTAGTTTGTTTTAGCAATATCAAGAAAATATTACTGATTTTATATCTTTAAGTGCCAAGGAAAGAATATGGATTATATTTTTTTTATAGATTTATGTAAATTTTATTTTTTTAATTCCAATTGGTGTGACTCAACTCAGAACAATTTTGGTTCCGAGCAGGACTACTTTTATAAGCCATTTCTACATTGGTTGACCCCTTTAATTAATTATGTATTTGTAACGCCAGTGTTTCGATGACGAGTTCGAGTTGTAATGCCCATCTAATATTTTGTAAGGTCCAAGTTTATCCATGGAAATTTTTGGTTTTATTTAAAATCAATAACAAAGAGAAGATGAGTGTATGTTAGATTTTATTATCGTCCCCAAAATTATCAGACGAAACAGTAAATTGCAATAAACTTTTCAGTGCTTAAAGTTATGAGCGTAATATAATATTTAATAGATAATTTAAATATTATAATGTGTTCAAGTTATACTCATAATTCAACTGCAATATTTAGAAGAGTTCAAAGAATTTAATAACAAGTTAAATCAAACATTGGCAATGTTTACTGTCTTGCTTCGCTCGACAGTAAATATAATTGCCTCGGTAAAGGAAAATCTCACTTCACAGCCTAGTAACATAATATATTATTTACTTACATAATTATTTTATTTTCAGATTCTTAGTGGAAAAGACAGCTGGCAGCTATAATTATCTCCTAAAAACAGCAGGCGATTCTCATCTCAGCAGTAACTGTTCAAACTGATATATCCTACTTAACCCAGGTGTGAATAATTGTTATATTTGCAGAAATATTTCATTTTATAATTACAAGGGTGATGATATAATTAAATTGACTGATATTTACTTTTTAGGCGCCTTTGACACTGAAAAGTGAGACATGTATCTTCACTGAACCGATTCATTATAATATTATTATATAAAACTAATACTGTTTTTAGACTATAGAAACACGGACTCATGTCTCCCCTGTGAGAAAAGTCCTGTCTTTTTCTCATCTCACCTTTCTTGTCACCTATTTGTTCGGTGTGAAAAAACCTCATTAATGATATATGCAAAATGTTTTTGTTTTTTGAGAAGATTTTAGTCTGTGATCTAAATACAAATTTAATATTTTATTAAATAACCAAGGTTCAAACGTTTTCGTTTTCGCTCTCTCGATTTTATATACATATTTTTTTCTCTCTCTCTCTCTCTCTCTCTCTCTCTCTCTCTCTCTCTATATATATATATATATATATATATATATATATATATATATATATATATATATATATATATATATATATATATATATATATATATATATATATAATTAATTATTAAAATATATAATTAAGCATAAAATCAGTAAAGTATATGAAGCCAGGACACGAGGAATCTATGTGCCACACTAGTTGGCAGACTATTTTTTAAAATATATTTTGAAATTTATGTATTAGTATGTATTTAAAAAATATATATGACTTTATCTAAGTCCTATACTGAATATTTCTTTTTCCAACTTCACTGAATTAGCGGTTTTATTGAAAACCGCTTATTCAGTGAAGTTGCCATATCAACAGTCAGTTCAGTTCATGATATATCAAATACAGATATTGTATCTAGTCCTGTCAGTTATGTTGAATTAATTGGCGAGATGAGTAGGGAAGGGGAAATCTAACTGACATTCTCGCAGCAATTAGTGTAGGACAGGAGTTTGCTTAAGGTAATTTTATCGATCTTCAATGATATAAATTATCGCATGAATTTTCTTCTTACTTTTCCGCAAATATGAGACCTACTATTATTATTTTTTTTATGTTATTAATTAGCATTATATTTTGTGCTGTCTTATCTCAAAAAGTATTGTACAAATTGTGACTTATGTACGGCAAAGTTTTCTGAAACAAATGATTTCTCCCCCTTAATAAAATTAGAATGGAAGAGAAAAACGGAAACACTCTGACAACAGGCTTAATTTATAATTAAAAAAAAAATGTACTTAAACTACTCGTTTGCACAAACGGCAGGAGACAACTGCTTAATATTATGTTAGTAACATTGTTTGTTATTTAGTCGAACAACATGAGTTTGATCCATCCATACTAATCACTTAGACGGCTCTTATCCCTGAGTTAGTCGACGTTATTATTATTAAAACATTTCCTTTTTTCTTAAAATTTTCCATATCAAACTAAAGATGTAAACCAATCTATTACTGAAAATAATAAGAAAATACGTATGGTGTCGCGGGACACCTGGTAGGAACGAAGTTCCTTACATTTTTCAAAATATAAATTATAAAATCACACTGCTAAGTACCTATACGTTGCTAACTACATATACATGGCGGAGTTAGAAAAGAGACAAATGTAAAAGTAACTAACTGTTTGTACCACCCCAGCGGAGTTAAGACAAGATTAAAAGAAAGGCATTATTTTTATCATTAAAGCAAGCGTCTTAAAATAAATATGAATATTTTGAAAAAAAGTTAATCATGATGAGTTTATAGTTAAAGAGTATGTTTGTAGTTGGTAGGAAATAGGACTGTTTTCTACCTACCCGGCCTACTAATTTAAAAAAATTATTAAATATATCTCTTCCCTTCTCAAAAACGTCTGCTTGTATCTGGTTGAAATTTTACATGCCTGTTTTAATTGTACCTTAGACGATTTGTAAGAATTTTTATTAAAATTGTTACGTTAGAACGTAAAATATCGGTAAAAACTTTGTTTTCTTTATTTTAAACGTTTAGGTCCGCTTTAATAAATTTAGCAATCTTTATCTCTTCATAGCAGTGTCGGTGTTCGTTTTACTAAAAAAAATATTACCTAAAAGTTATTTGTCTCATTAAATAGATGAAGTCTGAATTGTTTCCCGTCCTAAAATCTCAATTTTAAATTTGAAGCTTACGTTTACGCGAGCGTTGCGCGTGAACGCTTGGGTGGATAACTTTGTCCAACGAACTCAGCCTGGGCATTGGTAAAATGAACATGTGTAACAAATTTCAACTAACTCGGTCATCTTTACCAAAGTTACCGTTATCGGTAGATGTCGTGACGCTTAATTTTGTGACGGTGATTTTAAAAACGACCGTCCCCGTTTTTTTCGGATTCGCTCCCGGGCTCCAGAACGTGCCATATGGAACTTCGTTCCAAGAGTCTTTAAATTATTTACATTTGTCTATTGACTACATCTAAAGACCAGTCACTAGAACCATAAGTTTTACTTCGGCCTTAAGACAAAGTAACTTAGAATCAGATTTTTTTGTAATTCTCATATCCTTATAATTGAAATCCTTATGTAATAGCTCCACAACTTGGAGCAGGAATGAATTTAA
The DNA here is from genome assembly GCA_951217055.1 of Gerris lacustris. Taxonomy (NCBI): domain Eukaryota; kingdom Metazoa; phylum Arthropoda; class Insecta; order Hemiptera; family Gerridae; genus Gerris; species Gerris lacustris. The sequence continues at coordinate 44,550,424 of OX578281.1, forward strand.
TGTATATAAGTGTATATATATTTTTAGTAATAAATGGATCTATTTAATAGCACCATTAAGACTGGGACAAAAAATTTCACAGTAAAGGGATCAAAGAATAGAACCATTAACCGCTAAAGAATGGGGTGCTGAAAATTACACTTTTGTAAGTAATTTTGGGTCCCACTCGTAAAGACTGTTTTACCTAATTTTAACTAATTTGGCTCCACTAGTACTTAGACAACAAAGATATTGTGTTCTACAGGGTATTAACCCCCTTTTCTTATGTTAAATAATGGAACTAGCTAATCTACTTTAAAGATCTGGAACGTTTTAGCATCAACAACAGTTGTGCTGCTATATGAGATGTTAACTTATAAGCTGTAAAAAATTAGTGTTACCTAATGCCCTATGAAAATAGACCCTTATACTATATTAAAAACTAGTTCTTCCTTGGTCCACAAATTAGGTAAGTGCTTTTCAATTTGCTAACAAATATTGCCAGCTACAAATTTAAATCATATTCTTTAATAACAACAAAGATCTCGAGAATGACGAAGGTTAGACTGTCTCTAGATTTAGATTCATCGAATTCAACTAATTGGAATTCAATTTTCAAATTAAGTTAATACTAATTTTTGCTACATTATTTTGACAAATACACTAAATTCTTAACATTTAATGTAGTACTAGGCATCGCGTGGCTCTATCATTAAAGCGAGCGTATTGCAATGAAATACTGAATATTGAAATTCATTAATCATGATGAATGTCATAGTTGAAGATAAGTGAAAGAATGTAGTGAAGGGAAGAGTGGGGGTACTCAGTACAAAGCTTTACTGCCTAAACAAACCTATAAACTATACGACTATAACAATCTTCACCACCCGCGGTAGGTTTTAAACAATTATTATAAATGTATCTCGTCACTACGCAAAGAATTTTGCTTGTATCAAGTTGAAATTTTGCATACCTGTTTCAATTGTGCATTAGATGGTGTATATGAAGTTTTATTAAAATCGTTTCGTTAGAACGTAAGATATCGGTAAAAAGGTTGTTTTCTCTATTATAAACGTTTAGGTCCGCTTTAACAGTTTTAGCGATCTTTATTAAGTCATAGCGGTGTCGCTGTTGGTTTTAGTAAAAAATGTTATTTGAAAAAAATGTTCGTATCATCGAATAGATGATTGTAGAATCTTTTCCCGTCCTGAAATTCCAATTTAATTTTTGTACCTCTCGTTTACGCGAGCGTTGCGCGCGAACTCTTGGACGGATCACGCTGTCCAACGAACTTAGCCTGAGTATTAGTAAGAGGAACATGTATACCAAATTTCAACAAAATCGGTCAACTTTTACTCAAGTTATCGTCACACGCGTGAACGTTACTGACAGACAGACAGACAGACAGACAGACAGACAGACACGGAGCATATTTCGTTGAATGTAGGAAGCTCGCTACGCTCGCTTCAATTATGTATTTATTTTGTTATTATGGTCGATAGGTGTTCTAAATATTGCTTGTTTTGTCTTACTAGGTTAATGAGTGTCATATGATTAGCTCGTTTCTTTAAGGTTTCTAAATATTACTTCTTGCACTATATTTTACTATGTTACTGAGTGTCATAGTAGTTGCACGATTCAAAAGTCTCCTAATATAATGTATTTTAAGGTACTGTTTTATTAGGTTACTGAGTGACACCAGGATTTGCCCGTTCTGAAATATTTTAATATTATGTGTTGTAAGGTTTAATTAGTACCTTACAGCATACAATATTAAAAAAACTTCGGAAACGGGAAAATCCTGTGACACTCAGTAACCTATAGTAAAACAGAACTTTATTATCAATTTTTTTAAACTTTTAGTGGGTTTCATAGGATATTCCCGTTTTGAAAGGGATTCTAAATATTATTTGATCTGCTATGTTTAACTAGTACTAGGTTACTAGGATGTTTGAATTAAAAAGAATTTATTGTGTATGCAAGTAATTAAAGTTTTTTAATTCTCTGAGTGAATTAATATGAAGGCATTACTAGCTTTTTAAGAGCGTTATAATGTAATTAAGAGATTCTAAATGGTTTCAATTCCCGAGTTTAAAATCAACTATCCGTTCTCTGTAAAACTTTCTCTTAAAAATACAGAAAATTCTTTTTCTAGATTTATTAGAGCCCTGTTTCAAGTTAATCACTCCTCTAGTAATTAAAAGTAACGCCTCTTAGACAAATTAAGCTCTTAAAAGCGATGAAAGATCTGGATTTATTTTAAGTCAGGTTATTAGTTCAAACATAAATATCCTATTTGAGGAACTTTAGTTAATAAAAGATTCAATATGGCATTTCACATAATTCCTAAACATCTTCATGTGGTTAAGTGTCAATGCACTACTTTTGTCAAATCTGATTTCTCTTATCTTTAAGTTATTCATGAAAGTTTTAACTACAACAATACATAATTATTTTTATTACTAAACAAATTAGAAAGTCGGGTCTTAACGTTACATATTCTGAGATACATTTTAGTACAAATTTTTATTACAGAAATAAACATATTACTTAGTGTAAAACATTTTAAAATCAGTTGTGCATATTAATGAGTATTATGTTGTTGTTGATAAGACATATTTAAACCATTAATGTTATCTTTATTGTGCTTATTTTCTCAGTTTTTGTTTTTCGTAATTAGTCATTTAATTTAAACTGTAAATTAGACAACTAGTTTTCGAAACATTTTAAATCTATTATCATATGATAATATGATACACTAAATTATTTAAAAAAGATATTCTATTGTACTTACACAATGATGAAAGAAGAATATGTATGATTGTGTGTGACCTCATATCTATAGCTGATGATTTAAAATGCTTCTTTAATGATGTCACTTAATACGTAAACACACTTTTAACAGTATGAATGACCACAGCAACACTTTTTTTTAAATATACCTGAGAGAAATTATTGATACCGTTAATCACTTAACTAACCTGATTGAATAAATGGAAATAGGGTAACCGAGTCAGCTGACTCGGTCACAACGAGTATATTATTATAAACATTCATTATTATTATATTTTTTGTAACTTTTGGTACTCTTATTCATTTTTTCTTGTTTTTAATTAAAATAATTACAATAGCACAATAACACTATAAAATAATAATAATAATAATTTGAAACTAAAATTAAGAATCACTTGAGCACTTTTGTGGTTTATTTTGACACTTGACACTTGGTTATAGGGTAGGTTAGGTCCAGCTTTGGATGACCTGGAGATAGTTGCGGTTGTTATAGAACTAAAACGTGGCGCGGGTATATCCTTCCAGCTGTTCTACCAGTGGCTTACTAAACGAAACAAGTGTCCTCGAGCTACGCCACTGGTTCGGCAGCCATCTTGAAATCCTTTTACCACCACTACCTTTGTTTTTCTGATGTCTTGAGGTACCTTCACCTTCTCCTACCTTCCCACTGCCATTCAACTCGCCTTTCTATCTGATATACCAATGAAACATCTTCAGCTATAAACACTAAACATCCTCATATCCCTTATCAGTTACTCCTTTCACTTTTTACTCGCTTAATGTAATTGCATCATGTCAATGTATTATCCGGGTAAAATCATGTAGATTACTTTTATACTTTGAAACAATTGTATTTCTTTTATAATTTATATTATTTAGGTTACATTATACAAAAATAGTGCTTCTTACCTTGAGAAGCCACCATTAAACAGCCATCCCATAAAATACGAGTAGATCAGTATTTTAGTTAACTTAAATGAATAGTGGTTTTACACCACTTACTAACTTGATATTTAGACAATTTTTAAAAACCTCTTTTTTGTAAATCCATCAAAATCTAATTTTCGTGTTATCACAATACATTCTCTTTATATGTACTTATCATAATAATATATATATATTTTTTTTTCTTGTCTATGAAACTGATAAATGATCATCTTATTTTTACCATTGGCTTTATCTTGAGAATTCAAGTAAAAAAAAGTTTGTGTCACTCTCCTTTATGGAAGCTAAATTTATCGCATTAAAAGATGCTGTAAGAGAGGTAGTCAGCTTAAAATTCTTATTAGAAAAAAAAAAAATATATGGTTAATGATCCAACCAAAGTGCCAATTACTTGCAAAGAATCCCGACTTTTAGAACAGGGGCAAACATATTGGTATTAAATATCACCATGTCAGGGAGCTAGTTTGACCTAGCAAGTGACAAAATAGTATCTTCTTCGATATACTAACTAATTTTGTACTCAGGATCATGCAAATCTCATTATCCACCAGAATGGGCTGAACATGGCCGCTCCACAGTCAGTTGTTCTTTAACAGCTTATGGCCAAGCTATGTCTCGCAGACGTACTTTGCCGACCGCACATATTCTTAACACATAAACAAAATGCTAGCTTGATCAGTCACTTTTATGCTCGCTATTTTCTAGACTACGAGTTTTAATTTATAAAAAATAATTGTTTGTCCTTTGAAAAAACTTAAACAACAATGAATAAAATTTTATAGGTATACTAGCCTTAACCCCGCGCGGGCTTATGCTAGGTATTAGTGGCTCTGTTTCCTATTATCATGTAGGCCTATAAAATAAAATGCCTAAATAGTTTTGTTTTGATATGTCATTGATACATGCCATTACTAAGAATATAATACTCCCCAAATCATAGTTTGGAATCTATTTATAAATCTAAAAAAATAGCCATTCGAAACTAAGTAATATAGTAATAAATAACAGTGCTAAAAGATATAATAAATTAGAAGATAAACGTAATCAAAACCAATTTGACTGGAAAGTCATTGAACCATAATCAAACATTGTGCCTTAATTTAATTGCCACTCTCTTCTCTGACTACGGCAGTTGCACCAGTAAATATTTGATAACTCTAGTTCTAGGACAACTAAATAAAATAATAAATACTCGACAGAAAGAGCATTAGTGTGAGGTTTAAGCGCCCCATAAATAAATCAAATCGTAATAAATAGCACAAATTAAATTGGTCAACAATTTTGGATACCATGAGAGCTTGAAGTCAAAAATTAAAAAAAAAAAATTAGCTCTGTTTAATTCGTATTCATCAGTAATTCGTTGGAGGAATGACAAAAAGTCCAAAGTTGATAATCATTTACCGCTGGTGCAATCTGCTTTTCGATACGACTTACCGTTTAGCCACAATAAGCCTCCAAAAAAAATTTAAGGGGGTAAAATCATTTTTTTTAACTTTTTGGATTTATCTAGTCAGTTTGGGCCAATTTCCGACCAAATGCAAAAAACCGAGTCTCTAAGAAGGTCTAGAAGTACCATGTACCCAAACATTTTGATAAGCGAGTCAGTGGGTATTGTCGCTTATATAAATATGCTTAGTCAACCTCATTTTTTAGGTTATTTCTTTTACACCCTTTTTTTTATAAAATTTGTAATAACTTTGGTTATACGCAATATTTTTTAATGAAACCAAGCGTACAATATGCGGACGTGTTTGCGCTTAAATCTGAAAAAAAAAAAAATTAATCGATTTCTTTAAGCCGGGTTTTCGCCTCTCTTCTGCGGACTGGTGACGACAGACACACATAAATGCACACTTTGAATACATACACAAAAAGTACGTTCGGATTCGGATTTCGGAATTTATGAAATGAAAGAGTATCCAGAAAATTTTTAATTCTGACCAATGTACCGACAACATTTTAATTATATGTAGATAAAATATATTAGGCCGCCTATTGTTTTAATATATTATGAATAGTGAGAAGTCAATAACTTTTGGGTTGTGTAGAGGTGTTTTTTTTTATCAAACACTAGGTCTTTTTAACCTCCCATCCAATTTACCTAATATGTTTATTTTAAGGTGGGTTCGCAGCTAGCGGATCTTCGCTCGTAGGACCTATATTATAGATATAACAATATATTCATGAAGGAGGGTAGATGTCGTCGCTTTTCCCCCACGCTAAGTTCCTTCAGTCGGGTTATAAACAAAGCCAATTTCGTTTATTTATCTACTGCTTTAAAGGGATATAATTTTATTTAAAAACATTTTTTTAAATACAAGATTTTATTCCTTCAGTTATAGCTTTTCATATCCTTCTCAGAAACCATTCATTTGATATTCATATCGGGGGCGTGCTTAAAAAATTACTAGTCCGCCATATTAGCTAACACTTGTCAGCATTGTCGTCTAAACTAAACGTGTATGCAACATTTAATTCAATCGGTTGAGGATAACTGCTTTAAAATTCAGTTGCATGTGGTGTCGCTGGCCACCCGCCCCGCAACACCATACGTATTTTGGTTGGACGTATTGTGGTAGGAACGAAGTTTCTTACGATTTTTATTAAATATAAATTATAAAATCACACTGCTTAGAATACGATGCTAATTACTTACACATGTCGCAGTTAGAAAAGAGACAAAATTAATAGTAAAATATTTGTACTTAGTTATCGTCATCGGTCGATTTCGTTACCGGTCGTTTTTTGGGTCTGCAGGCAAAACCAAGGACCCTTATATTTTCCTGCGTTGTTTTGCTTTGTGTCTGTCTGTCCGTCCGTCCGTCTGTTACTTGTTCTCACGGTGACACCTTTCGTCCGAGATCACTTTGAAATTTGGCATATATGTGTATAGTACCCACACATTTTAAAAATTTAGCTAATTAAAAAAATAGGGTAATCAAACTTAAGGGTTAAAAAATAATTGTTTTTTTCTGGAGGCCGTGTGGGGTACCATATGAAAGGGTACGATGAGCTGATTACAAAAATATGTATAATTTTTTGGTTATAACTTAGATAGGGCGAGCTTAGGTAGAAAGATAACATAGATTCCTGAACATTCTTCGGTCAAAAGTAAAGATACCACTTTTTGGAAATTTCGAAAAAAAATTACTTTTGTTTTTATGGATAAAATACGTTTTTTAAAAAATAATTATGCTCTTTTGGATGAATTTATATGTTTATAGTGCGGTTCACTGGCAAAAAATACTTTATCAGAAGTTTGTTTATGTATTTTGAGTATATCAGACCCATAGGATAGTTCAAAGTAGTCTTTTTAGCATATTAAAAAGCTATATATCAATAGGTACCACTTAAAACAATACAGCGTTGCCTACGTACCCTCGCTGTGTGACTAGCACACACTTGACCTGTTTATTTTCGGATTCTCTCCCGGGCTGCAGACGCAATAACGTGCCATAAGGAACCTCGTTCCAATAATATAAATACTATATTATTTTCAATGCATTATTCAACATAAAGATAAATTATTTATGTGTCATAAATTATTTATATGTGTAAATTTACTGGGGTCGCGAAAAATTCCGTGAAAAAGAAATTGGTGTTGCGAATGAAATTAGATTAAGAAACTCTGGTATATAGATGCATAGAGTATGTCAAGACTGGATTTTACGAATCGTAAAGTACCGAAAAAAGTTAAAGCCAGTACCAAGTCACTTGATATTTTAGATCTATTCGGAAAATGACTCAGTATTGTAGTATACATTTTATAAAAGGAATATTTCTTACTTTACCTATATCTTCTTTATTGGATTATGACGTGTGATATGTTTTACATTCTTGCTTCAAATGTATAATAATTTATAGTTGCATTTACACGTGCATCCTTTATTCCTACAATCGTAACTATTACTCATGTTAATTAACAGAATATAGAATCTAAACCAAAGTTAATAATTGGGTGCTGTTTTATCAAGTTTAATAATATTAAACTAATATTAATAATATTTATAATATTTAAAATAATATTAAAAGTTCTTTTGATAAATTTCCAGTGAAAAGTTTACTTGTTTTAACAATTTATTTGTATGACACACGTGTCAAATCGTTTTACCTACGTACAATTAAACGGGTGAATAAATGCTAATTTGTCATCATTAGTGAATTAATTTGATTCAGCTAGAATATGAGTTTAGCTCAAATTAAGGTTACGTTTAATCAGAGAGGTTAAAATTAAATTCCGGGGGTTGTGAATGCAGGATCGACATAAATTGTCGAGAAAAAGAGAGAGAGGAAGAGAGAGTGCACTTAAACAATTTGCCGCTTATTTTAAGAAACGTGTGTGTTGTGTTAACTCTTCTTGACAATAAAAAGCTTAGGGTTCATTTATTTTTTCTCTCTTGATTTCTCTTGAAGGGTTCTAAAGCATGAATGATAAGAATGAGCTACCAGTTCCAGAGCATGACTGATAAGAATGAATTTTGCATACAAATGTGAACATATAGTAAAGAATTTAAATATGCATACACCATACACCCACTCCGTTTTCTACTGGAATCTTTGCATTGATATCCTTTGCAATTGTATACAGGGTGTTTGGTCGAAGATGTAACAAACGAAGAGGGCAGATTCTACCCATCATTTGCAACAAAACACACTAAATACCATGGGTCAATTCTCAATATAGTTTCGCCACAATAATTGTTTTTGTTATTTTCCAAGGTACGTCCATTTTACTCTAAAAACCTACCTTTATTTCAGCTCTATCATCATTATTTTAGGAGCAGCGATCGATCTTTTAGAGTAAATGGAATTACCATGGAAAATAACAAAAACAATTATTGTGGCGAAACTATTGACAATTGACCCATGGTATATTAGTGTTTTTTGTTGCAAATTATGGGTAGAATCTGCCCTCTTCGTTTGTTACATCTTCGACCAAACACCCTGTATAGTGCCCTAAACGAATAATTTCAGATGGTAAAAGCTTCGAATTTGTCTAAAGTGGCACATCCAAAACTCAACTTCACCGTCCCAAATACCAAAATAAAAACTTAAACATTGATAGGTTATATTTATAAAGATATTGTGTATTGAATAAACCTTTGTAATAAAGTCTAATTTTAATTAGGATTAAATGCAATCCAATTAACTATTTTTCTTAAAAAAAAAATATATATATATATTATAGTCCAGGAGCCAGGTCGAAAAAACCAGGTCGAGCTGGAAAGTATTTTGAACTTAATGGAATTTTCACAGGTAAGTCAGAGGTCCTCTGGGATGCCAATGCTGAGTTTTCGACCTCGTGGCCCTTGTGCTAACTTGGGGAGGGGGGAAAAACCCCAATTTTTCCGCCAATGTTTTGGTGTTTCGCCTCTAGCTCGAAAACTACGCTTCAAACAAAAAAACTTTACCAGTACAATATTAAAGAGCATCAAATTTCCTATAAAAATCACTGGTCATACGACTGTTTTCACCCATTAGGTACTGTGATACAGCATTGTGAAAAAATGCCAAATTTTAAAATAGGTGGATTTTAGCGGAAAAAGCATGTTTTTGGGCTTATAAAATAGATTTATCATTATAAATTGAGTATTCAACATTTCTATGTATACCATAATAATATGTAACCCCCTCCCCCCCTCACTGCCCTCTCCCCCCCCCCCAGAACCAAATTTGTTAAATAAGTTAAATAAAACCTCTTCTTCCCTGAAACATTCAACATGATGCTACTATCATCAATCTTACTTTAGGGTGGAGGGGAGGGGGAAAGGATCCGCTGATCAGTAAGTAGCGTACCGAAGGCAGGGGGGGCTGAGGGCGGTCCACCTCAGGCCCCGTTCAAACGGAGGCCTTAATTTTATTTTTAAATTGAAAAACCAAAGCAATGTTGAGAAGCGATAATAATGTGCGTAACTTATTGATTACGTAGGTAAGCAAGTTATCTATAATTATGCTACATAATAATAAAAATAATATGAAAATAATAAACAAAAAATGAACATTAAATTAAATCTTCGTGAGTCTCTTCGATAAGCGACTCGTCAGCCCCATCTTCGTCCATGCCTTCTTCTGTTCTTATGTTCTTCTGCAGAAAATTAGTCCAAATAATGATACACTAAAATAATGTTCAATATAAAATAATACAACACTCTGCGAGAGGAAGAGACCAATACCAATAACTGAACTGTGCTTGGTAGTCCAGGAAATAATGCTCAAAAATGGCGAAACCTCGCAATTGGTTCGTCCTTCATCGATTTCCACAAAATTTTGGAATTAGGCTCCTCTTACCCTTCTTCTTCAAAATCTATATTATGCCGATGGGCGCTGTTAATTTTTTAGGGGTGAAAACTACCCCAATTATCAAAACGTATAAAGTAACATTTTAAAGCTTAGGGTGGGTGAAATTTCGTTTGGATTAGTTGAATAATGATTGTTTTATACTTTGGAACACAATTTAAAAATATTTCAACCCTTGAAAAACAACCCTTGTTAATCCTTAATGTACAAAAAAATATTTATCCTTAAATAAAAGATTAATTTATCATATCGACTTAATTTAAGAATGTTGTTGCCTAAAATATTACCAATTTCATTATTTTGCCATTTTTCAACCCTTACAACGATTTGCACCCAAAGTACTAAATGCACACAAATTATTTCATATTCTTTTTTCTGACATCAAATAAAGCACGTATACCAATTTTCATTCATATCGGATCTAAAATAATAATATTTCTAATTTTTAGCTAAAACCATTTATTCCTGTTTTTCCATTTTATCCCCCTCTTAAATGAAAATATGACAAGTGATTATAACAACAATTACTGCTCTCTTAAAGAGTTATCCAACGACATTCATCATAAAGGATTTATACTATTTTGACTTTTGTACCCCGTACCCCGCCGTCTGGATATTCCCGAAAAGTTGGAGTTAAGCTGTTCTCATGTGTCCCATGTGATCCACGCAAAACCGTAGAAGGGCGAAGATCAATTTGAATTAGGGTGGTAATTAGGGGGTTGTTTTCACTGATTTTTTCGTAGAAAAATGTAGGGACTAACTTTATTTTCATCGTAACTCGCTTAATTTTGATGCTATCGACTTCTATTTTTTTTAAATGAAAGCTCTTTTTGTCTACTTTAAAAAAACATCTATAAGTTTTCCTCGTACAATGCACAGTTTTATTGCTATTTGACTCTGAATCTCTCAAATTTAGCATTTGACGAACAAAAGCTAACAATTAACAAGCCGTAGGGCGGTCCGTATTGGTCGTACATGATTTATAAAATAAGGATTTTCTTTCTTTTTTTATAGGCTACAATTTTGTTCTGACTGTTTGTTTGATAAAATGCATATTTTTCGAGTTATTCGCGAAAAACAGATCAAAAAGGTCGAACAACTTTTACTTTCAATCGCGAATAACTCGAAAAATATTAATTTAAACAAAAAAATGTATAGATCATTTTTGACTTAGAATTAGCTTTTCCATCGATTCCTATGGTTAAAATAAAATAAAAAATTTCAACCCCCGAGATGGGGTGGCAACCACCCCCAGGGTAATAGCAATGACAATATTGATGATATAGATTTTGATGCTTGGACTATTCTCTACCTACTGTCAAATTTTCAAGTAAATCGATGTATGACGAAAGAATTGCGAGCCAAAGTGCTTCATTTCCTGGACTATTGATATTTTTATTTTATTAAAAGATAAAAAGTCAAAAATTTTGAGGGAAGGATAGAACTTCTTTACCTACGTAATCAATAAGTCACACACATTATTCGTCATCAAATTTGTTTCTGGGGGGAGGGGGCGGAGAGAGGGCAGTGAGGAGAGAGGGGTTTACTGGGGGTTACATATTATTATGGTATACATAGAAATGTTGAATACTCAATTTATGATGATAAATCTATTTTATAAGCCCAAAAACATGATTTTTCCGCTAAAATCCACCTTTTTTAAAATTTGGCATTTTTTCACAATGCTGTATCACAGTACCTAATGGGTGAAAACAGTCGTATGACCAGTGATTTTTATAGGAAATTTGATGCTCTTTAATATTGTACTGGTAAAGTTTTTTTGTTTGACGCGTAGTTTTCGAGCTAGAGGCGAAAAACCAAAACATTGGCGGAAAAATTGGGGTTTTTCCCCCCTCCCCAAGTTAGCACAAGGGCCACGAGGTCGAAAACTCAGCATTGGCATCCCAGAGGACCTCTGAGTTACCTGTAAAAATTCCATTAAGTTCAAAATACTTTACAGGTAAATCTACCTGGCTCCTGGACTATTAATAATAGATAATTCCCATTTACTTTGCCGTGGATGATAACATAACTGCATAGCTCCTTAAATGAATTATTTATCTATGCGCAAATTGAGATTCTATTAGACCATTCTAATACAATCTCCATTTGCGCATCTTATCAATATAAGATGAGATAAAATAAAACAATTATTTTTGTTTTAATCTTATTAGTTAACTGTATATTTTAAAGCACATTTTACATACTTTTTAAGCTTTACTTTCACGTACTATACGCAGTATATATAATTAATGTCAGTTTGTTTTTTGTAGTATGTGCAGACTCGCGAAGCCTACACGGCTGGACCGATTTTGATTAAATTTGGCATACATGTTCAGAAAAATCTAAATAGCTATCTGAGCGGGCCTAGGCCTGCCAAAGATTATGTCTCGAGGCGAAATCAAAAATCTAAAAGACCACAACTCCCCAACAACTTACTATTATTTTTTTGAAAACGGTTCTGACGATTTGAGTTAGCAGAATCTAATATATCGTCTATTTAAATACGAATAAAATAAATAAATAAATATATTCTTTATTACATTGCCAATTTCCATCGGATGTAACAGGTCACTACAAAGTAATATAATATAAAGATACAATGTGAAATTCATTATTTTTAAAAACTAACAGCACTTATGCAACGCAACAATTTAAAACTAACAATTTTAACGCAACAATCTAACTATATAAGTACTTTGTTTGTAGATTATCTGAAGAAGGCTGCTTGAGAACAGCCAACACCGGTCAATTGTTTATTATTTTTTTTGTTTAAAGACGTTGTTTGGTTATTGAACTACACCTCTTTCATGATAAGTCGGTATTAGACATTGGAGAAAATCACAGTCGAGGAGCATATAAGTATATAGCTTTCATGGGGAAAAATCTATATCTTCGATTTACCTGAAAATCGAAATCGAAAAGTAAACAACCACCTTTCGAATTTTTTTTTGTTATAAAATATCTATAAAAATAAATTAATAAATTTGATATTGTGGGGCATATAAAACCAGTATCAATATCTCTATGAGGAAGGTTTGTTCGATTTTTTTTCTTGTGATGACGAAAATTGAATTTTGAAAAATACTGGAACAGGAGAATCTAACATATATATTTATAGTAGTTTGGCAGGTCTTCACGTACTTCCCCACGTTTGCACTTACTAATAGTCTTAATATATAACATTTTAAATCAAGTTTTGAGAAAGGTAGCGATAATAGCATTGCGAGGAGTAATGAAATGAAAAATTCCTCCATGACTTATTGAAGAATTCACTTATCTTAGATTAATAAACTCAATGCTAATACATGGTAATCGATTCTATCTCAAACTTCCTTTAATGAAAGATCTAATATGCTGAATTAGACATTCCAGTATAATTTTTGTTTTTTGACGGCATTATAGAACATTACTCAAAATTATTTTTTCTTTTTTACTAGACTATAGCACATTTCTAAATTATAAACTTTTTTTCTTTATGTAAGGATAATCTTTATTTGAATATAGTACAGTATATAAAGATCACCACGGATATTACATCATTATTTAACCATTTACTTATATGACATTGCTTACTACTTTGTAAATAGTTTTTATTTAGTGGACAGTTCATTATTAGCTTATTACAGTTTACATTAAAATCTGTTGTCCACACAGCTCAAACAAAATGTCTAATATTGAGGGTTGATAGACTTATAATCTCTAAAGCATATGTTTATTATTTCACTCCTATTGGTTACAATTCAGCTAATGTCAGCTCTTGTAACTACAAAGTAAGCTAATGTTTTTCTATATTTTTACTTTTAGCTGTTGTGGTTTTTAGAAATTAGCTTTTTGACCATTTTAGTTGGTCTTAAACAGTGAACTGGTCTGTATTGAACATTGTCCTTGTCTGTATTTTATTATTATTCTTTTTATTCAATAAGTGGTCAGTTTTACTTTCGGACTATTTTCTTGTTCATTGTCAGTGAAACTGGCCTGTATTAAACATTGACTTAATTTGCATTTTATTTTTTTTTTACCAACTTTACTCTTAGACCACTTTAGTTGGTCGTAATCAGTGAACTGGTCTATATTGAACAATGTTTTGGTCTGTACTATTTTTAGGGTCCGTAGGCAAAACCAAGGACCCTTATATGCCTGTGTCTGTACGTCCGTCCGGTCGCCTGCTCTCACGGCTACACCTTTCGTCCGATCACTTTGAAATTTGGCATGTATGTGTCTTGTATCTACCCACATATTTTTAAAATATAGCGACTTAAAATACAGCGACCGAAAAAAATAAAAATAAATAGGGTAAACAAACTTAAGGGTTAATTTTTTTTTTTTTTTTTTTTTTTCGACACCGTGAGGGGTATCATATGACAGGGTAGATACGTCGAGCTGATTAAAAAAATATATAATCCTTTGGTTATAACTTTGATATGGCGAGCGTAAGCAAGTTTGAAGTGGGTGTGAAACGTGGCCCCCCCCCCCCCCCCTCTATCTCGCTTTTGTGAAGTGCAAAAAATCTGAAAAAATTCCTGAACATCCTTCGACCAAAAGTAAAGATACAAGATACCACTTTTTGGAAATTTCGAAAAAATATTATTTTATTTTATATTGACAAAATACGGTTTTTTTATAATTATGGTCTTTTCGATGGATTTATAATATGGTTGTAGTCCGGTTCAGTGGCAAAAAAATACTTTATCAGAGTGTGTTTTGAGAATATTAGACCCTTAGGATAGTTCAAAGTAAGCTTTTTAGCATTTTAAAAAAACACTGTTTATACAATTTACAGTTAAACACTATACAGTGTGGCCTACGGACCCTCGCTGTGTGCTGACTAGCACACACTTGACCTTTTCATTTTGCTTTCTTTTATACGCAGTATATGTAAAGAAAAAGCATGTGATTCGTGACAATTCTATTTTGAGATTTTCACGATTTGAGGAATTTACACGTTTTGAGTTCCTCTGATTCCAAAAATGTCTTCCTGAAGTCTTTAAAAAATAGTCTGTTGTCTGGAGTGTATGCAGAAGCGTGGGGCCTAAATTACTGGCCGATTTCGATGGAATTTGGCATACATTTTCAGAAAAATAGTACCCCGTGATGAAATCGAGAAATTAGCTCCAAATTTAGGGGCGTTATCCTCCAAAAGAAATGAAAAAAATTATATTTAAAAAAAATACGTGTGGTGTCGTGGGACACCCGTTAGGAACGAAGTTCCTTACGCTTTTCATTGAATATAAATTATAAAATCACACTGCTAAGTATACGATGATAACTACTTATTCATGGTAAAGTTAGAAAAGAGACAACATTAAAAGTAACAATTTGTACTCAGAGCAATTAAGGCAAAATATAAAGAATTTTTTTTTTATATATATATGATTGAAGCGAGCGTCTAGCAAAAAAAAAAAATGTATTGAATATTGAGAAAAAAGTTAATCATGATGAGGTTATAGTTAAGAGGGCGGTTGTAGTGGTTGTATAGGGAACAGTCATTCCCTACCTACCCGGCCTAAGTTTAAAATATGTATATCACTTTCATACACAAAAACTTCTGCTTGTATCAGGATTACAATTTTCATGCCTGTTTTAATAGTACTTTAGACTTTAGACGATTTGTATGAAGTTTTATTAAAATCGTTACTTTAGAACGTAAGATATCTGTAAAAACGTTGTTTTCTTTATTTTAAACGTTTAGGCCCGCTTTAACAAATTTAGCGATCTTTATCACATTATAGATATCGGTGTTCGTTTTACTAAAAAGAAATATTTACAAAAGTTGTTTGTCTCATTGAATAGATAAAATTAGAATTTTTTGCCAACCTAAAATTCCAATTTTAGAATTGAAGCTTAGTTTACGCGAGCGTTGCGCGCGAACGCTTGGACGGATAACGTTGTCCAACGAACTCGTCCTTGACATTGGTAAAATGGACATGTGTACCAAATTTCAAATAAATCCGTCATCTTTTACTCAAGTTATCATCATCGGTAGATGTTTTGACGGTCGGTTTTGTGACGGTTGAAATTTGTATAGGGTTGGTCATAATTAGCCCATCATTTGTACCCCTGTACCCAGGGGTACCAAAATTATTGTTCAATAAACAAACAATCCAAATAAGCTTTAAATTACCTAATGTTGGTACCATACGTTTCAACTTTCTGCGCCTATTACTTTCTCTTAAAAATGCGCACAAACATACATTTATTTACACCTATATCTTCCAAAGTACTCATCTGATTTTTCTGGAATTTGGATGGTTTGTTAAAAGTAGACAGCAGATGGCTCCAGATTAATTTCAACCGTCTGCGGTTTTTAACTTTTACTAAATTGACATTTTAATTCATGTAAAAAGTCAAAACAATTTTTACATATTTAAAACGGGGGCAACAATTAAATAAATTAGACAATAATGGCTTGTAAAAGCATAAAATCAATAAGGTACATAATAGGAAGCTATGTGTCACACTAATAGGCAGTCTATTTATAAAAATATACATGGGTATACTCTACCTTTTCTACGAACCACAAAGAAATTGTACATTGAATACAATGTTTCTTTTCAAAAGCCTAAGATAAGGTTGGTTATACTGGACATGTAGTGCGAATGCGCCTTGCTGGTTTAGCTGGTGGACCTGGAGCTACATAAGCTCCAGTCTTCTACTCGCTTCCAAACCGTGCAGATCGACCTGACAATTCCCGATTCTTACTGAAATTACGCGAGCGATCTTTTATTACTTTTATTTTTCTTTAATTTTTAGATTTATAATCTATAACATTGTTTATACTTCATTTACTACTACCACATTTTTTTTTTTTAAATATATATAATAAAATAAAAAATCAACAATTTTTTTTCAATAAAATATATATATTTATATAAATAAATATTGTATTATAAACACGTGTACATGAATTTTTTACATACAATAAACTATCATAAAATATTAATGTATCGATGCAAGAATCAATCAATATATTGAATAAAATCTATTAAATTATTTTCTTCAGTGTACTTACCTTTTTGTTTTTAAATATTTGCTGTTTTATATATTATCGTCATGTTAGGGATGGTGTTAAAAAAATGCCGAATTTTGTAGTGCGTTTGTGAATATGAATGTGTCTATCGAATTATGCTGGGATGATTCATACAACAATAGTGCTCTCTTGGAATTTAAAAATATATCATTTCAGGTATAAATTTATATCTATTAATGATACAATTTTTTTTTAAATATTAACTATTTATATGTATTTTATTTATATACATTTTTATTAATTATGTCAATTTAAATGTTAAATTAGTTAGTAAAATTAATATAGGAGAAATATAGTCAAAAACTATTAGGGGTTTATTGATATTTTGTCAGTTTAATTTCAACCACCAAAATACTGTAAAATGATGAGAATTTTTCTTGCTGCTTACTGTTGGACTTTTTTTTGCTCAATTTCAATTTTAAATATATTTTAGTGTAATTAAAAGAACCACCGAACAAAAATGATATATTATACGGGCACATCACCATTTTTTATGGCAATTCTTATACTTAAGAATAAAATGAATTAGTAACTACTCTTAAATCTTAATATTTATTTTTATTAAAATATTTTTTACATTGAAAGGACGTACGAGTATGATCAAAAAATTTTTGAAATTTCAGAGTTCTCATTACAATTATTTAATTAATGTTAACGAATCTTTACAACATTGTTGTTTTATTTATTTTAAAGGTTTGATTTACTTTGTGATTGTATGAATTTCCACTTATATATATCAATTTTTAGGGTTTGGTAAAATCAAAAAAAGATACCTTAAAGTTTCGTTCCTGTGTCTGTCTGTCACTTTGGATGTTCCCAATAAATTTTGAATATAAAAAATGAATCATTGCAGTATTAAAGATCATATTGACGGGCACATAGGAAAAATATAGCAAACTCAAAATTATCAAAATGGTGCATAATGCATAATTCATGTCACGCAAACTTTTTTTTTAAATTTTGAATGTGGTATCAAAAGAAAGTAATAAAGAGTAAATTACAAGAAGATATAACACATGTCAAACTTTTAATTTTGGTGATTTTGTCGAAAAATAATATGGAATATTTTAAAATGTCATCCACAATTTATTTATTTTAATCGATTCGCTCAAAACACAATAAAATAACTGATAAAAATTAATAGGTAGAAATATAAATTCAATATTACCTAAATGACTTAGTTAATCCCTGAATTCCCTGAATGTATTTGAATTGAGAGAGGATTAAAAAATCTAGAAGGTGTCAGAGAATTCCAATAAGAATCTACTTACTAAATAATTCGTGGCATCCAAATGCTGTTGACGGCTAAGGCCTGCCAAAACTTAAACAATTAAATTTTATGGATGACACGGGCGTTGGCGTGTCTCTCCGTCCGTAAACCGTGTAATTGGCATTCGCTACCGGATGTACGCCTAGTAATCTACATTGTAAACAAAATAATAATTTTATAGGTAAACAGACCTAAAACCTATTATATGAATAATGTTAAACTCTGGTTTATCTTTAAAAAAAATCATTCTTTTTGTGATATTATGAATTTCCACTTTGAAAAATGTATCAGACTCTATGTGTTCGAAACACGGTACTTTTACTAATTAGTAGTTGTTAGAATAGATAAATTCATTTGGATAAACGTTTGAATTAATATATTTTGGTTGCTCACACAACATTCAATCTCAGTGTTTTTAAAACAAAAGGAATCATTGCGATTTTGACATAATTCTTTGTTAGTGATCTCAAATTAATCTATTAATGTTCAATTGCTAATTAACGAGAGTAGTGAGTTTTTAGGTTTCTGTACAAAGTATATATACGCGGCTCTGTCTGTCTGTCCGTTGGCTTGTTTTAATTCATTAACTTCTATATCTAGGAACATGAAATTCGGCACACAGGTGCATCTCGGCATTTGTCACCGCTGGACACATTTTGGAGTTTTTACACTAAATATTTCCAAGATGGCGGCCAATATGGCGGGCGAATAAAGAATAGTTTTTAGTCACCATGACATGTTATACATCAATTTAAAGGTCTTAAAGTGTAGCAAAAGAATATGTGACTATTACACTTAATAATTTTAACTTATTCGTATAGAAACCGGTGATTATCGCCTCACGTACTTACGTGAAGCGCGCCTTACTTGTTTATATTAGAGACTTGGGCTCTAAAAAGTTTGTGTATTTAACAGCGTACAGCGTACACCCCCGCTGCCCCCGCGGTGCGGGGGGGGGGGCCTCCGGTCTCAAGTAGGGAATGAGACTAATCTGATTTAATTTTATTGTCTTATTCTTTAATATACTTATATTGGTCCCCATACTTATAAAAGATACCCCAAAAATGCTTTTATAATTTTTGAGAAATGTAATTATCTTTACCTCGCTTACTTATTTTATGCAAGATACCGAAGAATAATTTTTACAAACATCCCAAGAATAACAATTAAACAATTATTGTTAGTACAGCAAATTTTGAAACTTTCTGTAGGATCACAACCCGTAATCTAATTTAAATGCGGCGGCTTATTCCTTTGTTTTATCCTAGGAAAGCTTTGCAGCCATCTTATTCTTATCACACTCATATCGCTGCTGTTTTTGTCTAATTTTATCAAACTCTCTTGTTCTTTCTTTCTAGAGACTAATTCCCGACTTTTTCCTACTGGTAGGAAACGGTACACCTATTTACCCTTTATCTTTATTTCAATATTATTTATGTTTATAAACTGTAGATTTTGGACTGGACACAGCACAAACAAGTTTGAATTGAGTTAACTACATTCAATATATTTGTTAGCTTGTAGCACATTGGTTTGGCTTTTCCTTAATTTAAATTCCTTATTATTTAATTATCATTCTAATACGTTTTTTAAAAAATATTTTAACCTTGCAGCGTTTTGGTGAAATAGAATCACTCCAGTACTAGGGTATGAAGTATGAACAGTTTAAAAATTGTTCAACAGGCAGTTGTTTACTCTTTGTTTTTTATTTTCTACAAAGTCCTAATTATCTTCATCAATATATATCTATGCAATCTAGATTTTTGCTGGGAAAATAACTTTTTTTTAGCAAAGTAGATTAGTTTTAAAATATTTTTCCGAGTTCTTGATAGGTAGATCAATACTTTCTCTCTCTCTATATACATATTTTTTGGCACAAATGCATACCTCAACATTTGTGACAACTGCATAGTTTTTGGAAATTCCTCATTTAATATTTTCACGATGACGCCCAATATATGGACGACTAAGCAATAGGTTTTTAGTCAGCGCATAAAATGTTTAAACATCAATTTAATCGTCTTAAAGTACATATATAAATACATGAACATAGTTAAAATAAAATAACAATTAAAACAAATGAAATTATAATAAATTTATATAAAATAAGATTTAAAAAATTAAAAAGAGAGATTTAATAACCATTACTTTTCAAAAGATTTGTATTATTAAAACTATATAATTAGTACTTAAAATTTAAAATAAAAAAATAACTAGAAAAAATGTAATTAAAAATAAAAATTAAATAAATAAATAAATAATTACCTTATAAGAGGTCTTAGTTGTAAATAATCATAAATAAGTTTAATGTTTTAAATCGTTAATTTATAAAAAATATTATTTTAAAAGTCAGTGACTAGGTGTCTACTAAGCATCATGCAATGCAACAAAACCATTTGGACCGATTTCAAAAAAAGGGAAAGAATTAAATTAAGTAGATAATTATGAGTCGCAAAAGCAAAAGTAATCTTCCTGTATAAGAGTTTTTTGTTTTTTTTATCAGCTTCGCTACTCAATTAGATCTACCAGTAAATTGCATGATATTATTCTTTATTCATTTCTTTATGAATGGCTGTGCTCCGTCAGCTATTTTTTTCTTTGGTTTAGTTATATTTATTAATTTGTTGAGATATTTTTGAATAAGTTTAGTTTCCTTTTAGATATGCTTTTATTTATAAAATAATCTTTCATAACCATTATTTCGACAATTTTTTTTCTTTACCGTTACTTCTTTAGATGGATTTTGGCAAAATGATTCTGGGGAGTGGCTCAGCTTTCTTTTATAATATATAGTTCTATATATGATTCTGGTTGGATTGTTTTTTAACGATTTTTTCCTTAGTTGCCTGACAGAATCTATATCGTAAATGTCAAAATCTATAATATTTAGTTTAGTATTAATATGTAATATTTACTATCCTCTCTTCAAGATCTACACTTCATTTATTAATCTGTAAAACACCCCATTTTCCCCGATTTCTCGCCTCTACCATTACTTTGATTTGCTCTCTCCAGGTGATCTGAATATTAGGGGGAAAGTCATTGGTATGGAAGCTTGGTAACTAGTTTGGTATAAAGGTCTGTATTCTTCGTGTGTGAAGTTAAAACTAGGTATCACTGGTCTATTCCCATTTTAAATTTTTCCTTAGTACCTTACCAAATCTATATTCCAAATGTCAAAATCTATAATATGTATGTAGTTTATAATAAATAATCATTTCTATTTTCTCTTCAAGATTTGTGAATTTTTCTGGTTTCACTTCGGCGAAGGCGTGTATTATTAGAGTTCTTTTTCTAAGCACTCCTCTGCGACATCAACCCTATTATCTAACTCTTTAATTATTTTTTACATTTTCCATTTGAATTTCTTTTATATCCGTTTACTCGTTCTTTACCTCTTCTTTTGATTTGAATCAGCAATATCTGTCTTTTCGTAGTTAGTTAAAAGGTGAATAAGATCACTGTCTTGCATTGTAGTTTAAGCGGTCTCCACTAGGTAGCGCCGGAGTCCAGTTATTGAGTGATTTTGACTGATGGCCGTACCTAAGTCGTGAAGAAAGATTATTAGTAGACAGTAAACATTAACTCGAAAACAGTAAACACTGACTACTAAACAGTAAGCACTAACTAGTAAATTGATTACTGGCCTTGATGAAGGAAATCTCCCTATGATTCCTGAAGGTTACGATTGGTTAGTTATATTATTCACTTTTAATTACGCTTCTTATTGACCCACGAAGGGGTAAAATACAACTATACTAAATATCAGAACATGAAACAAAGAATATATACTGATTCAAACAAATTAACGTGGAACTGATCTGATGCGTGTAATGACACAGAGCTATAACTGTTAACATACATATATATATATATATATATATATATAGGGTGATATAATAGTCTGGACGGTCAAATATCTCAGTAGGATCAAGTTTTCTCGAGAAATCAGGTATCCAGAGATTAGATAAATTTAAAATAAAAAATCGGGCTATTTCTTTTTTATTGTTGAATGCATTCCCACTTATCTAAATAAATAAAACAAACCAAGTAAAATAAATCGAATGAAAATAAATTTGTTTAATTTGAGCTGAGTTTGTCCTCATTGTTTAAATACTGAAATAGTATTTTTGTTACGTTGAAAACTAAATATCTTTGTCAATTCTCTATTGATTTGGCGGATTAAAGACTAATTTTTCGTCTAAAAAAAAACCATTATTTTACCATATAAGATTACTATGTTGGAGGGAATAGCGCCAAAACATTTGTATACGAATTTATAATTTGATACCATATTAAAAAACTACGCAAACATTTAAGGCGAGTTACCATTTACATTTGCGAACCAACATATTTAAAAAAATACCGTCACATTTAGCCTATAGTTATCAGAGGTGCCCATCCCCCCCAAGGCTCATGACGCAAATTCCCCCCCAAAACTTAGTAAAACACCCCCCCCCCCCTTAAGCGGGGGGTCCTGGGGTTTTTCCCCGGAAATTTTTGTAAATTTTCTTATTTAAATAACGAATATGCCTCTTTTCTTATGCCTCTTTGATTTTTACAATCCAGATGAAATTTTTAGCTTTGTTTCGAGAGTAATTTTAACATTTCTTAAAACTTAATTCACTTTGGAAAGTTTATTACTTAATTGTTTTGCACTTTGTTAATAAAGGACTGAAAAAGGAACAATCAAAACTATTAGTTTCTCCCTTTATTATCAACGAGAACAGTTTAAATATATTAATTTATAAGTATTTAATATACTTTATCTACGATTGTTACGAAATATAAACAGTGTATCTCTGTTTAGATGCGTAGAAAGTGATTCTTTACGTTCTTGTATTCATTGTGCATGCGCGTTTCATAATTCTGAAGAATTCCTCTTTTTTTCCACCCTAGGACGGTAAAAAAAGAATAATTCTTCACCTTAACGCACGAACAACCCCTCAGCTTCAACTTTTGTTGCAGGCTTTTGGAAATTATCTTCGTATATTTTCTTTAAACCATCTTTAAAATTTTAATTTCCGGAAACCTAATATACCACTAATTAAAATTGCCGCCCTCTAAAGGCATGCGCCCTAGGGCTATAGCCCATTTAGCCCTGTGGTTAGGGTGGCCCTGATAATATCAATAAAATACGTGATATGATGCGAATAAGCTATGAGCTACATTAATTGGTAGACTGTTTTTTTTTGCTTAAAAAAAAATGAATATGATAAAAAAAATTTCATTAAAAGTGAAAAGTGTATTTTTAGTAAAAAAAAAAAAGGCCAATAACATGTAAAGGGCTTGCAGGGGGTTTATTATGATGAAATCCTCCATATTAAAATAATGAAAAAATGCCTTAAATAAAATATTTCTTATGTAGATGTTTTTCTCTAGTCATGATGTTGTGCGAAAAAAAAAAATGTTTGTAATATACAACTTTTTATTATTGTCTGAAGAGTCATGGACATAATATACATTATTATATGCTGTTTTACCGAGCTATAATATGCTTGGTAATATATAGTATATTATATATTAACTGTATGTGTAGATATATAATCTGTCATCCAGAAAGGTTAATTTATTTATATTTATCTATTATCCATTTCAGCAGGGTTTGAATTACTCATTAAATATTTTACAAACATTTTTGAAAAATATTAAATACAATAAAGGTCACAAATAGTCCAACTTTCAAAATCTTGGTTTTTAAAAACTATACCGGTTGGTAGTCTGTTCAGTTGTGCGGAGTCTAAACTAAATAAACGGTTTCGATCAAAGTTAGCTTACATGATCATTTAAATCATACCTCCAAATTAAATCGAGAAGTGCTCTAAATAAGACAGCTCTAAATTTAAGGGCGTTACACCTCAAAATCCTTGAAATTGTGAGAAAAAAATGGTTACCCCAATTCTGAATTAACTATTTCTACAATCCATTGAAGTTCAAGTCCAACCATACAGGTTATTTTCGAAGATATTTGTGTAAAACTGACACTGACGTTGAAACAAAAATACGTCCAGCTTTGATTTACTGTAGTTTAGAACCAGCAGTCTAAAGAATACGCTCTTGGTCTTATCGACGAAAAAAACAACAAAAAAATTAATTTAGATAAGTTATTATATCTATTTGAAGACCAACAAATCAAAACAACATTTATTTTTATTCATCGTCCTAGTCTTTTACCCTTTATTTTAAATTCTTTCTACTTTCTTGAATAAGGTCCATAGGGTATATAATAATGTAATCCACCTTGCTTTTATATGCAATATTTCACCTCCTCTTGAGGCATCTTCAGGCCTAAAAGAAGATTATTTTAATTTTTTCTATATACATATAACAATTAACAATATTAACCATGACTTTTTAACAAAACATTAATAAATAAATAAAATATCCTAAAAATAACAACACTAACCTTTAATTTTTTTTCTTGTTTAATTATTATTTTGATAATCCTTATGATTTCTATTTAAAAACACGTCTCCTGCTAGCTGTGCAATTCCCTTCAACATTCAATCAAATTTTATAACATTATAATATGTTTCCTTTTGATCATTATCTCTTCTACAATATTTTTTAAGATTAGTAACTTACACATTGTCATTATTTATTATTAATATGTGTCATACTTCGACTTCGTACGAAGCGTTATGATTTTTTACCTTCATCAGTTTCAGTCTCTTATCAAAATTTGCAAAGAACATGTTTTCTTAACAAGTAAATGTAATATTCAAATAGTTTTTAGTTTTTTTGAAGGTGAAATATTGCATATAAAAGCAAGGTGGATTTTTTTTTTTGTTTTTTGGTACAACCCAGTTTAGGGATTTTTTTTTGTTTGTTTTCTATAGGCAAATATATATGTATTCTAAATGTGGTAGATGTAGTGTGACTCATATGATCAGATGATCATGTCTTTTTATTTTAACTTTATTATTATAAATATTTCAAATTTTAAAAGAAAAAATATGTAATATTTTATACACTATCATAGACAGGTTAGTACAAATCTTATCAATATTATGTGTTAAGTGATTTGATTTTTTAGATTTATTAGTTATAACTTTATTAATGTATAAATTTAATATATATATATATATATATATATATATATATATATATATATATATATATATATATATATATATATATATATATATATATATATATATACAGGGTGGTCCAAAAGTCTCCCCCCCCCCCTCTTAACTTTTGAACGGTTTGAGATAAATTAATGAAACTTGGGGGATCTCTACCATGCAAAGGGAAGTTTGTTTTCATGCAATCACCCACTAGAGGCAACCACCCACTTTGCCCCCAGGCCACCCAACTTCAAAATTTCAAATTGGAGCGTATATTTTTGATAGCATATTTGGATTCTACAGTGAAAAATAATAAACTTTTACTTTGAACTATTTTTCCTATCTCCAATATTTTGCCCCCTACAGGGGGGCAAAGATAGCAAAATAACCCTTCCGAAATAGTAAAAAAATAACACTTAGATCGTTATAAAATCTAAACGGTTTGAAATAAAGTCATGGAACTTGGGGGATCTGTACCATGTAAAGGGAAGTGTTTAATCATCCACTCGCGTACTAGGGGCAACCTCCATTTTTCCCCCAGGCGCTGAAATCTACGATTTTTATACCTTTGCCCCCCTATAGGGGGAAAAATATTAGAGGTAGAAAAAAAAGTATGAAGTAAAATATTTTTATTTTTTGCCGTAGAATCTAAATCTGCTATCAAAAATATACATTCTGCGACAAAATTTTGAAGTTAGGTGCTCTGGGGGCCAAATGGGAGGTTGCCCCTATAGCGCGGTTGCATGAAAACAAACTTCCCTTTACATGGTACGGATCCCCTAAGTTTCATTAATTTATCTCTAACCGTTTAGATTTTACAACGAATTATCGGTAGGGTAATTTTGCTATCTTTGCCCACCTATAGGGGGCAAAATATTGGGAATAGAAAAAAAAGTTTCAAGCAAAAGTTTATTATTTTTCACTGTAGAATCCAAATATGCTATCAAAAATATACACTCCAATTTGAAATTTTGAATTGGGTGGCCTGAGGGCAAAGTGGGTGGTTGCCCCTAGTGGGTGATTGCATGAAAACAAACTTCCCTTTGCATGGTAGAGATCCCCTAAGTTTCATTAATTTATCTCAAACCGTTCAAAAGTTAAGAGGGGGGGGGGGAGACTTTTGGACCACCCTGTATATATATATATATATATATTTTAGGTCTGATGATGGCCGTAATGGGTGAAATATAACCTACATTTCAAATTAACTACTTGTTACTCACCTTCAAAGATCCAATTACATATTATCCAAGGTGGATTACTTTATTATATACCCTTAGACCTAATACAAGAAAGTTGAAAGAATTTATTTTTACTGGAATAAATGTGGATGGCCTCAGCATAGCAATAACAAATAATTTCGAGGTGCATCGTCATCGGGACACCACTAGATTATATAAATGATAGGTTTTCCACAAAATTAGAGCTAATCGGAAGGAGGCTGTATACGTTCGAGAATCGCTTGACCAGTGGGTGGGGCTAGACTGATGTATTTTATTCTAATCAACACTTACTATCAAAATTTCATTAAATTCGGACGAGTAGTTTTTAATATATATTGGTTTGACAATAATTTAACGACTGACTGACATACCGACAGACAGACAATGGACAAAAAAATTCTTTAAACTTATACCAATCGGATCACATAGCTTCCGTTTGCTTCCGAGCATCGAAAGAAATTTTGGAATCGGACACATAAAACATGTTTATACGTCAGATCGATCACATAGTCACATAGCTTCCTTCACCTTCGGTAAGCTCGTAAGTAAAATATCTTGATATTGTCACTTACTCGATCAGGGTTTGACGATTTCATAAACTAAAATATTATTTAAGAAATAAAGTAATTTTCTAGATTGCATTTTCCGGATTACCCTAAATATCAATTATCTAACCACTTTTCAATCCAATTAAGATTCATGGGTGTTTTGTTCGTTTGGATAATCGAGTTTTACCTCAAATAAATTTAAAGTATGCACCTGCTCAGCTCAGTTAAATTTAACATGTAATTGTGTTTGGGGGGGGGGGGGGGGGGGGGGGGGGCTGAAACCGCAGTAGGTCTTAAAAATACGAGTATGTGTATATGCTCTATCATTTTGCTTCTGTGTTAAAATTACCAATTAACTATTGCTTCTGAGCTTACCGAAGGAATGGATAATTATATAACGGTAATTTGGTGTCTCTGATTTCAAATATATATGATAGAAATCCGATTTAGACATCAGGATACATCTTTGGTTCCGTCTCTATCCGTCACTTAATTTATTTTTTTTTTTCAACCATAGGCGAGGAAAAGTAATAAAAACACGCTCTTATATAATAACATTCATTAAAAAAAATTAATATGTATACATTTTTAGCTTATTGTCGAAGAAAATTAAGCTATTGCATTGGCTTAAACATTTTTGAAATGCGAATTTTGTATATTTTCTCCATGGAAATCCGTTTCAGACCATTCTTAACCGATTCCTGAAATTTAACACTTTTATATATATGTGTTACTCCACACTCCAGACGATATCTCACAACTTAGGATGCAAACTTAAAAAATCCAAATTTTAAAATTCCAATAATATCAAAGGAAAGGATGTGTTCGTTGGCCAGAATTTTTTGAGTCCATTTAGGGGTCAAATTTTGAAAATTTAGGGTCAAAAATAGCATAAAAACGTGTTTTTCCCACTTTACCCCCCTCTTATATGAAAATATGACAAAAGTATACATAACAACAATTACTGTACTCTTAAAGAGCTTTCCAACGACATGCATCTTGAAGGGTATATACTATTTTGACTTTTGTACCCCGTACACCTTTTGTGTACCAAATTTTTGTTTTCATCCATCCAAATTGTAAAACAAAATTTTTCTATATTATCATAAGCGAATAATACGCAGATTTCTTTGATAATTCGCTCATTAAGTCATAGAGCATGACTGGAATTTTGTTTATTTCAGTAGCCACAAAATTACGAGCGTGAGCGGTCACAGTATATAATATGAATATCAATAAAGATTATAGCTTTGGGTGCTATCGAAAGTTTTTGTCATTTGTTGATAGCGCTCCACGCTACCTTTACTATTATTAATAGGGAGTATTGTGGCTGTAAAAAAAAAATCTCCTTTTTAGTGCATGTTATAAAATCATGCTTATATTATTTTAAAAATACAATATTAATTACTTTTCCGTTAAAAATGTAACGACTAATTTAATTAACTTATTTTAAAAAATAAATGCTTTTAAACCCTAGAAAGGAAGATAAACGAATATCAAATATAATTTACGAACAAGCTTTTTGTAAAGAATTTGGAGAATTAATGAAGCTAAAAATAAAATTAAAAGAAATAAATGGTAATGAAAAAAAGCAGAAATAAGAAAATCAAGAAGTTCTTATTATTAATTATTGTAATGGTTATATCTTTTAATCTCAATTTGTTTCCCTTATTTTATTGTTTAAAAAATAAGAAATTAATCAAGCTACCTTCTAAATGTTGAATTAAGATTTCATTAACAATAATTAAAATTCTTAGGTTTTGAAAATGTATTTGTTTCCTGCAGTATGAAAATTTGATTTATGCTACATGTTGTTTTTAGTCCAGGAAAATAAGGAATAATAGGGGAAATAATTTATAAAGTTTTGAAACTTTGTGAAAACTCATTTAAGAGGTGTAAGAGTAAGAAACAGTAAAGTCCCCCCCCCCTCTTGAGGAGGCGCGCCCCCCCCCCCCCTCTTGAGGAGGCGCGTCCCCCCTCCCCCTTAAAGTCCAAAATTTACTTATTTTTCACTTTTTACGCCAAACTGTGAATTTTTTTAAAAGAAGTGTTATTACCAAAATTATTCCTCGCATAATTCTGCACAAAACACATACCGTTTTCGAGATATTGTAGTTGGATAGAGATAAAACTAAAATTGATAAATTGATAAAACTAAAATTGATAAATTGATACTTAAATTCATATCAAACACACAAAAAATTGATCAACAGACAGACAGAAAGGGAACCAATTTAGAAAATGTAAAGAGCGCAGACGGTTGCAATTAATGTGAGGCTATCTGCGGGCTACTTTCGACAAACCATCCAAATTTCATAATAATCAGTTGAGTACTTTTGAAGATATAGGTCTAAATAAATGTATGTTTGTGTGCATGTGGAGGATAAAATAATGGGTGCAGAAGGTTGAAACTTATATGGGATCAACAATGGGCTAAGTATAACCTACCATCCCAGTTTCATTGAAATCGGATGTTTTTGTTAGATTTTTTTAGATATCTTGGTTCGCAAAAATACGTTTTATCTCTATCCAACTACAATATCTCGAAAACGGTATGTCCCACTTCAAACATGCATGGGACCTTTTTTGTGCAGAATTATGTGAGGAATAATTTTGGTAATAACTCTTCTTTTAAAAAAATAAACCGTTTTGCGTAAAAAGTGAAAAGTAAGTAAATTTTGGACTTTAAGGCGGGGGGAGGGGGGACGCGCCCCCTCAAGAGGGGGGAACATAACTGTTTCTTACTACTAGACCCCTTAAAATTGTTTTCACAAAGTTTCAAAACTTTATAAATTATTTCCTCCATTGGCTGTTTTTTTTTACTAATTTGCCTGGACTATTTATTGTTTAATAATATGTGTCAGGGCCTAAGTTCAAAAACAATTCAAAGAGAACTAATATTTACTTTTAAGAAAGACAAAAACGGACAGCATAGATACTTGCTTAAGATAAAAAAACAAATCAATAACTTAAATCGAATGAAAAAGACAAGAAAAAAAGTAGTACATTACGCGTCTAGTGCGGAAAGTAGCATTTTGCATTCGAGTGTGGTTTGCACCCTAGCGATAGCGAGAGTAGTAAATCCACACGAGCAAAGCAAAATTCAATTTTTGCACGAGTTGTGTACTTTATCTACGATTGTTAGATTTTAATAATAAATACAGAAAATCATTAATTATGTACAAATATACACAGAGTATTAAATACACATTGTTTATCACTGAACACTTGATAAAAACAGTTAGCAAATTAGTTTTGTTAAATGTAAAGAAACACGCAAATCGTGCGATAAGGTAAAGAACGAATTCTTCACCTTATCGCACGATTATGAAACGCGCGTGCGCAATGAATACAGCCGCAAAAAGAAGTAGTCACTTTCTACTCATCTAAACAGAGATATAATGTTTATATTTCGTATCAGTTGTATATAAAAATATAAAAAGAAACGTGATGTTCCATTTTCAACAGTGACTCGATATAAATTAATAATAATAAAGCTTCCACTTGAAAATTCCTGTAATAACCCTAAACCTGAATTTAACAATTCATTGCCTCTCTTTGTCTAATCCTACAGCCACAGAATCCTTTCCTTTAGGGCTGATTCATCAATTTGGAATAGTTGCCCTAAGTCATAAGCTGGCTTAACCCTTTAACTTCGGGGCTTAATCCCCAACTTCATTTTTTGTTTTAGCTTTTAAAAGATGTATTGGTTTTGAAGTCCAGACAATTTTTTTTTTAAAAAAGGCCTTTAACTACTCTTTAGACACTCTACAATTTAGGAAGATTTCATCGTTAATGTATTTATTGATAGCATTTACTAGCTGGGTTCCCGTGCGTCGCTGCTCAATTACATTAAAGTCAACATTAATGTCTTTTTAATGGCGACCAACTTAAATTTAAATGGCCGATTGGAATATTCTTTCACCTTAGATGTTTGTTCGTGTTATAGAAATAATTTAACTTATACATTCATAAATATAGAGGTTCTAGCACAATTAGTTCCAGAGATATCTTCCTGATGTATGTGGTGGATCGTTAAATAATGACTAGCCAACACTTAGGGGTTAGGATACAAATAACTACAAAATTTCGTGATCATAGGATCAGTGGTATTTAGGTTTTATATAAATGGATAGTTGATTTTAATGTTGCTTCTCCATAAGAGTTATCTAGAGTGTGAAATGGTAAAATAGGGTATCAGAATTAGGGAAAAGGAAAAAAGATTTTTATAGATATTTTATCTACTTCAAGCTTAAATTACTTTGACTTATTATTCCGCTTTTAATTACTTTTGCTCACCTTCTCCAAAGGTATAAAGAAAAGTATTTCTTTTACCCAAAAAATTCAGAAACTTATATTACAGAATTATACGTTTTGGGTGTTTTTAGGATCATTTGAGTGGTTTTGAGCTGGATGATTGCCTGTATATCTGTCTCACGCATAACTACCACAGATTTTAAGCTAGAGAGCTATTTTTGTAACTTGTTACAAAAATAAGTCGTTATCATAAATTTGTGACGTCATTAACCTATATTGCTGAGTCGGTAAACATTTCAAAAATTCGTAAAATTCGAACATTTTGCCGAATGCGCTGAAATTTTCTCCAACTCTAATTCTTTATAAGATAAACATGTGTTTGAACTTTGCTAAATAATTTCGGAACTGTTTCGCCAATATCATCAAATGAAGTATTGATAGAGACTGAATACATATAAACAGCAAAATGAAACAGTGGTCGATCAAAATAAATGGCGTAATTCAAAAGATATATGCTTTTTATATTTTTCAAATAGATACATTGTTTTTGATGTAGGAAAGAGTTAAATTTACAATTTGAAATATGTATTTAATATAATTTATTTTATCTACGATTGATACGAAATATAAACATTATATCTCTGTTTAGATGCGTAGAAAGTGGTTATTTACGTACTTGTATTCATTGCGCATGCGCGTCTCATAGTTCTGAACAATTCCTCTTGTTTACCACGCTAGCGCGGTAAAGAAGAGGAATTCTTCAGCTTTACGCACGATTAGCGAGTTTGTTTACATTTAACAAAACTAATTTGCTGTTTTTTTTTTTTTTATTAAAGTAACGGTTTATATCGAGTTTTTAGTGAAAAACAATGAATGAATCAAGTGGCTTTGACGAAAATGTAGAGAATTATACTCCTCCAGAAATAATTAATTCGGCAAAAAATACAACTCAAGATTAATGCCATCTTTATCAAGAGAGAGAGAGATACGAACTTACATACAGCAAGTTTATTTTTTTCTGTATTTATTATTTAAATCTAACAATCGTAGATAAAGTACGGTACGCAACTCGTGCGAAAACGGCATTTTGCATTGCTCGTATGGTTTTACTACCCTCGCTGTCGCTCGGGTGCAAACTCCACACTCGCATGCAAAATGCTACTTTCCGCACTCGACGCGTAATGTACTATTATCAGCTGTCTAGTTGGTTGTCATTTATGGTTTTAGGTTGGGAGAGGAAATTTTCCATGACGTTCGTGTCCGACTTTTTATATATTATGTATTTAATTATTTAATAACCTGAATTTTTCCTTCTTTTTTTCCACTTGTTCGTAAACTCCAAATTTGTAAAACATTATTATCTACATTCTTGGACTTAGAGGTAAATCTATCATAACCTGATAGGTACGACTTTCTACACCATTACAATTCTTTGTTTTCTACGTTTATTATAATATATATGCATATTTAAATATACTAATATTTAAATTTTAATTTAAATCAAATTATAATTATTATTTGCTACGGGAAACAGACAGTGAAAAATACACTCCCGCGGATCCCGGCGCGGGAGTGTATTTTTCACTGTCTGTTTCCCGTAGTAAATAATAATTATAATTTGATTTAAATTAAAATTTAAACTTTCCGTAGTATGAAAACTACCAAAAAACTTAAAATTGAATTTCGATTTGATTATACTAATATTTTTTAGCACTTGAAGATTATAGGGGCTAAATTATAGCTCCCCTAAGACTACTACTTAATGATATTATCCTCCAAAATGAAATACAATAATAATATTTAACTTTCATTTATAAATCTTCTGTTATTTCTTAATAATACTGATGTGGTAAAAAAAGGATAGCATTTATTTATTGCAAGTTATAAAATTTATTTAATGTATATTATGTTAAGGGTGCAACTCAAACGCTCATAGGTACTGCCTTAGTTGATTTGTTTATATAACAATAAATGGATTATTATAATATTATTATTACTGATGTGGCACTTCTTTAGATTGTTACTCCCCCTATGTTTTTTTGATTCAGAGCTTACCGAAGGTAACGGAACCTATGTGATCGTTCTGAAGAACGAAAAAATTTTATGTCTCCGATTTCAAAATATTCAAGACAGAAATCCGTTTCAGACATCAGGGAACATTTTTGGTTCCACGTCTGTCTGTCGGTCTGTCGCTCAATTTTTGCGAACCAAAATATCTTAAAAACTACTCTTCCGATTGTTGCTCATTGTTGGTTCACCTTCTTCGCTCATTTGTTCGCGCACATGCGCACAAACATTAATTTATTAACACCAATAGCTTCAAAAGTACTTAACTGATTTGTATGAAACTTCTATAGTTCATCAAAAGAAACCCGCAAATAGCCCCAGTCTGTGTAATAAATAACCGTCTGTGTTTTATAATACTAATTATCGAATTAAATAGTTTCATAGCTTTATTAATAGTAAGAACACAAGCACAACAACTCTTTATTTATATGTTACATTAATCTGTCAAAACAATCAAATCCAGGTTTATTTACATCTATCATTACTTAGTAATGCAGGTTTGTTTATATACAATAAATTATAATTAATACGTACTGTCAATATCATCTAACAGTCTGCAATCTTTAACTTTTGCTAAATTGATACTATAATTAATGTAAAAATCAAAACAATTTTGACAGATTAAAATAAGGGGGAAACAATTAAACAAATTAGACAATAATGGCTTGTAAAAGCATAAAATCAATAAAGTGTGTGATAGAATGCAGGAAGCTATGCCACATCAATTGGCAATCTATTTTAGAACATACTTACTTACACATTCCTTAGTCTAATTAATTATTAAGACAAAGGGATGTTTTCAATGTACTTTGAGACTTGGGACAAAGGAATATCACACTTCTTTTGGTATAAGGGGAGTAATAGTCTAAAGAAATGCCTAAATTATATCAGTTTACTATCAAATCACAAGATCAAATTTATTTATTTTTCAAATAATAATAATAATTTGTTCAAAATAAACGGTTCGATAAGTTTTGAATTTTTTATTGGTTGACAATAACGTTATATATTATTCATTATAGTTAAATTATTTGAACCTTTTGTCTGTACCACTGATTTGTTTTATAAGTCCGAAATACATTTAGACACAAAACCACTTTTCTGTTTTTGTGTTAATAAATATTTTATGAAGATGGCCAGAATTGTTTAGTTCACAATTACATACATTAATTATTCATTTCTATAAACAGAAAATGTATTTAAATACTTTAAAAGCCAGTATTTCTGTTTAAGATAAACTGTCTGTCAAAACCATTTTCACTGATCAAGGGATTAAACAATGCTAAATATTTTATTTTTGAAAATGAGTTCGAAATCTGACAGATATTAGAGTGAGTATTTATTTAAATTAAAAAAAATGACGAGGTTTAATTTACTCTTATAAGTCAATTAGCTTTCTGTTAAAAGAATAATGCATAGCATAGTTTGGATATTTTTTACAAATTAAAATAGAAAACGTTTTAATTTACTCCGACAGAGGTCGAGAATTCATTACCTCGGAAACAATATAGTGTTTATGTAAATAATAGTTTTTAAATTTTACCCTTGCCTGCTTCGCTTACTAAGTAAAGAATAGAAAGTATTCTTACATTTACTTTATAAACTCAAAATATTCTAATAATTAATATTTCTTGAAATTTAACTTTAAAAATGAACTTAAAACTTTCCATTTCAAATAATACTACCATGATTTATTTATTCATCTGGAGCCTCAATTTTCTTTATGCTTTCGGATTTTACATTTAAACTGAAATAAATATACTTTACAATTTTCCATCTATATTTTATTAATTTTAAAGCGCTGCGAAAAAAATATTTATTTTCATAAAAGAGTTACTTTAAATTACAATTTTTTATTTTTCTGATACCAAGAATAGTTATTTATAGTCAAAGATTCAGTCAACTGAAGAAAAGTCCCACGATAAAATAATAGGTCCAATAAATCGTTCAAAAATGTTGATACAAATATATATAGATATTGAAACTCAATTTAGATCCCATATTAAATTATTAAATTACTTTAGTCTTTAACATACTCGTATATTTAAAAAGTGTTCAACAAGTGGTTGTTTACTTTTTGTTTTTGAATTCCAATATGATAAGATTTATTTTCATAAATGACTCATGAAAAAATTGTTTATCATCAGTAGGGAGAAAAAGTTATGATTTTGGATTAGTTTAGAGGGATTAAAGTAAGTCTTATCTTCCCTGAAGTCAAAAAGTAGGGAGAAAAAGTAAAACCAGGGAGAAAAAGAAGCCAACTTAATTACTTTATAAATATTGTAGAGAATGAATGGCTAATGTAGTGAAGTTGTTGAAATCAGGTTGGCGACACTGCTTTTTCGACCTTGTTTATCATTGTTTAAACCTGCATTTAAATAACCTTCTATTTGAGTTTAATTGCAATTCTTATTTGTTTTTAATATTGAATCTCTTATATCTGCAAGGCAATGGATGAAAGTGTGTATTTTCTCCCTAATGGAGTTAAAATATTGTATGAACCTCGGGAGTAAAGTGCTATAATTCCCCTCGCAATAATTATCTCAAAAAGTCTAATTCCCTCGGCTTCACCTCAGGGTTTAGAGACCGTGGTTCCTTCAGCTTCGCCTCAAAAGTCAACCAATTCACTCAGGGAATAATCGCTTAATTTACTTTCTAGATGCATAAATAACTATATTTTCTTTAAATTATTTATATAGTTATGTTCGTATTTAAATGGATAACATTTTAGAATATTTTTCACGTTTTTTCAGTTTTTGGGGGGTAATAGCCTTCAAATTTAGAGCTAAAATTTATTTTTCGATTTCACCTCGAGGTGTGATTTTTCTGATTCTTTATGCCAAATTTCATCAAAATCTATCTACTAGTTTAAGCTCTACGCGTCTGCACAGACTTCAGACAACAGATTTTATTTACTTTTTTAACAAAAAAAACAATCCTTTTTGGACTCAAAACGTGTAAATCCCTCAAAATCAAATTTTCGCTCCATCTCAATACTTTCTCTTTTTATATACTACATATATGAGAAAGTAAAAACAACTCAAGTAGCCAAATTGATCTGCTTTGTCGTACAATCGCTAATATCAAAAATCACAGTAGTTAATTGTTAATGGATTTGTTTGATGATACCCAATTAATAATTATAATTAATAATTTATAAATGTAAAATATATTTTATATTTCTATTGTTTGACTGACTTAATGATTTTTTTTTATAAAAGCGATTGCATTACATTTTTTTTTTATAACATTGTTAATTTACTTTTACTGCATTTCTCTACTACTTTAAAAATGTTTATTTATTTAAAGGAATAAAACCAAATCATCGGTGTTAGGAAAGTGGTTTTAGGTAAATGCGATATTACTCACTATTGCAGTCAATTTTGACTTAACTTTCGTAAAAAATAAACTTTCACATACTTATAATAAAACTTGAATTCGAAGTTCAAGTTTTTGTTTTATTTTAGGATAATAAAAATAAAAAAAGTTTCAAAGCATTAATGTAATTATTAAAAAAATTCATGTTAATTGTAAAATTAAGTGAATATATTATAAATATGAATTTTTTGTTGTTGGTTTTTGTTTCGTTTTGTTCTAGAAAGCACATTAATTAGGTAGAAGGTGATTCGGTATGATTTTATTGTTTATTTAAATTTTAAATGAGTCAAACGGTAATATTTTTATTCATTAAGTATTGGGCCAAAGGCAATCGATTATCGCGATTATAACGATGTTTAGGTTTTTCTCTGGGTATATTCTTGACAAGTGCGATGATGAGATCATTTCTTGGTTTAGAAGGGCTCGTTAAATGCCCAAGAGGACACTTTTCTGCTCATTTAATATTTACCCTCCATTTCCTCACGATAAGAGTGATAAGGAGATTTGATGTTAGGAGCTGCTGTTAGGGTTATAGGTGGTAGAATTTATATTGTTTCCTCTTTATATTTACTCTGTTTTATTGTCTCCGGCCTAACATTTATGAAAAACTGCTAGGTTAGTTTTCTAGAAACTAGAAATAATAAAGAGAACATCAGAGGCGGACATTGAGTCTACTATAGGGTGTTCTAAATTTAATTAGACTTGACTTTTAATTAGAATTTTGTTTTATT
This sequence comes from Gerris lacustris, assembly GCA_951217055.1. NCBI lineage: Eukaryota > Metazoa > Arthropoda > Insecta > Hemiptera > Gerridae > Gerris > Gerris lacustris. The sequence continues at coordinate 44,588,012 of OX578281.1, forward strand.
TCATTTTATTTTGAATCCTGTCCCTAAAAACACTCACTCTATATTTAATCTTGCCCCTGGCAATAATTTACAATCAAAATATATTTAGATAGTTTGTTTGCACTCTAAAAGTGTGTAATTAAAATAGCTTGGAATAGTAAATCCGTTGGAATAGTACAAATACTTATAGTGTCCGGATAAATGGTTCAAATTAACTTAATACTACACATTTTGTGTTGTCGTCAATAAAACTTCAAATACCCATAACTAAGGTTGCTTGATTGTAGGAAATCAATATATATACTTACACATAAACACAAATTTATATATATATATATATATATATATATATATATATATATATATATATATATATATATATATATATATATATAATATATATATATATATATATATATATATGTATGTATATATATATATATATATATATATATATATATATATTATATATATATATATATATATATATATATATATATATATTTACCTCATAGGTGTAATTTTCCCGTTTCAGAATAATGTTTTTTTTTTATAAGCCACGGACACATTGGACGTTTTTATCACACAAAACTGTATCAATTGCTTGATTATTATTTTATGTTCTGAATTTCTCTAACCAACTGAATTTTTGTTTTAAGTAAAACCTCATTTGCCCTTATTTACTCTTAGTAAAAGATAGGATTGCTGAAGGCTGAAATAAGTCGAAAACGCATTGATTTGTTTAAACAAGACGATTTTAAAATCGTATTGTTTAAAAGGAAAAATGTAAAAGATTTGAAAAATTAAACTAATGTTATTTCTTGGTAACTTATTATTATAAAAGATCTGAAATAAAATGATCAGTAAACAGCTGATTTATTTATTCGTTAATTTTATTATATATATATATATATATATATATATATATATATATATATATATATATATATATATATATATATATATTTATATTTATATATAATATATATATATATATTAATAATATATATTTTAATATATATATATTATATATATATATTTACTCGTAGATTCAAAGATTAGGATTATTATTAACAATCAATAAATATATTATTTACATAATAACATAATTATATATACATATATTACACATAGATATAATATTATTAGGAAATTTATATTTATTATTTTCAATTCACATGGTAAAAACTACTTTTTTTTTTTTTATCATTGTTGTGTTTTAAGATATAAATAACTTTTGTTTAACTCGTCAAAACACGTCTAGATATTTATCAGAATTCTTATTCTACATTTAATTTTTTTTTTGTAACAGGTTATGGGCCTAGTAAAATTTTGAAACTGGTCTTCTCATAAATATTTATATTATTATTTTTTGTTGGTAAATTCAATTTTTCTTTTGAAACGTCTATGAATTAAATTGCAATCAAATTGAAGTTTTCAATTTGATTTTTCAATTATTAATTATCAACATAAATAATAGATAATTAATTATTAACAGAAGCCTTTAATGAATATGGGTGTCCAGGTTCAATTATATTATTTTTACTTTACACAATTATAATTATAAATAAGCAATGTCCCATTTTTTTGCCTTAATAAATTTTAAGATCCTTAACGCGGAACACAACTTATCGAAATTAAACAGCTTGGTTTTCCGGTGAAATCCGCGTCACGAAGGGGATGAAGTCCGACGTTTCGCTTCCACTACTGGAAGCATCTTCAGGGGTGTGGTGCATCGTGATGTTTACTTGAAAGTATGTCTTCTCAACAACAAGACATACTGAACAAGAAAAACATTCTGATTATTAAGAGTCTACCCGCGGAAGCCTACGCACCAAGTTATATCGAAATTGTTCAGGATAACAGGGATAATTGAAGACAGGAAAGATCTTATTACAAGGGATTGGGTTATTTGAGCCTAATAGGATTTAGAGAAGGCTTGTAGTATATATATAATTCAACAGGATCTATTGCTTTTATATATTTATATTAGAAAACGAAGTGTATCTGATAGTGCTTAAGGCTTTACCACCCTTTGAGGTTAGAAAAAACAGTAAAATTAAAATTTTATCGGTTCTAAGCAAGATATCAAAAATTTAAGTGCATTCCCAATTTTAATTCTGCACAATTTGATCCCTATTTCAACTTCTTATGACAAATAGTGTAGGCGCCATTTCAATACAACGATAAAACTCGTTGTATATTGAAATAGTTGCAGTATTTATTGTAGTTAGGGAGTTGAAATAGGGCTCAAATTGTGCAGAATTAATTTTAGGAATGAAGCCTGTACTTAGATTTTTGACATCTTGCTTAGAACCTATAAAATTTTTATTTTTCAATGATTTTTCTAACCTCAAAGGGTGGTAGAGCCTTAAGAATCTGAAATAATAAAAAATCACGACTTGAAACTATTTCGATGAAATAAACTCAAAACAAATAAAATTGACGTCAAATGTTAAAATAAGCTGGCTTTATTGGTTTGAACAAACTATTTATTGATTGATTGGATTGTATTTTTCTTCTTCTTTTTTGGTTTAAAAACAAAGAATTCGGTTATAAGACACTGAGCTTGACAGAACAAAGAGGTCTAGTAGAACTTTTTTTTTAATCTAAGGCGTATCGATCGGACTAGGAAAGATTTAGTAACCACAACTAAAAGTAGAACTTAACGAAGTAAATGTCTGTTCAAACATCAATGACTGTTTAAAAGAACTAGATTAAGCCAAAGTTTTCAAATAACTGTTGAAGATTACTATTAATTTGGTAAAAACATTAAAATGATCCTAAGAAAATTAAATAAACTCTTATTACAGATATACATCTAGGTCCCTTGAATTTAATAATCAGATATGTATTACCTTAGAGTAGCCTTCACATCTGCTTTATATACCACTTACAGATTCTAAAATAGAATAAGTTACATCAGAGTCCAATTGGCTAACTGGTCTACTAGTTTATTGACTTGCATATATTATGTAGTGTCTCAAATTAAACTCCATACTAGGTTAAATAAATTATTATGACTTGTCAGGTTCTATTTTGTTCATGAAAACTTTTAACTTAGACTACTAACGTTAATAAACTAATTTTGTTGGGACGTCTATTATACTGATCGAAAATTTTGCACACATTCCTATAGGTAAGCAAACTGTCGCTTAACACATAGTCCAGGAGATAGCGTGCAAAAAAGTGTCTCACTAACATCAAGCTAGGATTTCGTGTATAAGTAAATCTTTTGGTGGTGCCTTTTAAGAATATTTGGTCAAAAGGTAGAGTTCGTCAGCGGGACATAACTTGGCAATAGGCATTTAAAAAAAAAAAAAAAAAAAAAAAAAACCGGTAGAGAGCGGCCATGTTCCGCCCTTTTTAGCGGACAATGTGGTTTTCATAATCCTGAGTACGAAATTAGTTAGTAGACCAAAATTCAAGTTGATAATTGCTTGTCACTTAATAGGTGATATCTTTGATTTGGAGTAATATTTGAATAACTAACCTATTAAATGAAAAAACTAGAATAGACGGTTTGAAAATAAAGTGTGCATACTAAGGTTTTTCAATCCACCTTTCCCGCCGTCTGGATGTGTCATTTCTCTCCTGCCAATCTGGCCTGCCACTGACCAGACCTGTTAACGCACACTTACGTAAACATGTCGTCTTTCGCTTTCCTGTCACACCTGATGTGTTAAGGGACAATTTGCTTAGTTAATTACAAAATATTTTATATTTTAAGGTAGCGGATGTGGGGGTGAGATATTTTATAGCAATGTAAAATCCTGGTGAGATTTCTTTTTTTTAAGATGTTTCGAGTAAATAAAAGTAAGAAATAGTGGCACTACGGGGTTTACGTTTGTTGGGATGGTGAAAAAAAAAAAAAAAAAAAACTGTAAATAGATCAAAATGGATTTAAAATTGGGCTCAGGAGATAAACAATTTGGGTATATGCCTCTACTTCGTGAAGTACTTCAGAACGAAATAAATGATTTTATTAAGCTATTTTAGGTAAGTTCTTATCATATCTTATATAAATAGCAAAATCTTATATATTACCTATATAGATATGGTTGTAGTGTTGTTTTTTTATCCTACTTTAGGTTGGGGTTTCCCATAAATAACAAAACAAGACACCGTGTAATGCGAGACTCCATTTCAGTCGAGGAAAGATAAATTACAACACTTTAGATATTTGGCTACTTGACGTTCAGATTTGACATTTTCAACAGGAATAGCAAGCTCCTCAAATATTATTCCAGAAACATTCCATGTAATAAATCAAGCTTCACGGAATTTTTTAAAAGTAAACACACAATTACATTTTTTTTTTTTTTTTTTTTTTTTTTTTTTATGAGTTATATTATATAAATAAGTGGGAGGGATAGAATCTAGGTATTCTCGCATAGTAAAACAATTTAAAGGTTTTTGATGGTAGTTTATAAACTTATCAAATTAAATAACACTCCGTAGCGATGCACGGGTATCCAGCTAGTATTATATGAATAGTCGGTGTTGAAATAAGCCAATACATTTTACATGTTATTGGTTTCGAATGCATTATTTCTAAAAATATCATCATGAATTGTACTATAATAATAAAGGATATATATGGAGTAATTTTTATGGAATACTTTTTTTTTCTTATGTGCTTCGCGTTTAAGGTTTTTGTTTAAATAAGTTTTGTCTCTAATTTTCCATAAATATTGTTTATTCGAATACGCTTTAATAAATTCTGACAAAACATCTTTTATCCACACCAATATATTTTTACTTCTCCTCACCTATGGTAGGAAAAGTTATATTTTTAACCAATTTTTTTTTCCGAGATTTCAACTGAATTGTCCGTTTTGGGTGTTTTTAAGACCTCCTGAATGGTTTTCAGCATGACGTCTGCAAGTGTGCATGTGTGTTATTATCGTAGCGCCCAGGGTTAACCTTGAGAGTTGAAACTTGGCAGAAAAATCAGTCCTTACTTCTAGTTGTGCCACCCAGAAAATCTACATTTTCCGCCAACTTGAACCCAGTTTGCTGAGTCAGGAAAAAATTATAAATACCGTAAAAACTGAAATGTGGTCCGATCGAGTTGAAATGTGGCACAAATGACCGAATGTACCTCTCTGCATGAAAAACAAATCCACCAAATTTAATTTTGATATTGGCCGCCATATCGATGATATCGATTTTTGTATTTTGAAACTTTGAAGGTTAATAATAGCTTTTTTTTAAATTTCGTTTATTGCAACATTATAATAAACAGGTCAAGTGTGTGCTAGTCAGCACACAGCGAGGGTCCGTAGGCCACACTGTATAGTGTTTAACTGTAAAGTATATTAACGGTGTTTTTTAAAAATGCTAAAAAGCTTACTTTGAACTATCCTAAGGGTCTAATATTCTGAAAACACACTCTGATAAAGTATTTTTTTGCCACTGAACCGGACCACAAACATAATATATAAATACATGGAAAAGACCATAATCATAAATAGACTGCCAATTGGTGTGGCACATAGCTTCCTCGCATCCTATCCACGTACTTTATTGATTTTAATTGTTCTAATTGTTTCCCCTGTTTTTTTTGTCTGTCAAAATTGTTTTCATTTTTTACACGAATTAAAGTATAAATTTAGCAAACGTAAAAGAGCGCAGATGGTTCAAATTAATCTGGGGCTATCTGCGGGTTACTTTGTACACACTATAAAAGTTTCATTCAAATCAGATAAGTACTTTTGCTATAGGTGTAAATAAATATATGTGTGTGCGCATGTGGAAGAGACACGAAATGCGCAGAAGGTTGAAACTTATATGGGACCAACAATGGGCTAATTATGGCCTACCACCCAAATGTCATTAAAATTGGACGTGTACTTTTTAAGATATGTTGGTTCGCAAAAATTGAACGACAGACAGGCACGGAACCAAAAATGTTCCCTGATGTCTGAAACGGATTTCTGTCTTGGAATTTTTGAAATCGAAGACCTAAAATATTTTCGTTCTTCAGAACGATCACATAGCTTCCGTTACCTTCGGTAAGCTTGGAAGCAAAAAACGTATTTTGTCAATAAAAAATAAAATAATATTTTTTCGAAATTTCCAAAAAGTGGTATCTTTACTTTTGGTCGAAAAATGTTCAGGAATTTTTGCACATAAGCGAGATAGAGGGGGGGGGGGCACGTTTCACACCCACTTCAAACTTGCCTACGCTCGCCCTATCAAAGTTATAAAACCAAAGAATTATATTTTTGTAATCAGCTCGACGTCCCCTTTCATGTGATACTCCTCACGGTGTCGAAAAAAAAAGAAAAAAAATTTAACCTTTATGTTTTTTTACCCTAATTTTTTTGAAAAATATATTTTTTTTAAATATGTGGGTAGGTACATGACACATACATGCCTACTCTGATATTTTAATTTCTTCTCTGTCACTGGTTCATGATTATGACTGAATCTTGATTCAGTTATTATGTAAAGGCCACACGGTCAAAATGCTTGCGCAAAAATCATGTTGGCGCAAACATTTTGACCATGTGTGGGGCTGTTTGATGTTGCGAAAACATGATGTTTAACGTGTATGGCCTAAATTTGCCCGGCATCTGGTTTGCGCAAACATCATGTGAGCGCAAAATATGTTTGATCGTGAATGGGGGCCTAAAAGTGAACCTTCAGTTTTAATATAAGCACTGTATTTATTTATAGAACACCTACAACATATAATTATACACATCAATTTAATAGAATATGTATAAACGTATATAAATAAGTACTATATATTAAATGTTTAACTTGCCTCCGGCCTCCACCTTGTTTCACCTGTTGCCATAACACGTTGAAAACGATATTTATAATTGTTTAAAATTATTTAGTCTTAGCCTCATTCACTTTTAATAATTTCACTCATTTTCAAATTCATTATACTTTCAAAATTTGGTAATGTTACAACAGAGACACCTGATCAACTAAATGAATACTAATTTACTGCTCTAGATATAAGATGTAAGACTGTTATAGTTAATGAGAAAATATGGAATTTTGCTCAATTCAATAGATTGCACCTATGGATATAATATTTTGATATTGGCTCCATTCAATATTTCACCCAGATTGACATTTATTAAAAATTCACTCTCAATTCGGCTCAATTCAATATTTTCTTAATCCCTCACCCTTATGACTTATGACCCTTCAACTACCTGGAGTAGGAAGAATAGATTGGCTCAATTCAAGACTGCCCGTTTCACGCATCAGCACCCCGGGCAGCACTAACGACGGTCAAGTTCAAATAAAGCTGCGACTGTCAGAGACATCTAGTGACAGAAGCACGCGTAATACTTTGCTTCCCACGCCCCCTTTTAAAAATCTCCTACGTGTGTGCCTACCTAATGACGACAAGAAGACTTATTACTCAATGCTTTTAGATGCTATCAAAAACTGGAGTCCTACCTTTCAAACTTTGAACTTCTAGCTTAGTTTTTATGCCTTTATTTAACTTTCCAGTTTCCAGTTCTCTCGTTTTAAGCCCTAAAGTTAAAGGAACACATTGCCCTTGTAAAGAGTATTTTGTGTAAACTGGGGTGTGGTTTCTTTTGTTTTGATCTTTTCCTTTTCATTTGTCCCTTATATGGGAAAACATTTCATTTTTTTTTTTTCTCATATTCGTAGAAATATATATGAGATATATAATATGAAATACATATATTATATGTATATATATATATATATATATATATATATATATATATATATAAACACACACACACACACACACACACACACACACGTATATATATGGAGCAACCCTGGATTTTATTGTTTTTTAATTTAATAATGTCAATTTTGAGTTAGTCAGTTTTTCAACTCTACAAACACCATAAATTTCCAAGTTGACAAACTTTTATTCTTTTTAGTGTACCGCTGTATATATATGTATTATATCCGACATCTAAGATGAAATGTAATTTTTTTTTTATATATTATAGAAGAGACCATTTAAAAACATTTTTTTTTTTTTTAATGACATAATTTCCCTATTAATAAATAAATAAATAAATAACCATTTATTGGAACGTTATACACATAAAATTAGTACATTTTTTTTCTTCTTGATTTTTGTGTTCCAAATCGGCAATAGCCGTGGTACCCGGTTACGGGTTTGAGGTTTTTTTTTTGTTTTTTTTAAATATAATTTAACATTTATTAAATCAAATATAACTGTATATACGTTTATATATATATATCTAAAAAAAATCATTGTATTATAAAACTTTTTATAATAAAATTAAACTAAATATCTTCTGCTATTATTATTATTGTTTGTGGAATTTAATTCTTGTTCAACCATTCTTGGCAGTATACATTCTTCATCCGGTTCCATTCGCGTCTTTCATTTGCCACTCGCTGCCACGTAACTCCTCCGAAACACTTACGCATTTCTTCGTCCCATCTAACACTAGGTCTCCCTTTTGCTCTTCTAAATTCTCTAGGATACCAGGATATCATCTCCTTCGTCACCCTACCGTCCTTGGTTCTCGAAATGTGTCCTGCCCAGTTCCACTTCCTCTCTGTCATAGTTAATAATTTCCCTATTACTCATTGAAAATATTTGTCCAATTTGTGTGGCACACTTCCTCTAGTCTTTACTTGACGAAATTAATTTGGAACCATTTTCCGGGTAACTTTGACTAACCGTTTAAATTTCATCAAAAGCTGTTGGGTATTTTTAAAAATATAGTATCGAAAACATTTTTGGATAGACATTCCGACTGAAGACCTAATACCAAAGAGTTTCTCATTATCATTATACTAAAACGCATTCTGGTTGAGAAAAATTTTATTTTGATCTCACAAAAAAATTTCACTCTTAAGCACAATGCTTTCGTAACACTCGATATGTTTTGAAGCCAAAACAACGTTTTGGTTTTTTAATATAAAAAACTATTAAAATTGGAGAATTCAAATTTTGAAATCGTTAGTCTTGGAGATGAGACTTAACATACATATACATATAATGAAATGCATTTATTAAAATAGTAATAACAATAATAATAATAAAAATTCATTTATAATAAAATAAATACACAATTTTTGATTAAATATTAATATTAATAATTCGTCTTTTTTGTTTTATTTAAATGTCCTAATTTAATAGTACAGATACATTCTACATTAAATTGGTTGATTAATATTAGTGTATTTGTGTTTTCCAAATATAAATTAGTATTTACATTTAAATATATAGTATTACTTAATTATAAATGTATTTATACTTATATTGCGATTAAGTATATTTATCTAACTACCTATCTTTCATATAAATCAGTTGTTTGAAGTTGGTACTAAGAAGTGTTAAAATTTGTTATCTTTATTTATTTCTTTGGATTGCTCAAGTAATCCTTTATGCCATCAATAGAGATTCGTTTCGAGCAAGAGCAAGCAAGCCCAACTACTCTGTCAGGTAATTTCCTTTTAAAATGTCACCCGCTTTTTATAAAAGAATATAAAAGACTTTTTTCAGGCTTAATGGAAATAAGAGGAGATAAACTCGCCCTGCCTGAGTGTCGCCTGATGATTGCTTATATTATAACAAAAAAAATCCCGTCAAGTACTTGCCAGCAAGTTACTAATAGGGTTTATTCGGTCATAAGAATTCATAAATACATTATTATTATTTTTTCTTTTTTTAAACAAAAAAAAAATAATAAGCAAATATGTATAAAAGTTTCACTTTTAAGAAGCAAGGTGTGCATATATTATCCTTTAGTATCTTCGGTATGCACTTATTTGGTTCTTTTAGGGGTAAAATGCCACCATTTAGTAAACACAATATATAGTTGTCAACTAAATTTCAATACCTTTAAAATGATACCCTACTTCGAATTTTCAAATAATAAACATTTTAGGGCTCCGGAGTTATGAACCCCAAAATTTCTAAAATTTGATTCGGACGTGTACGGGGTTGCACTTGTTCCTATTATTCCTATTGGTTCCTTCTCCTTCCAACTTTGTGTAGGACGTGAAAAAGTCGGTCTTCTGCGGGGGCCTTATAATAGCATTAATTCATATAAATTAGTAGAATGTGTTCCTTGTGGTTATCAATTCTTTAGTAGTTGGGTCAATTAAGAAAATAAAAGCCTCACTTTTTTAATATTTTGATTCCTCCTTGGATCATTTTCAAGCTGCCTGCGTATAGAGTCTAGATCAGGGATTCTCAACCTTTGGGTCGCAACCCAAAAATGGATCGCGTTAAATTTCTTTTAGGGCGCGAAGGAATTGGTAAAATAAAAATAAATAAAATGCATGCCTCAACAGGTAAAAAATAAATATAAGATAAGGTCTTAAACAATAACTATTTTTCATTAGTCTGTGGTAGTATGACAATCGAAAGAGTAAAAATTAGCAAGAATTTGAGTGGAAGATAAAATAGCGCGGCAATATCGAATTCGAGTTCTTTTGGTTTTTTAGAATTCATCGAGTACAGCGATACTGCGACTACGGTGTCTCTCTGTATTGACACTGAAAACGACTAGCCAAGAAGTTGTATTCGGCGGGTTAAAATGATAATGGTGGGCCAAACTAGTTTATGTCTATGGGGTGAAGGGGGTGGGTCCCTCTAATTTATGCGTGTGTGTGTGTGTTTATTTAACCCCATATCCAGAAATTCATAGATTTAATACTTATAGATTTGGTTTGTAACTGATTGAAGTGTTTTGGTGTGTATTATTTATTTGTCTAGTGTTTTGCCTGAGTGTTTAATTTTTACTTTAACTTAGATTGTGTAAATGTTAAATATCATAATCGTATTTTGTTTTTAGTAACGAGTACTTTTGATTAGGATTCATATTTATATTGCTTATTGCGCTTAATTTAATTTATTTCGGAACCTAGGTAAATGTGACTTAGAAAACTTATTTTTACAGAAAACGTAAGGTTATACTAAACCCACAAAACACACTTGGGTAAGCATTGGGCCGCGGAATGATTTCAAACAAATTTATTGGGTCGCGGGTCAAAAAGGTTGAGAAACGCTGGTCTAGATGATTTTATCGGGATGGTGATTATTACAAATTATTGTTTGAACTTTGAAAATTTTTTGTTTGAATCATAGCGATTCTCGAAATTTCTTTCAGATTCTGTTAATTGCAATATGTATTCGTTTTAAAAGTATAAATTATTTAAAGACCTCATTTCTAATTCGAACGTCCACTCTTTTATCATTAATTCACCCAACTACTAAAGAATTCATTCATTTTTTATTTAAACACAGGATGTGAGAGAATATTAAATAACAATTCTGAGAAATTACATCCGGTTTATAAATAACATTAAGAAGATTTTATTTTATATTCTTGGAATCTAGAAGATTTAGTTAAAGTATTAGGGTGAAATCTGGTTGCTGGAGTGATGGGATTTTGTAAAATTTGATAATAAAATACTGGAGAAAACCAAATAAAAAAATACTAAGAATTAAAGATAAAATGGTGGAGAATCCTGAAAATAAAGACTTTTTAAAACTCTGGTTTTTTGCTTAACAGCAATACTTGACTCACATATCTCTCACATCTTCTGGTTTGTTTATCTTCTTTCACTTTATGGATTTATTAATTATTCATTACGTGGACGATCTGTTTCGTATTTTTATATATCGTAAAAATACCGCTGACAAACTTAGCCGACCCCCAATATTCTTTTAAAGCACCAAATAATTAACAAATACACAAAATAGCTCTAGCTTGATGTTAGTAATTCACTTTGATGCCCACTATCTCCTGCATTATCGCATCAAATTTTTGACCACTTGAATTATAGTTCAGGAGATAGCGTGCTAAAACGTGTCTGACTAACATCAAGCTAGAATTTTGTATACAAGTCAATCTTTTAAAAATTTGTGGTCGGCAAAGTTCGTCTGCGAGACATAGCTTGGCAATGGGCGTTTGAAAAAACCAAACCGGTGGAAAGTGGCCATGTCTCACCATTTATGGTGGACAATGTGATTTTCATGATCCTGAGTACAGAATTAGTTAGTAGACCGAAAATCAAGTTGATGTTAGTTTGTCTCTTGACAGGTGACCACGTCGATTATTAGTAACATTTGAATAACTAACATATTAAGTGTGAAAATAACATCGACTTGATTTTTTGTCTACTAACTAATTCTGTACTCAGGATCATGAAAATCACATTGTCCACCATAATTGGTGAGACATGACCGCTCTCCACCGGTTTGTTTTTTTCGAACGCCTACTGCCAAGCTATGTCCCGCAGACGAACTTAGCCGACCACATATTCTTAAAAGGCGCTAAAAGATTGACTTGTATACAAAATTCTAGCTTGATGTTAGTCAGACACTTTTTTGCACGCTATCTCCTGGACTATTAGTTGGTTATTATCATTATCTTAAATATATATAAGATTGGAGTGGTGTCTGTACATTTATCTGATTAGGCTCAAATTTTGTATTTACACTATATGAGTTGTCCTGATAAAGAATTTACGTTTAGAAAGTTTTGTGTCTGTTTGTCTGTGCGTCAATCACATCCAAACGGCTGAACAGATTTTGTTGGATTTTGGGTACAATGTTAAGCTCAATTCTGCGAGTGTTATATGCTATAAAACTTTTTTCTAGCATTAAATGGGGCGGAGAATGGGGCTTCTAAATAGATTTCAAATTCTAATTTTATTTTTAAAACAAATGTATTTAACCAAAATTGCTGAAGAAGCTACAGACAATATTTTATGTTCTGTGAAAATTTCTGTAGGAAGACCTGTTCAATCGCTGACATAACAAATTTTGTGTCAGTTTGTCTGTTTGTCTGTGCGTCAATCACGTCCAAACGGCTGAACAGATTTTGTTGGTTTTTGGGTACAATGTTAAGGTCAATTCTGCGAGTGTTATATGCTATAAAACTTTTTTCTAGCATTAAATGGGGCGGAGAATGGGGCTTCTAAATAGATTTCAAATTCTAATTTTATTTTTAAAACAAATGTATTTAACCAAAATTGCTGAAGAAGCTACAGACAATATTTTATGTTCTGTGAAAATTTCTGTAGGAAGACCTGTTCAATCGCTGACATAACAAATTTTGTGTCAGTTTGTCTGTTTGTCTGTGCGTCAATCACGTCCAAACGGCTGAACAGATTTTGTTGGTTTTTGGGTACAATGTTAAGGTCAATTCTGCGAGTGTTATATGCTATAAAACTTTTTTCTAGCATTAAATGGGGCGGAGAATGGGGCTTCTAAATAAATTTCAAAATTCCATTTTTTTTTTTTTTTTTTTTTTTATAAAAAATGTGTTTAACCAAAATTGCAGAAGTAGCTACAGACAATATTTTATGTTCTGTAAAAATTTCTGTAGGAAGAACTGTTCAATCGCTTTCAAAAATATTTAAATTATTTTTTTATACATATATTATTTAAATTGTTTATAAATCATCAAGAAAACATCTGTATATAAATCACACCTTACCATGCCTAAAACCTGTATAGTATAATTATCCACCTATCTCCTGGTGGAGAGATACAGAAGGAAAATACCGCTGCTTTTCCTCCAAAGTTAATATTTAAGTATTTTTTTATCAGTAGACAAAAAAAACCACATGTTTCTGTTACACATTTAACAGCCCGTATTCCAAATTCCTCTCCTCGAGGGACAATCAGACCAGGAACCGTTTGCTAGGTGTTAATATACTACAATATCGTGAAGGCTAATGTACTGCTAATATATATTATAATGATAATGTACTGCAATATCATGTAGGCCAAGTGATTAAATGAATTACCTAAATAATTTCGTTTCCAAATCTATAAAAATAATCCTACCGCGGGGTTCCGCAAGCCGAGCGAATTTCCATTGGAAATTTGAAGTTTAATGTTGTGCAGTTTAAACTTCCTTCATAACTACTACCATTGTGTGTGTTATTTTAAGTTACGATAATTTAAATGAATTATTTTAGTTGGATTAGGGTTTTTAGAATATTGCTTAGTTAAACATAATCGTAGTAGTTTAAAAGAAGTTTAAACTGCACAACATTGAACTACAAATTTCAAATGGAAATTCGCTCGGCTTGCGGAACCCCACGGTAGTATTATTTTAAATCATTGGTGACTCATCAGGAAGGGTTAACGACGTCATAAAAATCCCATTTTCAATAGGGATCCTCATCTCAACGAGCGTGATTTTTCGGTGCAAGTTTTATTTTGATACGTCAATTCGTTCGAGAGCTATCGCGCTTACAAGAAATCCGCAAGAAATTGTTGTTATTACTATTATTATTATAAAATTATTATTCGAACCGCTATGGTAACTTTATTTTGGATTCAGGACCCTAAAAAACATAAGAAGAGAATACCTCACTTGATTTTTTGTATTTTTTTTAATCAAGAACCAAGAATACCTTACTTGATTTTTTGTATTTTTTAATCTTTGGTGACTCATCATGAGGGGTTAATGACGTCATAAAGATCAATTTTTGTGTGGGGACCCTCGTCTCAACGAGCTTGATTTTTCGGTTCGTTTTATTTTGATACGTTAATTCGTTCGAGAGCTATCGTGCTTATAAGAAATCCGCTAGAAATACATATACCTATACATACATATATATATATATATATATATATATATATATATATATATATATATATATAAATATATCAGCAATTTAATACCGTGTTTTTGCACACTGCAATATGGTACACAATTTGTGTAGTGAGAGACACCAAGGGATGTGCCACGCAGGCGTGACACATAGGAGCTGTTCCAACACTAGACAATACGTCACAAAGATGTTGGCTCGGCAGATGATCTTCTTGAGTTGGTATAGGTCCAGAGTTGGGTGGGCATCGTCGGGCCCCTGATGAGTCGGACGCGACGAAACGATGCAGGACATGGCGTAATGCCGAGCCAACATCTTTGTGACGTATTGTCTAGTGTTGGAACAGCTCCTATGTGTCACGCTTGCGTGGCACATCCCTTGGTGTCTCTCACTACACAAATTGTGTACCATATTGCAGTGTGCAAAAACACGGTATTAAATTGCTGATTTGTTTTGCCAGCCAAGCAAGAATGGCGGTGTGAGAGCACGCTCGTCTCTGATAAAGCCCTATACCTGATCTTCTTGAGTTGGTATAGGTCCAGAGTTGGGTGGGCATCGTCGGGCCCCTGATGAGTCGGACGCGACGAAACGATGCAGGACATGGCGTAATGCCGAGCCAACATCTTTGTGACGTATTGTCTAGTGTTGGAACAGCTCCTATGTGTCACGCTTGCGTGGCACATACCTTGGTGTCTCTCACTACACAAATTGTGTATAATATATATATATTATATATATATAAATATATATATATATATATATATATATATATATATATATATATATATATATATATATATTTTTTTTTTTTTTTTTTTTTTTTTTCTTTTTTTAAGAGATTTCTATTTAAGGTCGTCAGGGGTATAAAAACCAACTACGTTTTTTTGGCAATATTTCATCCTTATTTTAGGACATTTTCAAGCCTGAAAAAGTTTTTTAATTTTAGATTAGACAAAAACTTTTACATTAATATTACACGCATTTATCTAACATAACAATATAAATATTATAAACAATTTATCTGGTGTAAAAAGTTAATAAATATAGTATAAACCATTAAATTTTGTACTAACATTATACTTATTTCCAATTGTGCAAGAATTAAATGGTTTATACTATATTTATTAACTTTTTTACACCAGATAAATTGTTTATAATATTTATATTGTTATGTTAGATAAATGTGTAATATTAATGTGAAAGTTTTTGTCTAATCTAAAATTAAAAAACTTTTTCAGGCTTGATAATGTCCTAAAATAAGGACGAAATATTGCCAAAAAAACGTAGTTGGTTTTTATACCCCTGAAGACCTTAAATAGAAACCTCTTAAATTGAAAATTAAAGGGGACCGCATAAAAAATGGATATATATATATATATATATATATATATATATATATATATATATATATATATATATATATATATATATATATATATATATATATAAATATATATATATTTTTTCGTGATCAGGGACCCATGAAACGTATTTTGGCCACAGTCCCGCTTCAAACTCCCGCCATGCCAGTGGCTCTATTAACGAATTTTTTCCAATTAAAATTCGGTAATATTAATCAGGACTAGATTATGGATCATTTAATACATTATTAAGAATAAACTACCCTGTGCATCACAGTTTGGAGATTTGTTACTTGTTAAACACCTTTTATTTTATTATTAGGCACGACTAATAGCTATTTTTAAATAGTTTTAATTCATTTTATCTGTCAGTTTTATCTCACAAAGAGCTTAATTGTGCAATAAAATTAAAAAAAACATAAAAAAATATAATATTAAAAACCATACAACATATTCTCAATCTACTCTTTGGGCGTTCTTATAAATGAAAAAATATTGTCTTCTAATTAGTGTCACATAGCTTTTCGCGTCCTATTTTTGCTTATACGGCTTATTTTTGGCTAATTTATTTAATTACCTTTCCCCTTATTTTTAATCTGTAAAATTTGTATTGTATTTTTACATGAACCCAAGTATCAATTTGCCCATATTTAAAGAGTGCAGATAGGTTACAAATAAAATGGTACCATCTGTGGGCTACATTCGACAAATATCCTAATTTCTTAAAATTCAGATGAGTACCTTTAAAGACATAGGTGTTAATAAAAAGAATTTTGTGCGCTTGTGCAAGAAACATCAATGGATTTTGCGCAGAAGGTTGAACATTTTATGGGATCAACAGTACGCTAATTATGGCCTACCATCTACATTTCATTAAAGTCGGACTAGTAGTTTTTAAGATATGTTGTGTATTTTTTTTTTTTTTTTATATATATATGTTTATGTTGTTCACAAAAATGTCGAACAGGCAGACTGAGAAAAAGAAAATCCCTGATGTCTGGAACGGATTTATTTCTTGGAATATTTGAATTCGTAGAGATAAACATTTCATAATGCTTCTGCTACCTTCGGTAAGGTCGGAAACGATAATAAATAAATTTTGAATGGAGCCTTAATGGGGCCATGTACGCAGTATGCATATGACGATAATGTAAATATTGCAAAATGTAAACAGGAGGAACTTAGTGGATTTGCATGCAGTAGAACAACCATGTACATAAATATTCCATTTACCGCTTATTCAATCTTCTGCGGCATACAGATCCTGTATATATTACAGGATTTATTTGACGATGTTTATTATTATTATTATTATTTTATTAAACTGTCTTTTTTGTGAGGAACAAATTCCGACTACCTATAGAAAGCTAAAACCTTTACTCAATATGTATTTCCGATGTTGAAGTTAGTATTCCGATATGGAAGTTTATAAATTATTTATTTTATTATTGTGAATCAATTCCTTTTAACCGGCAACCGCTATTGTTATGCAAATTTTAAGGTTCTCAATATTTTTTTTATGAACCCGAAACCTCTAACAGGATTGCGCACGCTATTGTATAGAAATGGATGACACTAATTTGCTCGGTTTTGCACCTATGAAGACGAACTTGCTCTGAGTCCGTGCAGATAAGAAATAGAAAGAGGCTGGTTTTGATTTTCGTATTGTATGAAATGAAAAATTATCCAAATTTTGCAATTCCAATCTATGCGTGCAGAAAATATTTTAATTTTATGCACATTGATGGATGGCGCAGATTTGGAGTTCCGCTCCATCATAATCATCATTAAACTGTTCATATAAAATATCTTATTTTACTTTCTTCATCTGAGAGCACGGCTACTTGAACCAATTCACCCGGTTTTTCTCACTCTCATAACTCTGCTTCCTCTTACTAAGGGCTTTTGAAAAATTGAAACAGATTAAGCTTAAGTAGCTTAGGACCCTGTAACAAATTGAGCCCTTAACACCCAGCTTGACTCACTTTTTATAGAACGTGAGAGTAAACTTTTTCCTGAGTACCGTGTCACGTGACCACTTATTTATAAGTTTATTATTATATTGCAATTCATTTGAAAGGCCTCATTGAAGACCTTTGTACTTAAGGACTGTGTCATTTGTTTATTCTTTAAAAATTTTTTGTATGTACTTCTATACCGATTTGTGTTGTATACAATTTTTGGGTATTATATTGATACTTAACCTGATGTCAGTTTTTCTTTGTGGGCGTATAACTTTTTTTTTCTTTACTCTTAATTTTTATACATTAACAGATTTCTAAACATTGGAGAAGTTCTGTAGAATCAAAGGTCGTGTCATCAAGTACACGTTAAAGTGGGTGGCAGAGGATGGGACCTGCATGTTTATCATGTTAAGCTTGGCATTCTTTGGGACCGAAAAGAATTTGCTGCGTATTAGGCAAGGGGTTGTGCGTCATCTTGAGCCTACATACTATGACGATTACAGTCCATCGTCTTCGAATATCTGGGGTTCTCTGGAACCCCCACTCCTCAACCATAAGAGTCTTACATGTCTCTTCCTTACAATTATGGGTACTTTGTTAAAATCATGTCAAAATACACAAAAACTAAAAAAAGTTGGGCATTATCACAATCTTATGTACTATTCAAGCGCATTTTTCGGGAAAACTGTATACGTATAGGATACAGTTAGACTTCAGCAACCTCGAACACATGAAGTTCAGACAATGTATTGTAAACCGAGATTTCAACGTAATTATCCGTTTTGGGTGTATTTAAGACGATTTGAGTGGTTTCAGTTGTATGTCTATCTGTCTGTGTCACGCATAACTCCCCCAGTTTTTAAGCTAGAAAGTTGAAACAGTGAAAAAATCATTGCTTTTATGTAGTTGTGCGGAAAATAATAAATTTCTGACGTCATTATTCCATTTGATGGGTCAGCAAAAATCCCAAAATCTTACCTCTTTATAAGACATTTCCACTGAATTTCGTTTTGATATCTGCCACAATTTTGAAAATATCGACTTTTGAACTTTGAAACTTTAATGCTAAATAATATCTTAACTATTTCGCTGATAGAGCAGAAATTCGCATCAATGATACCTATTTGTAAAATAAATAAGTCTTCCATATTTATCTGCCGTCTTTTTGTATATCTATTAACTTTTGATATAGTATAGGAAATTGTTTGTTTACATTTTTAAATACATCACAAGTACGGAAACCACTTTAACGGACCTCATTATACCAGACTTAACTTTGAAGAGTCAAACACGATTATAATTCTCATATTAACAACAGATGTCATTTATAGGTTTACGTTTGTAAGGAAATGTTCCAAGACGCCTTAGGTACATCTGATTTTTTAGAACGAAGTTCCTTATGACGCGTTACAGCGTCTGGAACCTGGGAGTGAATCCGAAAAAAACGACCGTCACAAAACCGAGAGGTTCGGTTTTGTGAATTTAGTAGTTAGCATCGTATACTTAGCAGTGTTATTATTTTAATTTATATGTAATGAATAGTGAAAGAAACTTCGTTCGTACCGGGTGTCCCGCGACACGACACGTATTTTTTTCTTATTTTTAATCTTCTAATAAAGAATTATTTTCTTTTTATCGTTATTTCATTATTATAATGTTTTATTGTTATCATACAGTAATTATTTCTATTCGTCTCTCGGACCAGTCTAGAAGAAGGTCTCTCCTTTGTGTTACTGAGAGCTCCCAGCACCTCTTTTTTTACTCGGTTTATTTTTTTTGTTTTATGCTTTTTGTGATATGAAAATAAAAAACATATTATTGACATTATTATTACTTTAAAAGGATAAGGGATTACCTTAAGTACTTTGTAAATATACTGAGACTGAAAATAATTAATTTATGTGATGGCGAAATTGAATAATTTTATTTTAATTTCTCATTTATACGTAGATATTTATATATTTTTAATTTTATTAAATAAATCTATTTATTTAGAATTTTTATTAATTTAGCTTATTATTTTCCTAAATGAATATACTTTTATAAACTTATACTTATTGGCGTATTAAAGGGGTTTAACCTATATAAAATAAAATTAGCCCTTCTAGCAAGTTAACACTCGAAAAACTTCACTTTGTAGTAGTAAAAATAAATGTTATTCGGTACTTTTTTGCACAGTAGTCAATTAGAGCGTAGGGGTAAGGGACTAATACTAAATATTCCAAGGGACATTTTTGAATATTACCGGGGCTGGTACACCTTATTTTATTTTTTTTATTTTGCTATGTCATAAGTTTTATGAATGTAATTTAACATTAGTCTTTAATAACCAACTGTTTCCTACCTCTTCATTTTGGCAATTAAAAAAAATCATCATCGATATAAAATATCGAAACTTCTTAGTCCGATATATCGATATTTTCGATATTTCGACATCGATTTCCCAACCCTACTTGGTTTCCCTGAAGCCAAGTAGGGTTGGGGAGACATTTTTATGGTTTTGATAAATTTTGATTAAATTTTCAATAAAAATTAATCTTGATATAAATTGAGTGAGTCTAAGCTTTAAAAATGTCAAGTATCAAAAAATGTTCAATTCTAAGTTAAATGATAATTCAATATTACCAAACATTGCACCACCCTTATGTTCTATTCCATTTACGATTTTACGATTTCTAAAAATTAATTATTTATGTTTAGAGTGTTCTGACATGTGGGGGAAGTACAAAAAGCAGTGCTCCTGCAAGGAGACCTTCCTCCTCGAGGTCAAACTTGATGCCTCTAGACCTTCAAGTTGCCTGGGCTATTCTGTTCGCCTGCATGCTCGTCATTGCCATAACTGGCAACATAATAGTCATCTGGAGCGTCATTGGTGAGTTTTAAATTTTAATTTAATCAATATTGTTTTCTTTCTATTCGAGTTCTTTGAATGTTCACCTCAGTAATAAATCATTATTATCATAAGCCAACAACATTTTGCTTCCGAGCTTGCCGAAAGTAATAAAAGCATTGAGATGATACTGAAGAACAAAATTTGTTGCCTCAAATTCAAATATCCCTAGACAGAAATGCGTTTCAGACAAGGAATATTTTTTCTCTGGAGTCGTCTGTCCGTCGAACTTTCTGTCATTCAATATTTTTGCGAACCGATATCTTTAAAACTAATCGTCCAATTTTAATAGAATTAGGTTGCAAGGTCACAATTAGCCCATTGTTGGTCCCATATAATAATTTTCACTTTATTCGCTTATTATTTTATCTTCCGCATGCACACAAACATTTTTTTTATTTTTTTATTAAAATCTTTAAAAGTATCTACTAAAGTGATTTTTAAAGAAATTTGGATGGTTTGTCGAAAGAACCCCTCGGCCACGGCCCACAAATCATCACATATATTAATTGTAACCGTCTGCGCAAATTAAATATTGCTTAATTAAACCTTTTATTCATACAAAAAACAAAACAATTGTGACAGATTTAAACATAGTCTGCCTTTAGTGTGGCACATAGCTTCCTCGCGTCCTGTTATTGGACGAATGGTGAAATATGTGGTTAAGAGTTGATGAGGGTTTAAAAGTTCAGAGAGATTATTGAGGGGACCAGAATGATGGTGGAGTTAGTCATTTTCATTCAAATTTAGAAAAAAGGAATTTTGTTAAAACCCTTTGACCAACAAACTTAACTCAAATTGCATTATATAATAAATAAAATACATTCTTCGAAATATGTATACTATTGAAACTCTTCTTGCCAACATAACTTTATAAGTAATTTATAGGTAAAATGCCTTGAAAATTTACCATTTTAAAAAACAATAATAAGAAATAAATAAAAAAATATGTGTGAGGCTCTCAAGAATTATAAGTGAAACTTAAGTCAACAACAGTTGATCAAAGTTCAACAACAGTTCTACAAACAGTTGATGCATTTGTTGACGATTTTATTATTTCAGGATTAAAAAATGGTTATGTGGAATTTAATTGAAAAATAAAATATTTTCACAACATTTGTCGAATAATGAAGAAAAAACATGAAAACATAATTTATATAATATATTGTATCTAATATTACGCTTATATACTAATTGTCTGCTGAATCAGGTCGGTGGAACAAGACTCGTTCAAGTGAAAGATTTTTTAATGGTTAATCAACTACTGACTTAAGCCAGAGTTGTTTTACCAGTAAAAAAAAATCTATCACTTACATGATTCTCAAAAAAACAAACTTCGTTGATTTCCCTTAAAAAATCTATCACTTGGCCGAGTTTCGAAACACAAACTTCGTTACACGATTTTGCTCAAGCTTACCGAAGATAACGGGAGTTATTATAACGAAAATTTGTTAGGTCTCCTATTTCAAAATATCCAAGACAGAAACTCGTTTTAGACATCTGGGAAAATTTTTGGTTACGTGTCTGTCTGTCGGTCTATTTTTGCGAACCAACACATCTTAAAAACTATACGTCCGATTTTAATTAAATTTATATGGTAGGTCATAATTAGCACATTATTAGTCCCATATTAGTTTAAACCTTCTGCGCCCAATTCAACATTCGCACAAGCATACTTTTATTTTACAAATATCTTCAAAAGTACTCATCTGAATGATGAAATTAGGATGGTTTGTCGAAAGTAGACTGCAGATAGTGCCAGATTAATTTTAACCGTCTGCGCTTTTAAAATTTTACTTAATTGATACTTTAATTCATGTAAAAACAATTTAATTCGGGGAAAACAATTAAAAAAATTGGCAATAATAGTTTGTAATAGTATAAAATCATTAAAGTGTACAAATGAGAACGCGAGGAAGTTGTGTGCCATGCTAATTGGCAGTGTATCTTTTCATCCAAGCCAATTTACTCTACCGCGCCTTAAGAAGTTTCCCATATCCTCCGATTCATCAGAGTTGAGGAATAAACGGCCTGTATCTGCAGTTTTCTTTAAGGACTTGATACTTCTTTAATGCCTGAAGAATGGAGCTGATTGGAGGGATGTACTTGATAAGGTACAGCAAGTCTCGATCAAATGAAACCTAGGTTGGGAAGACATGGTTTACCGACCAACACTTCACTCATGCGTGAAAGGTTTAGTTGTCTGGTATCAATCCAGTATTGGACTGATTAGGCTACCTTGGTTTGTTCAAAGGATCCATTGCGAGGTCTTAGGTGTTCGGGCGTAATCCCCCGGATTAAAATAAAGCATTTCCCCTTTATAACAGTGAACTTGATTCACATTTTTGAGTTCACTAGCGCGACCGCCTTTGTAAGGTTTTAAATTTAATTCACTGAAGAAAAATTCTTTCTGGAGGCACGTTTTATATTTTATTGTAAAAGGGGTTTCCCTCTCATATCAAATTTTTTTATATCAAATTTTATATTCCTTTTTTTCCAAAATACATTGGGCTACAAATCCCTGTGTCTTATTAGGTAGTTGGAGTATGGGAAATTAACTCTCCTATCCTTTGCCGAAATAAGTATTAAAGGATGTTTAGTCCAATGTACATTGGGACAAAGGAATGTATCTCACTGCCTGCTATAATAGTTATAACACCCCTTTGTTTTAATATTAAGTCTGTAGAATTCATTAATGTTTGTTGGTGCTGAAAAGAACTGTTTATAGGAAGGTAAAATTGTTTGCGAATTCGACCATTTAGTCAACTTACTCAGTGGATAATTAAGTCATAGTTAGAATACCTTGGACCTTGACATTCATTCCCTTTCGTGGACCAGATCATCTCTATATTTGGACAACTGTTTAATGGTGTGCAGATAGTGACTGTGTTTGTCCAAGTGCAAATGAATACTCACCGTAAACTTTATTAATTTCCTTTGTGTAATACATCAGGATAAACGCCATTAACATAGCCAAATGTGCTCATAACAAATACATACGTGAGAAAATTCAATTCTTAAGAATTGTCATTAGAAAAGTATTAGTGGCTAAGAAACAAGGTGTACTGAGAGTGAAATAAAATTGCCTCAATATAGACGTATATGTATTGATCGTGATCGTCTCATTTCAACAGATTATTACTTTCAAAGACCTATCATACAAATATTTTACCTAGTACCACATTTGAGATGTTTTGGCTTTGTTGTTCAGTTAGACTTCCTACAAATAATCCTAATGCATTTTTATTATTTAATATATTTTTCCTACAGTTGACCAATAAAGTGGTTGTTATCGCACTCAAAATAGTACGCAAAACAGCAGATTCCTGCACTTACTACTTTACCGTACTCCAGTGTTCCAACTTACGAACATAAATAACTTAAATCTAAATAAAGTTTAAATAATTCAAATTATAATAATAATAACAATGACAACTAATTTTTATTTGTTTACTGACAACATGATTTAAACACTATATATCAAATATAAAAATGTTTTCAATATAATAAAGTAAAGATAAACAATCTAAAAAAAAAGAATCAAATGTGATGAGTAAGTGTTATGATGAAAAATAATAATAGTGCTTGGTCAGGTTTGATGCATCAGGCAAGAAAAGGAAACACTGGCTATAAACAGAATAGCTGGTTTAGTTGATATTGTAAAACATTTTATTCCTTTTAGAAACATTTTATTACAAAAATACGAACGCAGATACGAAAGTTTTTTTTTACATGTTGATGAACACTCTATTATTTTATATTTTATTTACAGATAAAAAACTAACTGTAGGAAAAATTGAATGCGCAACTAGAGCTTAAAGTGTCTTTGCTGCACTCGAGAAACCTTTTCGCCGATGCCTGCGGCACGTGCGTAAATATTTCTCTCGAGTGCAGCAAAGTGCCACTTTGCGCACAGGTTGCACAAAAAACTATTATCTTATTCGTGGGGTAAACTAAATATTGTTTGATGTCTTTAATAAAAGCGAGTGAAATGTTTTTAAATTTGATGAAATGTGTTCATATTGTTGTATAATATAATCTTACGCGTTTGCCTATATTTGTCCTCATAAAATAGAGCAATTTGAGTGAGTCCTTTTCAGCAATTGCATTATCAAGTTTCTCCTTCCGTTTTACATATTATAAGCTTTTTTACGTATAGGTTTTGCCGTATAAGCTGATGGTAGAGTTCAAGCATAAATATAATTCTTTACTGCTTCCAAACGCTTTACTTTCAGTATTCGTTTAAAAAAAAATTAAAAGAAAGTTTAGGTCTTGGACCAAAACTTAAGCAAAACAGATAAAGTAATTTAGTTTTCAGTACGTAATTTGGTTTTACTTGCGGCAGTTGTGACACTTAAGAAATAGTTGTAGAAGTAGCTGTAGAGCATGAACTTACTGGAACACTTAAGAATATTATCGGGTATTTTAGCTAGTCTGAATTTCGGAATGTAACCAAAAATAGGGATTTTCTTCTACTAATTATAATTACTTCTTCTAAACTTTGAATTTAGAAGTTTAATTTCTCTAATAAATTAATTGGATACAGAATTTTAGAATTTAAATTTGGTTTAACTATGTATTTGAGAAAATTTTGTTGTTAATTAATTTCAGCGGATTATTTCTTCCTCTCAAACATTATATGTCGCAACACCCCCATTATATTATATTCTTACGTCTTTCATTATGTTTAATAGTTATTGCAACATATCGATTCTCTGGTAACATAGCCAAAAGCTTTTCATGCTTTACATAGCTTAAAGTTTAACCAGCAACAAACCACCAAGTTTACCCCGTTTTTTAGCGTGTTGTTTTATACAAATTATGTTGTTTTCATTTGATTTACCATATATGCCTTTTTCATCATCATAAAATTGGTTACAACTTCTGTAGCTGAAATCTTGGTTCCAGAAGTTTTCATTTGATAGTATTTGATCAGATATTGATTTCATTCGATGGAGACATTACCATTAGCTCTTATCCTATTTTTTCCAGTTCACTGCGCTACCGACCCTAATTCATTTCCAATTTTATCTCTTTCAAAAACTTGTGGCATCTCTTTTTACTATTATATTGTGTATAAAAGGCTTTTATAAAAAAAAGAAGCGGGTTGCCTCCATCACTGATAATTCTCTTATTTGCAATGTCTGATAGCAGTTCTTGATGTCCAACATTTCTAAACACGGAACCCGAGGTTAGACCACAATTTTATAGTTGGTTGGTTTATCAGAAACACAGCATTTCATATTAGTGAATATCCAATCAACAAAAAATAAAATTGAATTAATAGACGAATAGAACAAAAATAAAAATTTTATTTCTTTGTTTGTAGATTATATAAACCTTTGTAAAAGAAAACAAAATATAAAATTAATAAAAATGAATGCAGTGAATTCAACAAGCAACACAGGGGCGCTTTCCTGTGTCCAAAATGTTATTTAGTTTGACCCTCTTCTTTTCTGTCTCCCTTTTTCCACCCCATGGCAGAATTTGATTTGATTTTTTTTTTATAAAGAAGCCATTTTCAAAATTTCAACTTCCTAGCTTGATGTCACATTTCTTCATAAAATAAATAATTGTTATTTAATGTATTAATATCTGATAATACTGATTTATAGAACAAAATAAAACTTATATGGAAGATTTCTTCTGGGGTTTCCTTAATCGATTTTAATTACTTCATATATACATCGTCTAAAACGCATTTGAAACAAGCATGTCAAATTTTAACTTGATAAGTACAGTAGTTTTTATGAAGTGATACATGATAATAGTTGAAATGGAATAGCCGAGAGGTGTAGGTGGGTTATAAGGAATAGTGGACAAACCTTTCTCCCACACTACACGGTTCTCTCTATTACAATCATATTCTTTACTATCAACTCATCATGATTAACTATCTAATATTAATTGCATTACGCTCGCTTCAACGATAGAGCCACGAGATGCCTAGTTTAACAATCAATTTTATCTTGTTATTTATTTTTATTAGAGCAATGTTGATCTGAATCTAAACCAACAAGGTATTTGTGCAACAGTTTAACCTTTGTAATGGTTATCTGTATAAATACATATTACTTTTCGATAATATCTTAATGACACTCCTCTGCTCGACCAGCAAACTTTGACTAGAATAAGTGGAGCCTATAGACAAGACCTAAACTATATACAAAATAATATTATTGTTAAGTTAGATTTAGTTATTTTACAAGATCTTCTAGTCACAGTCAATTATTTCCCCCGTGAACGAGCCTCTTGGATATTTCATAGCTTCCTCGCGTCCTAGCATTATTTGACGAGTGTTCAAATGGGAATTCAAAGTGTAGTTGTTTGGACCTTTTTCAATCCCATTGGGTCACAATTATTTTTATCCCATCGCAGAGGGTTGGAATAATTATGGAACCATTTGTGAGCTACTTTTTTAGAAACTATCTAAATGTCTTCAAATGGAATGACCGCAGAAGAATCATATGGGATCAACAGTGAGCTAATTCTCATTTACCATCCAAAAGGTAGATAATCTAAAAGAAATGAAATGTGATGAGTAAGTTTAATGATAAAATAATCTAACAATGCCTGGTCAGGCTAAACCAGGAAAATAATAAAAAAAAAAAAAAACTTGTGCCAATGCATGATTAGCTAAGCGACGTCATTCTAAATCCAATATGGCGGACTAGTTATTCTTTAAGCACGCCCATGATATGAGTATCAAATGAAAGGTTTTGCTGAGAATACGAAAAATGAAATGCCTTCACTCTAAATCCAATATGGCGGATGGCCCGAGATAAATGCTTGTTTTTAAAAAGGGTTTTTACTATTAATTTATTTTAACTAACTACTGAATTAAACATTCCGCCTACTAAAAATAATCAGTAAAACAACTTGCGAAGAATTTGATGCTGAAGCTGCAGTTAAAGTTTCGTCCAGTGAAATCTTTGATGCTATTGATTCCAAGGTAGTAAGTTTGGTAGCTGGTTGCTTGTACCTTTCTTATGTTGTTCTTGCGGTGACTACACCTACACAGGGGTTCCATATTTAATCCTTTATAGCAAGTGGCCATTTTAGAGTTAAGTTTTTAATTCTTAAAGGAGGACTAAATCTTCCTTTTTCGAAGATGGTGGTGATTGTCTCCACTTTTTGCGGTTGAAGGTTACAGACACATTTAAAATGCTTCCGTCATCTTTAGTAATCTCGGAAGAAAAATGAAAAAGATTTTTGAGCCATAGAACCTTCAGTACTTGTGTGATTATCTGGTTTCAATGTTAAACTTTATATTTATACATCAAGATGTCTTGCTTTATAATCGTTCATGTATATATGTAATTATTTTATCATTTATATAATCGAGTAGTAGGGTCCGACCACGGGGACGACGCACCTCGAAATAATTGTTATTGCTAAGCAAAGGTGATCACATTCATTCCAATAAAAATAAAATTATTGTTTTAATTTGTTAGACTTCTAAGAGATACAATAACTTATCTAAATTAATTTACTTAATTTTACTTTTTTCTAAATATAAAAATAAGCCCGTTGACTAGGGCCTAACAGCTAGTTTATAATAAATAGCCTGCTATTAAATATTCATTGAATGCTCTCAATTATTTTATAAAAGTATGTATATTTATTTTAACAAATCTTTTGAAAGTCTATTTTAATTTACTTTAAACAATAGCATAAAAACTTAAGAGAAAATTTATTCAGTAATTGTAGAGCAGGCACCCTTCCTTACTCTGGATGGACATTATGGCCCCTTTTTTCAGTTTTTATTTTTATTCTTTCAATTAAAGGAGGATATTTTTTCAATTAAAAGGTTAAACAATTTAATAATTTGTCCTTTTTCTTTTTAATTATGAGTAAATAGAATATATATATATATATATATATATATATATATATATATATATATATATATATATATATATACATATATATATATATATATATATATATATATATATATATATATATATATATATATATATATATATATATATATGTATATGTATATGTATAGAAGTAAAATGTTTAGCGTTATTATAATTATTCTTATATTAATGATAATTTTCGCAGTTATTAAACATCAGGATTTTATTCATTCACATTTAAAAGTTTTTTTAATTTCTACTATTAGTCCGGTCGACAAGTACATTTTACCTTTAGTCCACAGGCCACCATAAGAAGTGAGTCGCTGATTGATAAAGTTTTCTTACCTTATGGAATCGCTTATTTATGCCGAGTCCACCGATGAATTGGGTATGTGGCAACTGGGCGCTGGGCCATTTCTTTTTTGTTGACATGCCAAACTTCTGCGGGAACATTGAAAAGAGTTAGATAAAGTTTTGATTTTCACAGGATCGTTTAATTGAATTATTTAAAAAACAGTGGTACTCGTGGCCACCGATAAGAGTGGGCCGTTTTTGGTGTTCACCGCCCCAAACATATCACTCTGCGGGGACGTTGAAAAGAAAACGGCCGACTCTTTCAAAACTTTATCTCTCTCTTTTCAATGTTCCCGCAGAAGGGTAAGTTTGGCATGTCAACAAAAAAGAAATGGCCCAGCGCCCAGTTGCCATGCACCCAATTCATCGGTGGACAAGGCATAAATAAGCGATTCCATAAGGTAAGAAAACATTATCAATCAGCGACTCACTTCTTATGATGGCCTGTGGACTACTTGCATTGTATGTACCTAAGCCCTAGTTAAAAACCCAAGTTTCGACCTCTTAGACCCTTGTGCTAACTTCGGGAGGCCCAAAAAACAGCTACAATGTTTGACTTTTCATTCTCAAGTCCTGCAAAAAAATACAATCTTACGTTTTTAGTAGAGCAATAAGTTTGCTATAATTTTTGTATATTCTAAAATTCTCATATGTAATAAAATAAAAAGTTTCAAAGTTGTGATAATTATTCCAATTTTCAAAAAACTGCCACTGTTTTTTTCCTCTAAAATACCACAGGTTTTTGCTCAATCGCTTTGTTACCCTGACCCCTCCAAGAATCCATATTACATAACTTTTGTTGTAGTGCAATTAAATTGATACAATTTTCATATTGTAGAGCAATAAATTTACTACTATTGTTGTCCAGAAGTTACAGAACTTACTTAACCCACTAACTTAACTTTATTTAACCCACGATCACGATTCAACCCTCCATTTACACTTTACACTTCATCGATCTCATTAGCGTCTGCTCTATTGTCATGTCTAACCATATTCCAAACCAAAATTTTTCAGTGTGGTGAATAGTGACGAAATAACCACGTGATGTCAATATATGATATTCATAGGAATCCAAATTGGCTTTTAGGTTTTTCTTTGGGGGGGGGGGGGGGGGGAGGAAAATGAATTACAGTTATTGAGCAAAAACCCTTGTTTGTTTCTTAAAAATTGTAAAATGTATCGTGTACTTGAAGCTCTATATTTGGGAAAGCATAATAGTCCAGGAGATAGCGTGCAAAAATGTGTCTGACAAACATCAAGCTAGAATTTTGTGTACAAGTTAATCTTTGAGTGCATTTTAAGAATATATGGTCGCCTAAGTTTGTCTGCGGGACATAGCTTGGTAATATGCATTGGAAAAAAATAAACAAAATTGTGGAGAGCGGCCATATCCCGCCAATTATGGTTGACAATAATGATGTGTTGTGTGATTTTCATGATCCTGAGTATAAAACTAGTTAGTAGGCCAATATCATAAGTTGATTTTGGTTTGTCTCGTGGTAGGTTAGTTATTTAAATATTACTCCAAAGTGGCCACCAAGGCAAGGTTTGGAAAAAACTTTTCATATAAAAATTGTTGGAAATAGAATGCTCGACAAAAAAGGGTGTTATGGTTTCTTTGAAGTGGGTCGGGGTTACAAAGTAATTGAGAAAAAAACCAGCGGTTTTTGAGAAATTATCATAACTTTGAAGCTTTGTATTTTTTGCAGGACTTGAGGATGAAAAGTTACGGAGCAAAAACAGAGACACGTTAATAATTGTAGCGGTTTTTTGGCCCCCCGGAGTTAGGACAGGGTCTAAGAGGTCGAAAACTTGGGTTTTTAACTAGAGCTTGTTACATTATACAACATTATAATATAACTATTTTATAATCGAGTAGTGTCCCGACGACGGCGACGATGCACCTCGAAATGATTTGTTATTGCTAAGCTAAGACAATCACATTCATTCCAATTAAAATAAATTTTGTTTTTATTTGTTAGTCTTTAAATAGATATAGTAACTTATCTAAATTAATTTATTTAATTTTAAAATTTAATTAATATAAAATTAAGCCCGTTGCCATGAGTTTAATGGCTCGTCTTTTATAAATTATCAATTTATTAAATATAAATTGTAACCATAGAATAATTTAAGATAAATAAATAAATTTTTAATTACACCAATTAAAATTGTGATGTGTTATTCAACTCTATGGTAAATTTGCATTAAGTTAATTAGTAAAAAGTGTACACTTTTAAAATCATTAATTAACCCTTTTTACTTTCTCATATAAAGAGAAAGTATTGTGATGGCGCGAAAATTCGATTTTGAGATTTTGATGGATTTACACGTTTTGAGGTCCCCTGAGTCCAAAAAAGTGGTTTTTAAAAAATGTCTGTCTGTCTGTCGTCTGTCTGTCGTCTGTCGTCTGTCGTCTGTCGTCTGTGCAGACGCCTGGAGCCTAAACTACTGAGCCGATTTTGACGAAATTTGGCTTACATGTTCACAAAAATCATACCCCGAGGCGAAATCGAGAAATGAATTTTAGCTCCAAATTTGGGGGCGCTGCCCCCCAAAAATTCTGAAAAAACGTGAAAAAAAAATATTTCTCGAAAACGGTTCCGACGATTTTGATTAAAAAATTCTAAAATGTAGTCCATTTGAATACGAATCCAACGATATAAGCCGTTTTCCCGGGAAAAATCTAGTTCCTGAGAAAAAAGCTTAAAACGCGGACGGAGAGAGCCCGGGTTCGATTCCCCGCCCAGGAAAAGTTATTTTTATGATAAATTTTGATGAAATGTTTAATAATAATTAAATGTACATTTGAAAACTAATAAATGGAAACACTGGGCTATGTAATTATAAACTCGTATATGAGAAAGTTTGTCTGAGTTGTCTCGGACCGATTTTTTTTATTCTTTTCACGTTATCTTAGGAATCAATTTTCTTCTCTTAGTGTGCCAGTAAATAATTTTGAAGAATGTTGCTCTCTGTTAAAAAAATTTACTTACTTTTCTTACTTTAACAAGTTAGTCGCTAATTTTTATGAATATTAATGTCTATTAGGAATTCATTTACTTTTGTCACTTACAATAAGTTGTTCCATAATAGTCAAGAAAGTTTTTGAGTTAATTAAGTTAAGTTTTTGAGAGAATTTTTATTTTCACATATAAAGAGAAAGTATTCTGGATGGATTTACACGTTTTGAGGCCCCCTGAGTCCAAAAAAGTGGTTTTTAAAAAACTGCTGTCAGTCGTTTGTGGTTTGTGCAGAGGCGTAGAGCCTAAACTTCTTGGCCAATTTTGACAAAATTTAGCATACATGATTAGGAAAATCCCTCCCAAAACTCCAAAAAAATATACGTAAAAAAAGTATTTCTCGAAAACGGACGATTTTGATTAAAAAAATCTAAAATGTAGTCTATTTAAATTCGATTCTAACAATATAAGCCATATTAAAAAAAAACGTATTCAGAAAAATCATACACCCCGAGGCGAAATCGAGAAATGCATTTTAGCTCCAATTAAATAACCTCCTTGAACTCATTTCAAATAATTTTTTAAATTTGCATCGCGTGGCTTTATCACTAAGTGAGCTTAATGCATTAAATATTTAATACTAAGCAAATTAATACCAGTTAATTGGTTAAAAGGTTGACTGGAGTAGACGGTATAGTGCCGGGTGGGACTTCCACTTCACTTGGAAGTTTCTATAGGAGGGTTCCTAGTCACAGCTAGCGGATCGACACTCGACACATGTTTCCGTCTGCATACATAACAATATATTCTGGGACCGAGATTATATGAGAAAGCTACTCTGCGTTGCCTCGAATCGATTCTCACGTTTTGAGGTTTCCTGAGTCCAAAATAGTGGTTTTTAAAAAAATTCTGTCTGTCTTCTGCGCAGACGCGAGCCTAAACTATTGCATACCTGTTCAGAATAAATATACCCCTAGCTCCGAATTTGTGGGCGCTACCCCCCTAAAACTTAAATTATTTCTCGAAAACGGGTCCGACGATTTTGATTAAAAAATTGTAAAATGTGGTCCATTTAAATACGACGCTAACGATATAAGCCGTTATTCTCGGAAAAATCTAGTTCCTATGAAAAAATAGCTTTATACACGGGCCAGAAAGGCCAGGTTCGATTCCCCGCCGAGAAGTTATGTTTGATGAAATTATGTTAATTATGTTTTTGATGAAATTTTCAATAATAATTAAATGTACCTACGAAAACACGAAAACTTATAAATAAAAAAACACTGAGCTTAATACTGAGCTGTTGGTTGCTAATTTTTTAAACATATTGCCCTCTCATAGAAATTGTTATACGTCTCTTAATTTGGAATATTATTAACTAATTTTTGAGAATATAGCTCTTGGTTAGAATTTTTTCCCCTTCTTACTTTAATAAGTTTACGCTATTATTTAGGAATATTACTCTCTCTTTGGAATTACTTTTCTTTGACAAATCTTTTCCTAATATCGAAGAAGATCGTTGTGTTAAGAATGTCTTTACTCTTCTTCCTTTTAAGTCGGTCTCTAATATTTTAGAACAATTCTCTCTTTCAGTAATTCCTTAATTAAGAATTTCCTCGCACTTAAACACGTGGTCACTTATCTCAAGACTATTATTGCTCACTGTTGAATTTCTTTACCTACCCTTTTTTTAAAAAAAGAGTCTAGTCTTACGTTAGGCTCCAATATTTCTAGACTTATCTTCTTCAAATATGGATGATGGCTTTTTAAAGACAGTAAACTGCATTGATGTATAAAAAAGGATTATTATTATAAAGGCGCACCTCAAATGTCATAATTTAATTTACCTTACACACCGCCCCAAATTTTTCTATTTTGTAATATTTATGAATTTCAATAATAGGATAGGATTAAACAGAATCTAATCGGTTATTTTCATTGCAAATTGGTAGTATCGAATCTAGGGGGTGGGGCAAAGAAGGAGGGGGTGCATCTGTCCCCGGGTGCAGCATTTGGGGGCATAGAAATAAATTGATAAGCACGGCATTTTTTCTTTTTCGTTCGTCGAGTAGAAGATTAATGTTGATAAATCAATGATGGCTCGGTTCACATAGATGTAAAGGGGCGTTGAAACCCTAGCTATGCCTCTACAAATTGGAAACAAGATGTACAAAGAATTGTTTGATATCGTTAATTTTATTGCCTTCCAAGCTCTAACAATATAGGTAGTCGGTAAATTAGAGCTTCTAGCAAAAAAAAAAAAAAAAAAAAAAAAAAATGAAAATAACAACAACAAAAGAACAGAACATGTAAAAAATAATGCTTTTATTCCTTTGAAACAATATGTATAAAAGTAAAAAAAAATATATAAAAACGAAATATAAAAGAACTTCATCGCTTAAGGGAACAAATGCGGGTAACAACAGTTAAGGGAAAGAACTAACTTTTTTTCGTTATAAATTTTGTTTGACGTATCAATTTTTTTAAACCTCTAAAAAATGAATATATTGTACTTTATACCTAGGTACATATTTATACATATAAATAACAAGTGTCCCAAAACTCAAAGTATTTCTGTTTTGAATAACTTTATTTATTTATTTATTTATTTATTCATTTTTAAAAACTATATTTTATAGGTTAATAAAACGTCTCTCCACGTAAATTAAACTTTTTATTAGCTAAAACAGCTTTTAGCCTTCATAAGGTCATCATCAGTGCCGAAATGCGAAAGAAGTAGAGTTACATTACTAACAGGAAATAAAGGTAAGTATACTTCATGTCAGAGATTGACATAAGACTCTGATTATGTCGATCTCTGACATGAAGTAGAATCACCTTTCGCGTTGGCAGCAAAGGAAACATTTCTGCCTCATTGGTATATAACCTACCGAGGCAGTTAATTTCCATAGCCTGACCTCGCCACCGGCCGGAGGCTAACAATCATTCGTCAGAAAAATTCCATTTTGCTGCCTAGTTACATAGAACAACTATATATATATATATTACAGATAACTATTATTTAATCTTAAAATAAAGTATACATAATCTATGCATTGTGTGGGTTTATTATTTATTGTCGCCTTTTAGTCTTTAACTTTTTTAATTCACTTATAAGATATTTCCTTCGATCGATTCCACCCGTTGTTTTTACTGGTGCTTTCAAGTACTACGAAATTCTGAAATATTTAAATTGTTTGAGAAGTAGATTCTTTTTATACGGTTTCAGTTCTAAATAATGTATGATAAGTTCGTATACATTATGTATGAGTTTAAGTTAGAATTTTTTGAAATAATGTATTATTCTTGATAATAGCCAGTTAGAAAAACAGTTTAGGAAAAAATTCAAGTCGTAGAACCAACCTAAAACAAATAAATATAACCTGTTATTACTCCGAAGTAATTACTATCTAGTTTCAAGATATTTTTTTTCCTTAAATACATTTCAAACTCTGCATATCTACAAAGTTCTTTGGGTTTAGACGGGGTGCAAGAGGTATAACCCGGGCTTACCTGACCCTTACCCTTCAGACACTTTAGACTAAGAGGCTGGCGCATTTCGACCGTCCCCTTTTTCTAATCCGAAGGGGGGCAGGCGCACTTCGGTACCAGCCATCTAAATAATATTACACATGTGACTAGGATAAATTAACAATTACTTAACGCACAGGATTTGTTTCCTTAACCTAGTTACATAAATAATTATTGATTAATCTTAAAATAAAGTTTTTATTATCTATGAATTGTGTGGATTGATATTTTTTTATTGTTACCTTTTACTTTGTTTTTAGATTGTTTTATTCTTTTTTAAGATATTTCCTTCGATCAATTTCACCCTTTGGTTTTACTGGTGCTAATACATACCTACTAAACGAAATTATGAAATATTTAAATTGTTTTAGAAGTAGATTATTTTTTATCGGTTTCAGTTCTAAATTATGGATGATAACTTCGTCTATTGGAGCCACTATTGGCTGAAATCCAGCTTTTTCTGGATTTATTTACCACTGGTAGCGATCTATGTTCATTAACGTTCGTGATTTTTGATAATTTATTTTATTTTTCTACTGCTAACAGCTTTGTGAAAATTGTTTTTTTTGTAATGTTGCTTTGTGAAGATTGCATTTTGTTTTCCTCCAGAAAAGTACAAGGTGTTCATTCTAGAACGATAATAAATTTTTATTATATCATTGCCATTCAATAACATAAATAGTGACTGTTGTAAGCCGTAAGACCTCTTTCTACTCTTACAATTTCCATATTGAATATGGAAAGAAAGAAGTTTTGTAAAATTATTTTTACTTTTATATTTACAACCTTTTGGTAAAATATTCTTAGGTTTGACTTAGCATTCAACTATTCAACATTTGTAAGTGTGGATATTGTTATGGGCCGGAGATAGGAAAGGATTCAATTTTGTTATGTAGTCGTAAAGGGTCTGTACGTATATAAAATAACAGGTAGGAGGTAGGTGTTATGTGTGAGCCACCGCAAGGGTAGGCCTTTCATACTGTTACCTTTTTCACACCATTATATTTTCTCCTAATATACACAATACACAACCCTTATAATACAAGAGCGGAACCTAGAGAAATGAAAATCATTTGTTCCTCGTAAATGATTCAATCATTCGACTGAAAAGACAAGAATATCTTACAATAGCTGGTTTCCCATTTAATTTACGGAGCCATTAATGGTTTATTCTTGTTATTAACGATCCTCTCTTCTATGTTTTAACAACTATGCGCCTAAAGAGGAAGAAAGCATTGTTATAGCACCAAACTGATTATATTTCAAGGTTTTTTTTTTTTTTTTAATGGATTTATACATAAATTGATTGTTACAAAAATTGTATCAGCGGCATTTGGATTATTATCAAAGGCAAAATCAAGTTATACATTTTTCATCTCCACAAAAACTCTGACAAATATTATTAAAATGTTGTTAAATAGTACATTACGCGTCTAGTGCAGAAAGTAGCATTTTGCATGCGAGTGTGGAGTTTGCTCCCGATTGTCAGCGAGGGTAGTAAAACCACACGAGCAAAGCAAAATGCAGTTTTCGCACGAGAACTTTATCTACGATTGTGGATTTTAATAATAAAAAAATACTTCTTCATACGAGCCCGCAAGACAGTGAGACATTTTCATGTTTTCGCTCTGCGTAAACTACCGACATAAAATTAAATAAAATCGGTATTCAGGTAATTGATTAATTGATAAAAGTAGATGGAAGATAATTTGTATTCTTATCTCCACACCGGCACTGCCGCGGCTTGATTACAACATACTGAATTAAAAGGCGCCGGCCCGCCTTCTACGAATTGTTAATATGCCTTCATATTAGGTAGGCCGAGAGGGCTGAGAGTTGATGGCAACCTCCTGTACTTTCCTAACTCCCTGTCACACGTATACATCTTTTCGACTCTCTTCGGCCCTATGACGTGCGGTGGAGGGAGGCCCAACAGCTGGAGACTGGATTACACACCTCCTATATCTTTTTAACTCCCTGTTATACTTTTCTGAGTTTTTAAGCTATAAGTAACGTAACGTTTTTGACTTATGTTCCATAGCCTAAACATAAAATTGTCAATACAGAAAAAAAATGTAATAAACTTCCTGTCTGTATGTAAGTTCGTATTTCTCTTTTGATTAAGATGACATTAATTCATTGAATTAATTATTTCGGGAGGCGTATTATTCTCCTCATTTTCGTCATAATCACTTAAATCACTTATTGTTTTTCACTAAAAACTCGATACAAACAGTTACTTTAATTAAACAAACAGCAAATTAGTTTTGTTAAATGTAAACAAACTCGCTAATCGTGCAATAAGGTGAGGAATTCCTCTTCTTTTTCCGCCCTAGAGCGATTATGAAACGCGCATGCGCAATGAATACAGCTACGAAAAGAATCATTTTCCACGTATTTAAACAGAGATATAATGTTTATATTTCGTATCAATGGTAGATAAATATAGATATATATAGTTTTTTTAAATTGTACATTTAATTCCAATATGATCATATTAGTTAGCATCCTCGGGATATATTTTGTTTTCAAGGAAATGGATAAAGATGAAGAAAGGTTCGAGGTTGGATTAATATCAAAACGCCATAACTACTAATCGGGAATAAACCTATGAGCGAAGTGACTAGTTGTAGTTCTTAACTTTTTTTTAAACTAGGTAGCTCTGTTATTGAAGGACAATAAATATTGAATATTAAGGCAATAGTTAATCATGATAAGTTGATTATTAAAGAGGATGATTGTAGTAAAGAACCATGCAGTGAAGCAACAGGACTATTAACCCTCACGCCCTGGCCTACTTTTTTTAATCTATGTATTATAAAATGTATCACTTCACTACACAATAACTTCTGCTTGTATTCAGTTGAAATTTTACGTGCATTTTTCAATAGAACATTAGATGATTCAAGTGAAGTTTTTGTTAAAATCGATAAGGTAGAACGTTAGATATTAGTGATAACATTGTTTTTTTTCTATTTTAAACGTTTAGGCTTTAAATAGTTTTAACGATCTTTATCACTTCATAGCGTTGTCGCTGTTGGTTTTACTAAAATATTGTATTAGTTAAAAATATTAGTCTCACCGAACAGGGGATGATAGAATCTTTTCCCGTCCTGAATTTCCAATTTTACATTTGAAGCTTACGTTTACGTGAGCGTACTCTTAGACGGATAACGCTGTCCAACGAACTTAGCCTGAGCATTAGTAAAAGGAATATGTATACTAAATTTCAATTAAATCTGTCAATTTTTACTCAAGTTATCGTTGGACATAGAAACGTTACTGATTAACAGACAGACAGACAGGATGCATGTTTTGTTAAATGTAAGAAGCTCGCTTATGCTCGCTTCAATGAGCAAGTTTCATGAATATAAGTAATATTGGACTGATTTGTTTAAGTTGATATTCAGTTTAAGAAATACCTTGAAATCGAGAAAGTTGCCAAATTATGCTTAAGCTTTATACATGATTGTACTTCGAACTGTTGATGTATAAAGTTATGTTTAAATTTTATACGGGTTTTTGAATAACTGGTACATTTCAATGTGTCTTTGGTTATTTGCTTCACTTGGTTTTTAATTAAGTTCATAGCTATTGAATTAACTAGAACGTATTTTTAACCTTGTTGAATTGACAAAGAGACAATGATGGCTTTCATTCTAACCGGAAAGACAGAGAAAAGAGAAAGGAGATCCTTTGAAATTCGGAGAATTTGAAATGATCACACGCTGAACACTTTTTCCTTTTAACTTCTACAGAAGCATCTCAATTTCATGCGATTATTTTGTCTTTCAAACAAAATAAAATGGAACTACATGATGTAGGCTTGGGGTTTCATTGAAAAATATTGAGTAGAACCCAAGTTATTAAAGATTTTATTAAAAAAAAAAAAATGTATAAAAAAATAGGTTGACTAAGTATATTATATAAGTGACTCGCTTATCAAAATGTTTGGATACAACTAGACCATCTAGAGACTCGCGGTTTTTTGCGTTTCGTCGGAAATTGGCCCAAACCGATTGATAAAATCCGAAAAGTTATAAAAAAATTTTCCTCCCTTAAAAATATTAAAGATGGCGGAACTTTAAAGTTTTTTGGAGGCTTGTTGCGGCTAAACGATAATTCTTATCGAAAAGCAGATTGCACCAGCGGTAAATGATTTTAAAAGTTCTACTATTTTTGTCCTATGACTTTTTGTCGTACCTCCATCGGTTCTACCTTAAATAGAGCCAAAATTGATATTTCTTTAAAAAACATTTTTGAATTTGAGTTCTTATGACGTCAACAATTGTTGACCGATTTCATTTCTAACTGGTGTGCTTAAATCTCACAATAATGCTCGTTAAGTCAAGTATTTATTATTTTATTTATTTCTCCGTAACTAGAGTTATAAAATATTTACTGGAGCTTCCTGCCATATTGAGGGAAGAGACTGGTAATTGAATTAAGGCATACCAATGGCTGATGAGTGTTCTATGACTTCCCATTCTAATTGGTTTTGACTACATTTATTTTCTCATTTATTGTATCTTTTTTTTAGCATTTTTATTTATAGTCCAGGAGATAGCGTGCAAAAAAGTGTCTGACTAACATCAAGCTAGAATTTTGTATATAAGTCAATCTTTTAGCGCCTTTTAAGAATATGTGGTCGGCTAAGTTCATCTGCGGGACATAGCTTGGCAATAGGCGTTTGAAAAAAACAAACCGGTGGAGAGCGGCCATGTCTCACCAATAATGGTAGACAATGTGATTTTCATGATCCTAAGTACAGAATTAGTTAGTAGACCGAAAATCAAGTTGATGTTAGTTTGTCCCGTAACAGATGACCACGTTGATTTTTAGTAATATTTGAATAACTAACCTATCAAGTGTGAAAATAACATGGACTTGATTTTTGGTCTACTAACTAATTCTGTACTCAGGATCATGAAAATCACATTGTCCACCATAATCGGTAAGACATGCACGCTCTCCACCGGTTTGTTTTTTTCAAACGCCTATTGCCAAGCTATGTCCCGCAGACGAACTTAGCCGACCACATATTCTTAAAAGGCGCTAAAAGACTGACTTGTATACAAAATTCTAGCTTGATGTTAGTCAGACACTTTTTTGCCCGCTATCTCCTGGACTATTATCACTATATTGCTTAGTTTCGATTGGATTTTTTTTTTATATATATCAATAGACTCCAAACTACGATTTGGATTAAATTCGTTATAATGGAATAGTATAGCATAGTACATAGTCCTAATTCTATTCTAAGATGGCTTTGGAAACAAAAATATTTAGGCACTTCATTTGATTGCTAGTTCTACATGGTAGTAGAAAACATAGCCATTAATACCTAGCTAGCATGAGCCCCTCGTGAAACGCGGGTGAAGACTAATAATTTATAAAAGTTCATAATCTCAACAAGTATGTACTATGTTTCCATAATGTTTAAATACGGAATGAATTCTGATTTGGGATTTAACAAGCTAGATTTTTCCATGAGTAGCATTGAATCCGTGTTCAATACGTTACACTAATCAGGTGATAAAAAGAAAACAGTGTTTTTAAGCGTTACAAAACTGAAAATGACATATAAAGGTTATGTTTTTGTTTGAGTGTAGGGGGTGTTTTTGACTGATTTAACTACGGTTTCTACAGAAACACGCTATAGGGTCGCTCACAAACTCCGAGTATAGAGACTAAATAGAGTAGCTAAAGAGCACCTGATGGCAGAAGGCACCATTTTCCCCACCACTAGAATACAAAGATTGAAACCTTCGTTCTGGTTGCCAAAGTTGTCAGTTTTCAAATTATAATATAAACACCCTCGTGTTTTATCTTATTTTTAGCTTGAAATATGCTGAAAATAATGTTTATTATATCATGCCGTGCGAGGTGAAAAAAATGACGTCAGAGTGAAACGTAAACAATAACCAATGGCAGGGTTTGTCTTCTTGATTGTTTGTGAGCGGGCTTTGAATAGTTACAAAAGTATGTCCAACCTTCTCCAGAATGAAAAAAATGAGTGTTGTTATGTTGGCAGCCTGGTCTTAAGGACACAACCTCTCGGCAAAAGTTGGCTTCAGTCTCTTATCAGTAATTGCTTAGGATTCCGATTCTATGCTCCTTCTATATATAGTATTATTCTAAGGTTAGATTGTTTTATTTTATAAATGTCAAATATGTAAGAGAAAAATCTGATGTGATTGCTTTAGAAGACGATTTTGTTTTATATAAGATTGCTTTTGGTTATCTAGGAACTATTATATGTTATTAACAAATTAACTGCCTTTAGATAATTAATACGGTTAACAAGAAACATTAAAGTACATATGTATTTATAAAGAAAACTGTATTACAATATTAAATGACGTAAGAAAATATCACGTTATTCTTATCCTTATCAACTGACATCAGATAAATTTCGAATTTTTATCGAGATATCGATACTGTTTCACCAAACTACCGCTTGGGAGGTTTAGTATATGGGTGTCGCATGATGAACCACTTTTTGAGACCCCGATTCTATAGTATTGTTCCCTCTACCCCTACCTTACTCTGAAGGGAAAAGTCTTGTATTTTATAACTTGTTTGTATTCTAGGGAAGGGGGAAGCTGGTGCCACTCCCCACTCACTCTGTCCTATATATCATGACACCTCTATTTAGTCTCTATACTCGGTGCTCACAAATATGTCAAAACAGAAA
The DNA here is from genome assembly GCA_951217055.1 of Gerris lacustris. Lineage (NCBI taxonomy): Eukaryota > Metazoa > Arthropoda > Insecta > Hemiptera > Gerridae > Gerris > Gerris lacustris. Next base: position 44,630,193 of record OX578281.1, read on the forward strand.
AAACTCAGTTGTTATTGTATTGTAATTAGACAAAACCCGTTTGGTTGTTAAAAGCAAATTGAGTATATGCTTTAAACTTGTTAACAAGTTACTTGAAATAACTCAAGTAAACGCGCTAGTCATGAAAACACAATATACATAAATGAAACTTAATGAATACACTGGTTTAAACTCAAATCAGGTGATAGATCGAACGGTCATGGACACCTTAGCGTGGCCCGCTCTTAGACGTCCGTTTTAGAGGCTTTTTCGGGGGCGTGTATCTTTTTTCCTATTCACTTTAAAAAAAAAAACTGTTTCTTTTCCCCCGAAAAACCGTTTTTTTCCGCATAACTCGAATACGGTCGACCGCAGCGGTCCGACGCAAAGGACCTTCTTTGTAGGCCTTGCGTAAAGGGAAAAAACTGTTTTTTTGTTGTTTTTTTAAAGTGAATAGGAAAAAAGATACACGCCCCCGAAAAAGCCTCTAAAACGGACGTCTAAGAGCGGGCCACGCTAAGGTGTCCATGACCGATCGAACTTATACAGTGGCCTATAGGTTTGTTCCAACCCCCCTATTTGTACAGTCCTTTGTATCGTCCCGCGGATCGTTCGAGAATCGTTTAGGACAGGTTTTATATGCATACGCTAACATTGTACTGTAATAAAATCTTAATTTAAATCAAATTATAATTATTATTAACTACGGGAAACAGACAGTGAAAAATACACTCCTGTGCCGGGATGGAGGAGTGTATTTTTCACTGTCTGTTTCCCGTAGTTAATAATAATTATAATTTGATTTAAATTAAAATTTAACTTTCCGTAGTATGAAAACTACCAAAAACTTAAAAAATTGAATTTGTAATAAAATCATGTCAGGATGGAACGGGGTTAGGACTATAATTCGCACCGTATTAAAAACATTCAAGGAAACCTAACAGTTGGGGAACCTTCTTGTTGATATTTGTGACTATTGACATAACTGCGCATGTCATACAAACCAGTATGTGGTATTGTCAGAGGATCGTTGGGACCGTACAGTGAACGGTTCGCAAACGATCCCTGCCCGGGTTGGAACAGTTTCGTGGACGGTACGAAACACTGTCACAAGTCGGCTTGGAACGGTTTTTATTCATTGCGTATGCCCGTGACGATCCCGCGGACGGTACCTACAATGCTTGGTTGGAACAAACCTTATGTATCGGGGTTTTGCACCTTATCATTTGTGGGCTATAATTGATCGAAGCTATTACCGTGACAGCGTATTACGTTGATTTTCTCCTAATTATTGTATAGAATCTTATAAATAGATACTTAGTTCTGACTGTTCCTTATTAAGAGGTTTTCATGATAAATTAAAAACAATTTTAGTGTCCGATTCCATTATTGGGAGTGGCCACTACATATAGAGTGCAATTACCCAATTTTGACGGTGCATCAATTAGGGTGTAGTTCGGAGGTGTCTGTTTAAGAGGAATGTCGGGGAGAAATGAGTTAAGTATATATTAAATAATTGTATAAATTGTTAATGAATAATTGTTTAAACCTGTTATATTTCTGTACATTTATTATTACACTCCTGAAACGTGAGGGTAAGCATACTTGAATTACCTGGTTTTAATGTAACATTGCAGGGACATGAGGAAGTACTAATTAGTACCGAATTATTGTTTTTCATTATTAAACGAAAGAGGGATCGAGTAATTATTAATACACCAACTGCTCGGCTCTTGCTCTAGACATTATTTTGAACCTTATTTGTATTTAATTAAGAACCTTTTAAACATGATACGTTAATTAGTGGTTAATAAGGCTGACAAGAAAGCGTCAGCGATAAAACAAAGTTAGCAATGCAAATATTTGTTTTTTTCATTATTTAAATAAAGTTAAAAAACGAAGTGAAATTGGGAAACCGAATTAAACCAATTGAGATCATGCAAAATTGAATTCAATTGAAATTGAAAATTGAATTCATGCATATGTTAAATCAACAACCGAATCGATGTTCAAATCTCTGTTCGACGAGAGAATAGCTATGCCCTGTTTACCGTTTTTTTTTTATTAAATTAATTGTATATGTCCTGTCAATTATTAACTTGTTAGGTAAACATTATTGTTCTTTTTACATAGTAGTTGGGTTTGTCCCTTCTATTAATCTTCGTTTTTATGTGGGTCGATCAAGGGTAGTAATAAACTAGGTGTGCAATGCTTGCAATATTGAGCTGAGCGTGCATTTTAATCTTATTTATTTTTATTTTTTCCCTGCTTTTCTATTTTACCAATAGAATGAGCCCTCATAAATGAAAATATAACAAAAGTTAACATAACAACAATAACTGTACTCTTAAAGAGCTTTCCAACGACCTGCATCTTGAAGGGCATATACTATTTTTACTTTTGTACCCCGTACCCCTGTGTACAGATTTGGACCATTTCAGATTTTTACCTTCCTAGGTTGGTCACTATGACCGTGCCGAATTTTATGTGGATCCGTTCAGCCATTTAGGAGAAAACTTTTGTACCCCGTACCCCTGTGTACCAATTTGGACTATTTCATATTTATACCTTCGTGTGGTTGGTCACTATGAACCTTCCGTCTTATCAACTTACGGAAAGAAACAAAAAAACAAAAGAGATTTAAAATAATTTTAATTTTTAATTTCTAAAACTATTTGAAATTTAAAACGGCTGAATAATACTTGTTTAAATCTTTGGCATCGGTTTTGTAATTGACAGAATTTTCTGTCATGGCTATGACAGCTGCTTCTAGATATTTCCTTTTAGATTCATTCTTTTCTGACCCTAGTATTTTAACATGATGTTTATCTATTTGGTGGTTTTCCTTAGCAGTATGATTGGCAATCGCAGTTTTACCATTTCTGGATTGTATGTCATATATATGTTGTTTTATACGGCTTTCTAAATGCTGCATCGTTTCCCCGATGTATACTTTGTTGCAATCTATGCAATTTATTTTGTATACCACATTGGTTTTCTTTAATATATCGGTTGTATCTTTAAGGTTGTTGTGGAAGTTGTCTTTTATTTTGTTAACTGGTTTTAAACCAAATTTTATGTGGTCGCTATCAATCTTCTTGTTAAATTGTTGTTAACGATCCAATCTTCTTAAGATAAGGTAAGAATTTGAGTCCTTGCCTTTATTTTCTGTCAATCATTGTATTTTAAGTCATGTAACAAGAGCATCTTTGGTAATCTTAGATTTTTCGATGTTTTTAGGCAAGAATATGCCCCGGAGTGGGGCGAAATATAGCCAACTTTAAGAATAATTCAACTTGATTGAAGTTCTTTTTACTTTCTCAAATATAATGATAAATTATTGTGAATTTTGAGATTTTGATGGATTTACATGTTTTGTGGTCCCTTGAGTCCAAAAAAGTTGTTTTTAAAAAATGTCTGTCTGTCGTCTATCGTCTGTTCTGACTCATGGAGCCTTAACTACCGCACCGATTTTGACGAAATTTGGCACATATGTTCAAACAAAATTATAACCCGAGGTGAAATCGAGAAATTAATTTTTGCTCCAAATTTGGAGGCTCTACCCCCCCCCCCCCCCAAAAATTCTGAAAAAAAAGTATTTCCCGAAAACAGTTTGGATTGAAAAATTCTTATATTTAGACCATTTAAATACGAATCTAACTATATAAGCAGTTTTCACGGGAAAAATCTAGTTCCTGAAATAATAGCTTTAAACGCGGATGGAGAGAGGCCGGGTTCGATTCCCCATAGAAAAAAGTTTTTTTTATGATCAATTTTGATGAAATAATGATTAAATGTATATATGAAAACTCGAATATTAATAAATGAAAAACACTAGGCTAAGTAATAATGAACTCGTATATGAAAAAATTGTGTCTGAGTTTGTCTTGGACCGATTATTTTTAATTTATCAATTCTTTTTTTGGTTTTGAGCTTACTGATGGTAACGGAAGCATTATAATAATTTTTTTTTTATGTTTCAATTTTAAACATCCCTGGATATGAATCTGTTACAGATATCGGGAAACATTTTTGGTTTTGGGTCTTTCTGTTGATGGGTCGGTCTATCTTAATAACAAAATTGGATGAGTTCTTTTAAAGGTATAGCGTATAGGTATTAAAAAAGGTTTGTGACTATCCTGAAAATAAAGCAATGGGCGTAGAAGGTTACAAGCCTATTATCCAAATTTCATTAAAGTCGCCCGTGTAATTATTTTTAAGATATGTTCGATAAAATTTCTACCCGACAGACAGATACGAATTTAAAATGCTCCCTGATATCTGAAACGGATTTCTCTTTAAGCAATATTTGAATTGGAAGACATAAAGTCCATTTTTACTGAATGATAATAATGCTTCCCTTGCCTCCGGTTAGCTCGTAAAGCAAACATACAAAGTTTTGTTTAAACAATGTTTGATCTATTTTTTAATAGATACAAAGATATTGTCTTTGAATGTAAAAGAACACTTGGTTTTTTAATAAAGCAGCTTTCAGCATAAAAAAAAAAAATATATATTGAGTTACATTTTGTATTATGTTTGTTGATTGTGACCCCATTCATATTTAATTTTTTGAAGAAGAAATTGTGACAAACTATTTTAATAATATATATTTTTCTTTTGTCTTTTACGGTTTAAATAGTTTATCTGTCGTCTTTCTATTTTAAATGGCTATATTTCACCCATATCTTAGGTTTCTTTCAAGCTGATATCATTTCAATGTAAAAGCTAATATTTTTTTTCTTTGGTTTAATATACAAAGAACAAAAACTTTCATTTTTGATTAAGCATTTGGAAAACACTCAACATTTAAAAAACATCTCAATATGATTTAAATAAAACTCAAAAGGGTAAGAAGATTCCTTTCTTCATAATTCACAGGGAGTGATTCTATAGAAATAGAATTCCAAATTCTTGGAGATCAGTATATTACTAAGAAGATTCGTCAGTCCCTTCGAGAGAAAGCTTTTGCAGAATGGTCTAAGTGTAAATGGCAAGGTATAGGTCGACGGTTTGGAAGAAGACCGTCACAAAACCGATTTTTTGAGAAAACCTTTTTTTTGTACCAAAACACTCCTAAGGAGTAGTACTTTTATGTAGAATATTGTCATATTTCTAGTACAAACACAGAACACCAGAATGAGTGAAGTGCCAGTCTGACATTAGAGAGGATTGTATTAGTATTATGGTCTAAACTGTAACAAATCAGTGTTCAACTTGGCATCTAAGTGGAAACGTCGCGTTTTTTTTTAATAAACTGTCACAAAAGTGTTTCTTGCAGTCTTCATAATAAGGTAAGAAGACATTTATATCTTATTTTTGTTCAATAACGACACAAATGCTTTTATGACTATTTAACCCATAAAATATTTATTAAATGAATTGATCAAAACGTCATACGTGCGATATTATGACAATTTTGATCAAAACAATTATTTTTTTATTTTTTTAAAACAATTATTTTTTAATAAAGTGACCCTCTTGCATACAATGTTATCTATATTTATAACATTTTGTAACAATATTATTATTTTATAACAGTTTTCCACTAAAATAAAGCTTTATTTAAATTAATAAATATAATTTTATAACAATTATTTTTTAGAATTGTCAACCGTAGATTAGTAACCTTTCGTCATTCACGAAATCGTTAACCCTACTACTTCTTATCTATGTGTTCTCCGTCGTATTCCCTATATTTATTTACCAATCGGAGTTTTAACCCTGCAGTGGTCGTGTGGGTGACTAGTGACTATTGTCATTCATGTGTATGTTATTTTGATTATAACTTTCTTATCAGCATTGGGGTGGAGTGGAGCACCCTCTAATCCAGTCTATTAATTGGAGGCAGTAGATTGTTCCGTGGGATACCTGGACTCCAGGCCTGGTGAAGGTGATGTTATTATCAACTTAAGTTGTTTGGAAGACAAAAGTTTAGCAGTAAGATGGAAATCAACCGAAATAAAAAAGGTTAAACTAACATCAGCTTATAAACAAAAACTGGACGCAATGGTAAAAAAGGAAGCTTTAGTTCAATTAATAAGTAAAAAAAATATTCCTTCATTTTATGAAAACATAAAAATTTATAACTTGTTTTATTTGTGTTTGAATTTTAATCATCATAATATTTTTTCTTTCTTTTTTTAACTTTTTATACCTACCTGATATGTTTTATACTATATCTATTTTTTTTAATAAGTAAGAAAAATACAAGCATAGCGTACAATACCTATGCATGATATACTGCTTATGCATTTGAATGTTTATTGCAGCAATGATTGTATAATTATTTATCGATTCCTTAATAAAGACTCAAAACTGTTTTATTTTTTTAAATGTTTTATTTTTGTCTCAACTTATTTCAATTTGACTGTTTTTACTTTTCATTGTCATGGCATTGTATGATCTCATTTTATTTTATTCAATCAATATTCAATTTAAATAAATTATAGAAATCAGTCATTATATTTTCCTATTTCTATCTTTATTTTTAATGTGTAACAACTTAAAAGATTGTGTGCCATAGAGTCCAAGGTAATTTGGAAAATCTAAATGTCATTATTATATAAATATGGAAAAGTGATATTATTTTTATGGGCACTAGTATAGACTAAGAACCTAAGTCAATTGATTTTCAGTATTATTATTTTTATATAGACTAAGAACCTAAGTCAATTGATTTTCAGTATTATTATTTTTATATAGACTAAGAACCTAAGTCAATTGATTTTCAGTATTATTATTTTTGTCTTTATTTATTTAAGAAGAATTATATGAAACAAAAGAACATTTAAAAATAAGTTACTTGTCTAAATGCAATAGCCTTGTCACTTACAGTTCCTATTTATTTCAACACTGAATTTACTAACTAAAGACAAAGACTGAATAGAATTGTGCCTGATCTCGTTTTATTAGACATGTTATATAGTTTATGTATGATTTTGATTTTTGTACTTTTAATTTTAGTAAATAAATGATGTTAATTTGTAAAATGTTTTACCAAATTATTATAAACCCTTATGTACTAATATGTAATTTGCTTACTCTTTTTTATGGAATATCGTCACAAGTACTGATTTTAATTGAAAAATTGCCTAAAAATTAAGCACTGAGCTTAATATGAAAAAAGTAGTAGTATGGCTAGGTTTTCTGAAGTATATAGAAGAAGTTATTAAAATATAAAGCAAATCCAACAACCATAAGGTCAATAAATTCGACATCAAAAATAGTCACTTTTTTCTTTTGCTTCTCCTGTAAAATTTGAAAACACGGTTTTGTGACAGTCTTCTTCCAAGCCGTCGAGGTGTTTGTCATTTTAGAGATTGTACAAAATCTAATGAATTCATAAGCAATCGTCAGATACTTACGGGATCTGAATGGACCAATGCAATAAAACTAAACATTAATTATGCCCCTCTTCGCGGTGTTCCAACAAGCGGTGGCCAGTATACAGGAGAGTTAGGACCCCTCTGCCGCAGATGCAGTAGAGAGACAGAAACCCCAGCCCATGTGCTTGGTAATTGTCCAAATAACATGCTCCTTGCTACTCGCCGTCACCATAACGTCAAACATAAGATTATTGACTTGATGAAGATGAAAGGGTATACTTGCTACGAGGAAGTTTATAGCATTGATTCGGATGGTTCCACCAGGTACGCTGACATTATTGCTTTTAAGGAAAATAGTAAAGAAGCGCTAGTAATAGACCCAACCGTGAGATATGAAAGCAATGACCTACAACAAGGTGAGAAGGTGCATCAGGAGAAAAAGAGAATCTATGATAAATGTCTCGGTCATTATCAAGAGAAGTTTCTGGAAACGCATGGTCATAGAGAATATCAAGTTATAGGACTTTGATTCGGGTCAAGAGGCACCATACCTAAGTTTACAACCGAATTTTTTGAAGATGTTGGTATTGACAAAAAAGAATTGACGCGGATATCCGAATCTATAATTTTAGACTCTTTAGGTATCTTAAATAATCATATATAATATGGATAATAATGACCATTTACTTTATTTGACTATTTGTTTATTTCCTTTTAAACAAGCTTGTAAGTCTATTATATTTATATTATTTTAATTTAAGTTATTTTACTAAGTTGACTAAGTGTATTTTAATGACTATACATTATGTTTTGTAAAACTATTGTTACTTGTTATTGTATTATTGTCTGTAAGAGATTGATTAGTAAGCTGTGTACTAGCAACTCATTATAAATGAGCAGCCTCACAAATGTTTTAATTAATAAATATATTGTGTTTCTCTCTACATTATAAATTAATTTGATGGAGGTGATTCTACTTAATATTATCGTTAGAGATCAGTGAAGTCCTACGTTAAAATACTCTAGACTCACTCATTGGAAGTGAAACTTAGGTTCTAGAAACAGCTGATTTTATATTCCCTCCTACTTATTAATATAATATAATTATATTATTAATCTGTCATACATATATAATTAAGAGTTTAAATCGTTCCTTGAAGAAGCATGTAACTCAATTTTACTCGTATATCAAATCAAATTGCTCCTCTTATACACTATGTTCATTGAAATGAGGATTTGTTGGTCCCAAGATAAAGAAAACACTAGAATTGTTATTACTTAGATTTAATTAATAATTAAATAGCACAATAAACGTAATGCATATTATATATATCATTTATTAAATATGCTACATACATAGGTATATATAAACAAGAGTTTACAATGCCGCCGCAGTCAGAGAACTTCTCAAAGAAACATTATTTTAATTAATAAAATATTTACATAACATTTCAGGAAATAATGAAGAAAAACATGAAAACGACATTTATATATATTAAATTAATATAATGTATGTAATATTACACTTATATACCAATTCTGTGTTTTGAAATCTCATCTATGGTTTATTAGAGCTCAACCATGGTGCAATGGTTAGCGCATTTGCCTGCTGAATCAGAGGTCAGTGGATCGAGACTTGTCCATGTGATTTTTTTTTTTTTTTTTTTTTTTTTTTTAAATGATCTAACACTTATAGACGAGTCTCGAAACACAAACTTCGTTACGCGATTTCGTATCATCCAAGCCAATTTTTTCTACCGCGCCTAAAGAAATTTCACTTCAAAAAGTATTATTTTACGTAAAAAAGCAGTTTCTTAAAATCCATTATGTTTGATTTATGTAATTTTAGCAAATCTTTTTATTTCTGTTTCAGCTCACAGAAGAATGAGAACGGTTACGAATTATTTCCTGGTTAACCTAAGCATTTCTGATCTTATGATGGCGATATTTAATTGTATATTTAACTTCGTCTACATGATAAACAGGTTAGATATTTCTTATGTTATATGTAGTAGATATTTTTCAGGGGGTTTATACTTTTACTCTTTTCCTGTCTTTTTCCTTACTCCGTTAACTTTCTTAATATTAAAATTTGTTGATGATAATCATAGTTTTCCCATTTGTGAACTTATATTTATGTCAAATGTTTTTTTCTAAAGTTACCTTTATTTTTACGCAGCAAAAGGCCCTCTTACTTTTATCTCATAAAATATAAATAATAATTTACTATACTTAGCCTGTCCAGACTTATAAAATATAATCACAAAATACAGAATCATACTTAGGAGCTGTACTCTTTAACGCTCTACCACAACAACAAGCTTTCAAAAAATCTTTCCACATATTTAAACAATAATAATATGATATAATAATAATACAGTATATATAATATATGTATGTATTATGTATGTGTGCATGTGTATGTATGTAGGTGAAAAATAGATAAAAACATGAATCTTTGCAGTATTGAAGATCTTTTTGACGCTCACATATGAAAAATATAGCGAACTCAAAATGATCAGCTGTTAAAATCCAAAATGGTGGATAATTCAGGTCTCGCCATTTTTTTTTAAATTTTGAGTAGGGTATTAAATGAAAGGTATTTAAGAGTTGATTATAGAAATATATAAAACTTGTGAATAATGTTTGATTTTCTATATATAGAGGTAAAATATTTCCCCGCCCTAATATTCTATCTTCAAATATGATGCGAGTGAACGCTTGGACGGATAAAGTCGTCTAACAAACTTAGTTTGTGCATTGGTAAAAGAAACATCTATGTCAAATAACCACTTTTACTTAAATTCGTCAAATTTTACTCAAGTAGCGTCACACATGTAAACTTTGCTGACAGACTGACTAAGGATGCATGTTAAGATTTGTTTTTATTCGGAAATACTATAACCTTTTTGATTTTACCGTGTGGAATGCTCTCTTCTCACGCAAGTGGTCTGGCTTTATATCTTGTGTGTTGCACTCTGTGATGTGTTCAACAAGAATTGTGGAGTAAATGGGCATCCGTCGTAGACCAGATAATATGGTGCCAGACGGCTGATGCACTAATCCCGTGACAGCCAATACTTTTAAAGATCCGTCTGGTTAGCTCTGGCTCCTTATGGGCTTTTGCACAGCTGAATTGATCCCTTGTGTTATGCATTCTGACAGCTATAAGGACACAGACACACCGAGTCGGTAGCTTGCCGAGCCTTCGGTTGGAGCACGGTGAGGTATTGACTTATAATAGGGTTTTAATGGAGTCATTCACATTACAATGAGTGGAATAAAGAGGTCCCGCACTCGGTCCCGACCTGGTGTAATGTGAATGACTCCATTGCAACCCCATGCCCCGCACTCGGTCCCGACCTGGTGTACCTGGTGTAATGTGAATGACTCCATTGAAACCCCATTAGACAATATCTCACCCTGCCCCACCTGGATCCGGCAAAGAGTAAATTAGTATTTAAACGTAATTTTCCTTTAGGTGTCTTCTTTCTTCAAATACTTTTTATCGGGCGGTAGTAAGGAATGTAACGTTTAAAAATCGTAGCTCATTAACAATCCATAACCATTTCAATCGAATTTTTATCGGGCTATCCTTTCATCGTTTAAACATATCAAGCTACCCACTATTTTTTTAATTTTCAAGGTCTTATATTAAATTATTAAAATGTATTAAGTATGATTAATTCCTAATCTACTTGTTAATTTCCAATCTTTGCTCTGTTTGTTAAACTAACTTGAAAATTGGTTATACCGTTGTTTGGACTATTTATTTATTTAAAGCTTTGGTCTCATCTCATATCATGAATCGAAGCAAAGTAAAATTAGGACAACTAAGTCCTTTAGATGTATGAGCCTTTGGTGTAGTTCTTCTCATACCAGTTAATTTTAATATGTAGCCTTTTAGTTCTCTGGTTCGCCGCTCTGTCGATGTATGTGAACCCTCTTTATACCCGTCTGAATATTACTGTGACAGTATACTCGGACCTTTCCCGTGAAATCTGAGAGTGAATCTCATGTATCTCGCGGTCTAACTATCTTCCACTCACCTATATCTATCTTCTTCCTTTTTCGTACATTATAAACATACTTTTAACAAACTTGACTCGAAGTTCAAATATAAATCTTTATTTACCTACAAATAAAAAAAAATTGTATTTACCTAGAACAAACATTAGACCTTATAGTATTCTAAGATTTTCTGTATGAGTGGTTTTGTCGAGTGAGAGAATTTAAACATAAAAGGTGAATTTATTAGTCCAATATAGTATGCTTCAACGATCCCAAGAACATTCCTTTAACAAATAGATACATAATTGTAACCTAAAGAAGGGGTTGCCGGCTAGGTTAAGTTGGGGGAGGGTTGGAAAAAGGAAGTGAGTTGGTCAGTTAGTGTGTATAAATAAATCTTCAAAATAAATATAAAGCTTCAATTATAAATAAAAACAAAATAAATTTTCAGTACTAAACATAAATAATAATTAATATAAGAAAAAACCTTTTTAAAAACTGGTCTTATTTTCAACTTTTTTTCTGTATTCTTAACCTAAATTGTTTCTATGTGCAAAATTTGGGGAAGATTTAAATAGGGGAAGTGGTTCACAATTGGGGTAATAGATTAAACTTACAATGAAACTTACAAAGCAAAGTAATATAAGAACTTTTTTTTTTTGATTTCTGTATTGTTGACTTCAATTGTTTCCATGTGAAAAATTTGGGTAAGATTGAAAAATGGGAAGTGGTTTAAAATTGGGGTAACGGAAACACGTGATGAAACTTACAAAGCAAAGTAATATAAGACCAGTAAAAGAGAAAACATTTACTACTATTAAAGTTATTGCAGTGTATAAGGACATACAATGAACATAGAAACAAATTATTATATAGATAAGTAAAATAATAAAGTTGAACCTCAGTATCATTATCTAAATAAATCACAATGGGTGAAAAATAAAATTTGACCTACAATAAGTAAAAGAATAATTTTGAACTTCATAAATACATCGCAACATTTCGAATTCTAACAGTTCTTATGAATTTACTACTTCTGTACTATTTCTGTTTTATTACTTCTGGTTTTTATACCCCTTATTTTGTCTCATGAATTTATCTTTATTATACATATACATTTTATTCATATATATTTTTTGTTTTATTTATTTATTTATTTATTTTTTACAATATTACCTAAATTAAACATATAAATTTTAACCTCATTGAACTTATTTTATATATGCTTATGCGTATTTTAATCGGTACAATTTTTTGCGACCCTAAAAATTGTTATTGTGACTCTATTTTGGATCGCGACCATAGGGTTGGGAAACGCTGCCCTACACTATTGTTTTAAATTTGGGGGTGAACTGGTACTCTACTATGTGTACACTACTTACTTAGTACACTATACTCTACTAATTAACAATAGATTTCATTATTAAATGATTTTGATCCTGAAAGCCTATATAAAAACCAGTCTGAAGATACTTATCTCGAGAGCCAGTTAGAACTGGTAGGTTTACAATTTGCAATGGCATGTAATTTAGTCAGATTTACCTTACCTTAGGTTAACATTTATTTTCGGGTTTCTCTTTATTTTTTGTTGTCTACCTTATTTTTTTAGAAGAAACCTCTTTTCCCATGTCAGACATCCTGATGTTCAATTTGGTTTATTCCCTTACCTTTCTGGTTGATTTATTTACTTTTGGCTCTCTGCCCTATGTTCTAGTTTCTCTTTAACTCTTCAGTGAAATTTATTTTACTTGCTATACGACTCCAACTTGTGGAAGCCTATACTTAATTTCGCGATATTTCAATGTCATTTAGTTGTCTACACAATGTTCATCAATTCTTTTTAAATGCCTATGCTAGCAATAATTTATTTTAATGTAACTCAGAATGATACATACAGGGTGACTGGCGATATATGTGAAAAAATGAAGTAGGTTGTTCTACGCCTCAAGGGCTACATAAAACACTATATAAGCCATGGGTCAAGTCTTAACCGTTCTCCCATAAAATCAAATTTCATGATTTTTTTAAGAATACATACCTTTGCTCATAAAAAATGCTTATTGCATCAAAAATATAAAAGGTAAAATAAAATGTTTGGCACCGTTGTAAAGCTGACAAAATTTCCTATAAGAAAAATGTAATTTTAATTTTCAAGCCTTCAAATTATATGACAAAAATGTTATACAAATTTAATTTTTAAGAAAATATTTTTTTGAGGTCCCATATCTTGGTAATGAACCGAGCTCAAACTTTTCGGACTTCAGGAAAAACTTCCTTATTGGCTAAAGTTTCGATTAATATTGATATTATTACCCATTCATAAGGCGAAATTTTTAGTAAACTTCATTGAAAGTGAAAAAGAATCATGTTTATTTTTGCTATTTTTGACACAAAGATAAGTATACTAAACCAACCTTGCTTGTTTTTAATTATTTACTCACCTGTAAGTCAAGAATTGCAACAATAAACACGTTTCTTTTTTACTTTCAGTGAAGTTTAATAAAAATTCCGCCCAATGAATTGGTAATAATATTAATATCGATCGACACGTTAGTAAATAAGGAAGTTTTTCCTGAAGTCCCAAAAGTTTGAACTGGGTTCTTTACCAAGTTATAGAACCGTAAAGCAATTGATTTTTTTTTTTTTTTTTTTTCTTAAATATAAAATTTTTATACATTGTTTGTCATGTAATTTGAGGGCATGATAATTAAAATTACACTTTTCTTATTGGAAAATTTGTCAGCTTTACAACGATACCAAATATTTTGTTCTAGCTTTTATACTTTTGGAGCAATAAGTGTTTTTATAAGAAAAGGTACGCGATCTTAAAAAGATCATAAAATTTGACCTTGCAGGAAAACGGTTAATATAACCCATGGTTTATATAGCTTTTTTGTGGCCCATAAGACGTAGAACAACCTACTTAATTTTTTCACATAGAACGCCAGTCACCCTGTATATATAGATAAGCCTTGTTTCAAAAACAAGCTGCTGGTAGAGTAAGAATGTAGCAGCAAAGGAGTCTACAAGTCTCAATTTATTTGATAACATCGGAACTTGGATATCAGAATTATTTTTTCTTTAACCAAGTTAAAACAATATTTTAACAAGAATAAATAATCAAAAATAATATATGGCATTAAGTCATTTGTCAGATGCCAGGTGGAATCCAACAAATATTATTGTATTGCAATTTTGAAAAATTGGGAATTTCCCCCGTTATTTTCATCGTCATAAGATATTAACATGAATTATTTGATAATTTTAGGACTAGCCGTTATACGGTGGTTGGAGGGGGGGGGGGGGTTTGGGTGAAAAGCGCAATATTAGCGGTAAAAAGAAGAATAGTCATAAAATATTATATAATATGTTTGTAATCTAATCTTCAGTAGCTTTCATTTATACTCATCTCGAAAATTTAAAAAAGAAATTGTGTTTAGCACATTTTTGCGCATTACGCACACGAAAATTAAATGTTTAACTTCTCAATATTTTTTCGGTCAAAAAGTTACCGCCAGTATTTTAAAATTCATAACTCTAGCGTGAACGGTTCGGGGGATATGAACCAAATTACGACGGACAGACAGACACATGACCCTCGGCATAAGGGTTTCGAGAATAATCTACAAACCCTAATAATTATTTCTGAGGTCAGTGCAATTTTAATTGTCGAGGTGTGATGAAAATGTGTCGACCTTACAGTAATTGGGCAATAGAAAGGGATAATTGGTTAGGAATTCTCAAAATTTGGCATATCAGGATTTGACACTATCTTGAACGGAGAATTCGCATCTTAGAAGGAAGTTGTTTTTATAATACAAAGGTTATTGGACTTTAGAGGTTGGAAACTAGAGATCCATAGAGTTTAATGCAATGCTACCCAAAATTTAATGATAGACTCAGGTAGCTCTGAAGATTATTTAGAACTGAAAATGTAAGGAAGGAGATTTATATCGCCTCTTTATTAAATTTCTTTTAGTTTTATTTTAATTTTTTCTGTGTAATCCCCAAGTCAGTCAACTGTTAAGGAATACACCAAATTATATTGAACTAAAAATGATTGTGGGTAAGAATTGTAGTTAAAATTTGTTGGAGAAAATGTAGAGTGACAAAGAGTGAACATTACGTGTACATTGCTAAATTAGCAGCCAACAACATGATTAAATATTATAAATATAGCTTATAAATCAACAATTGATAGATAGAGTTAAATTGATAATGGTTAAATTTGTTGTCTCGCCATATATTACAATCCAAATGAAAAATTTTGAGTCTTATTTAATAATAATCCGAATAATTCAAGCTTTTACATTTATATTGGTTTTCCTCTCTCTCTCCAGATATACCTATTTTATAAAATTTAACTTTAAAGGAATAATAATAAACTCTGTATATAATAAAAAATAAACAAGTGCGTTAAATGAAGTTTTATCCCAGTAAGGATATTTTGACTTATTGAAAGGATGGTTAGGTTTTGTGGAAACTCGATCATGCATTAATATCAAACAACAATAGATTCAAGCAACACGTCCCTGACAGTATATTACAAACTTGATGAACAGGCCTGATCAACCGTCAACAAATTCACTGCTCATACATATTACTCACAATAGGTTTTGCAAAAATGCTTTTTATATCTCGCATATATATAAACATGTTTCTTAGTCCAGGATAGTGGGCAAAAAAGTATGTGACTAACATCAAGCTAGAAATTTGTGAATAAGTTAATATTTTGGGGCCTTAAAAGAATATGGGGTTGGCTAAGTTCGTACCGAAATAGCTTGGTCAAAAGCTGTTAAAGAAAGCAGACCAGTGAAGGTGAAGAGCGGCCATGTCCTGCCCATTGTGATGAACTGTATTTGAATAACTAATCTATTAAGTAACAAACTAACATTAACTTGATTTTTGGTCTAATAACAAATTTTGTGCACAACTTCATGAAAGAATAATGGATTGAATAGACTGGATTTTATAGGAATTTGATGGCTTGGTCGATCCCCACAGTTCTAGTCCGTAGGTCCAGACAGGTTTTATAAAATAATTATATACTGTTAGTTTGTTCGTTAGTGAAAAATTGGAATTAGTGCCTAGAAGTCTGAGTAGTGTCTTGTAAAGTCTCTTCATGTCCGGACGTTTCAGTCGTGTATGTAAGTTCCAAGTCAGTCTTCTGTGTAGATGTAGTCCTAGGTACCGTACTATAGGAAGTTGAAGCTGGTACAGAAAGACTATAAATTCCAGGCTCTTCAATCCATTATCCTTCGTAAAATTGTCAATGCTCCCTCATATTATGTAGCCAACCGAATTATCCACAATGACCTAAAAGTCCCCTTTATCCAAATACTTGCTTCCCTTCAATATAAATCCTTTCATTCCAAACTCACTAACCATCCCAATCTTCTTGTCAAGAACCTATCCTTCCATCATATTCCTGGCAATCCAAGACGCCGTCTCAAGAGAAAATGACCCGGGACTTACTTAGTGATGATTTCATTTAAATTAAGTCAACAAGAAATTTGAAATTGTAAATCACGTGATGGGAGTATCATCAGTGGATGGCCTCTCCTTATCAGTGACTGTGCAACATACTTATTTATCTTTTAATATTTTATTATTTATATTATTATTACATTATATTATTATTTTGCTTCCGAGCTTACCGAAGGTAACGGAAGCATTGTGTTCACTTTTGAGAACGAAAAACTTTTATGCCTCCGATTTTAAAAATTCCAAGACAGAAATCCGTTTCAGACATCAGGGAAGATTTTTGGTCTCGTGTTTGTCTGTCGGTCTGTGTGTCCGCGAATTATGAAACGTGCGACGATAACTTGAGTAAATGTCGACCGATTTGAATGAAATTTGGTAGACATGTTCATTTTACCAATGCCCAGGACGAGTTCGTTGGACAACTTTATCCGTCCAAGCGTTCACGAGCAACGCTCGCGTAAACGTGAACTTCAAATTTAGAATTGGAATTTTAGGTCGGGGAAAAAATCTAACTTCATCTATTCTATGAGACAATCATTTTTTTCAAATACAATTTTTTAGTAAAACCAACAGCAACACCGCTATACGATCGCTAAAACTATTAATAGTTTTTACACAATAAACAATATAACAATTAAGTAATATAACAATAATTTTAATGTGAATATAATAATAAAGTACGTGATAAGATGCGAGGAAGCTATGTGCCACACAAATTGGCAGTCTATTTATAATTATTATTATATTATGTACCTATAATTATTATTTAATAATTATGTTATATTACAGTAGTACGACAAAAGTCACTTGCTACAATTCATTATTGTAGCTGTGGCTGAATAAATAGTTAAAAAAAAAAAATCATGAAAATCACATTGTTGGTGAAATAGATGGGACAGGGCCGCTCTCCACCGGTCCGTTTGTTTTTCTAACAGCCTAAGGCCAAGCTATGTCCCGCATACGAACTTAGCCTTTTAACTTTAACTTTAACTTTTAAAAGGATCCAAAAGATTGACTTGTACTTGAAATTCTAGCTTGATGTTAGTCAAAAACTTTCTTGCACGCTTCTCTTCCTCTTGAACTATTTATATTAAATTATATCCGTTTATATTAGATTTTGTTTTTACTTTTTCTTATGCGTCCATTCATAAATTATATGACAACATGAAGTGGATTTATATAGATTACAAAAATAGTACCTCAAAAGAAAACAAAAAATAAAACAGATAAAATCTTGTGAATAGAAGAAATCAGCCAAAGGTATTGTAAAAATGAGAGGTATGAGAGGTAAAGGATAAAAGGAGAAACATGTAAGAGAGAATGAGGCTTCGAACAGGAGTTCGAGATTCTTTTAGCTTTCAGGCAGGTGGTAGATAGGATAGGAAAGGATTTACACCCTTTTAGTATCCTGAAAATACCTTCATTATTTGATAAAGAAAATATGAAAAAGACCTAGAATATCTACACAAGGAGAACCCCTTTGAACCCCAAAGTGACTTATAAAAAGAACATGTAAAAATCGCGACGTTACTGAAAGCGAAACAGACAGAATGTATAAACAGCTTTGTTCATTTGCCAGAAGGTTTGAACAGGGATATTAACATTGTTTTAATGGGTTAGAATGTTAGAATGTCACAATACTTCCTTTACCTTCGGTAAGCTCGGATGAAAAAATAGATTTTGAAACAATCCGTTATCTTAGATACCACATAGAGTTGTTTTATTTTTGGATTCTTCAACAGAATCAAAAATTGATAATAGAATGCAATTGGGTAAGTTTTTAAGCCAATGTATTAGATCTTTAATTAAATAAAGTATAGCTTGATGGTCATAAGTGACGTTTCTTAAGCCATCTAAAGCTCATTATAAAGTTTTGATAACTTCGAACTATTCGTTGTTTTTTTAGGATTAATATGTCAAGGGTATCTGATAGTTGAATTTGGTTTGTAATAAATTCAGACCCAGTAATATAAATTTACTTCTTTTGACAGCTGATGAATTTAGATCAATTATTTGTAAACAGTTATACCTCGTTTTTATTTAGTCAACATACTTGTGGTCGCAAAATTAAAGGAAGTAAAAAATGGCATATAACCATTAATGGACTTGAAAGCCTTATAGAAAACTGTTAGCCTAAACTTGGGCAATTACTGTTGCTTCTTGCCTTCTGTTAGAGCGTTATTTCATTTAGCCTAATAATAAACTCTTTTATCTCCTACAATTTGCCTCCCTAATTTGCAAATTCTGTCTGCACCACTGCATTCACTCTATGTGGCTACCGTTCCTTTGTACCCAGTGCCGGATCTAAGGGGGGGCTGCGGGGGGCAAGCGCCCCAGGCGGCACGCCCGGGGGGCGGCGAAACGAGGTGGAAAAATAAAATAATAAATAAAGGAAAAATAATAAAAAGTTCATGAAAAAAAAAAAAAAAAAAAAAAAGTGAAATGTAATTTTTAATTATATATGTAATATAATTACAGTTATCTTGTCCAATCTGATATAGCCCACCCTTAACTTCGTTTACCCTTTTTTCCTTTAAAGTTGATGTGAAAGAAACTTAAGCATATTGAAGTTTATCAAAAACTATTTAAGAAGTTCGATGTGTCAAGAAAGACTCAAACTGCTAACGCAAATAATAATACTATTAATACAAAATATAATACTTTTTGGAGTCCATTTACGAGTCAAATTTAGTGTACCAATTTTTTTTTTTTTAACCCATCCAAATTCTAAACCAAAATTTTTCTATATTATCATAATCCAATAATACGCAGATTTCTTTGAAAATTCGATCATTAAGTCATGGTCCTGACTGGTCTTTTTTATACGAATTATCTCGCTTCCTATGGCTCGGAGACAATAAGGGAAACTTCGGAGCGCATTATTATCCAAACGGTGAAATTTTAGATTCTTAAATTTTGATCTGATCCTCAATTGGTCTCTGAGTCAGAAGAAGCGAGATATTCACAAAATCACGTAAAAAGTCCTGCAAAAACAATCACAATGCAAGTTTTAGTAGAACTAGGTTTTTGCTAAACCGTTCTTTGTACGTAAAAAATGAATGAGATCTTTTTTGTGGGGGTTTAATAGTTTTGCTTTTTGATAATAATTATAATTTGTCTCCGAGCCATAGGAAGCGAGATATTCGTAAAAATACGTTGAATTGATATGGCACATCCCTTCCTCGCATCCTATTACGTACTTTATTGATTTTATGCATTTATAGCCATTATTGTCTATTTTGTTTCATTGTCTCCCCGTTTTTTTAATCTGTCAAAATTGTTTGGATTTTTTACCCAAATTAAAGTATCAATTTAGCAAAAATTAAAGAACGCAAACGATTCATATTAACCTGGGGCTATCTGCGGGTTACTTTCGATAAACTATAAAAGTTTCATACAAATCGGAAGAGTACTTTTGAAGCTGTAGGTTTAAATAAATGTATGTTTGTGCGCATCATGTGGAAGAGAAACAAGCTAGCGCAAAAGGTTGAAACTTATATGGGACCAACAATAGGCTAATCATGACCTACCATCCAAACTTCATTAAAATCTGACGAGTAGTTTTTAAGATATGTTGGTTTGCAAAAAAAAGTGACAGACAGACACGGACCCAAAAGTGTTCCCTGATGTCTGAATCTGTCTTGGATTTTTTGAAATCGGAGACCTAATAATTTGTCGTTCTTCAGAACGATCACATAGCTTCATACCTTCGGTGAGGTTGGAAGCAAAAAATATCAATAAATAAACAGCAATTTATTGCCAATATTAACAAATTAATATATTACATGATATGTAATACAATAATAAAACGTAAACATTTTACAACATTAACTAATTTAAATAAGTTATTACATCTATTTGGAGACCAACAAATCAAAACAAACCTATATTATTATTGGAATAAATATGGTTGCCTTAGCTATGGAGCAATAGTCAAGTTGATATTAAAATTGCTAACTGGGATTCCCACTTACATTTTTATGTGGGATGCAAATATAAACTATTTTTTTTTTTGTTTATTTGCATACTTTAATGGATGTTTGCTTATATGCTTAGTTGTGTGTGTATCTTCTTGATTCAGTTGCTATATAGGAAGTTGTGAAGGTATTTCATAATGAAACTGGAAGAATTAATAGCATAGTATAGTGTACAGGTAAATAATATTTTTTTAAAGTCTAAAACCCGATTTAGATAATAAATGTTTCAAAAATTCTGCAGAAACAATTTTAAACAAACTTAAAGCTGCTGTTTTAGCTGAAAAGGCTCTAAAAAAAAAGGTTCTCCAAAACGCCTAAAAATTCACCATTTTGAACCTAATTCTCTAAAATTTTCCGAGGGAGGCCCCCCGAACCCCCCTTTGGGCAGTAGGGTAACCCCTCCTAATGAATGTGGAAGAATTAATAGCATAGTATAGTGTTACAGGTTAAATAAAATAGAAAGTATCATTATCAATTGGTATTTTAAACGCAATATAGAATAGATACTGTAGTTTTAGCTGAAAAAGCTCTAAAAAAAGGTTCTCAAAAACGCTTAAAATTCACCATTTTTGCACCTAATTTTATAAAATTTCCCGGGGGAGGCCTCCCGAACACCCCTTTGAATTTGAGTCTGAACCCCCAATTCTCCCCCCCCCCAAATTCTTCTGCTAGATCTGCCCCTGTGTGGCAAGGGCGGCAAAATCTGCTTTTGCCCCCCCTGAGAAAAAACCTAGATCCGGCACTGTTTGTACCAATATTGTCACTTGTTATATTGTGAGATTGTTCATTTCACTAAGAATTGTAATTATTAAAATTCCCATTCATAATCCCCTAAAAAAAATAAAATTAAAAATTGAACTCAAGCCTCGTCAAAAACAGTGCTATGTATACATTTATAAAGTATTGTGATGGTGACAAAAATTTAATTTTGATATTTCGATGGATTTACACGATTTAAGGTCCACTGAATCTAAAAAGTGGTTATTAATAAATGTCTTTCGGTCCTTTCTCGTCTAACTGTCGTCCATCGTTTCTGCAGACGCGTCGAGCTTAAACTACTGAGGCAATTTTGACGAAATTTGGCATACATGTTCAGAAAAAATCACCGGGTGCTTCCCCCAAAAACTCTGAAAAAAAAAAAAAAAATATATATATATATTTCTCTAAAACGATTCCGTGGATTTCGATTAAAGAGTTCTAAAATTTAAATTCGAATCTAGCGAAGTGAGTTTTTTCCTGGGAAAAATATAGTTTCCAAGATATTGATAAAAATAATTCTGATTTTGTTGAAAATCAAAAACAAAAAGTTTTTGGGACCGAGTTATATGAGTTAGTTGATCGAAAGTGTGAAAAAGTGAGCTGTGTCGGACCGATTTTGATTCCGAGCTTACCGAAGATAACGGAAGCTATGTGATCATTTTGAAGAAGGAACATTTTCGGTTCCGTGTCTGTTTGTCGCTCAATTTTTGCGAACCAACATATCTTAAAAACTACACATCCGAGTTTAATGAAATTTGTATGGTTCGTCGAAAGTAGACCGCAGATAGCACCAGATTAATTTTAACCGTCTGTGCTCTTTAACTTCCGTTTATTATTGTTAAATTTATTTAATTTTACCCCGTTTTTTAAAACTGTCAAAATTGTTTTGACTTTAAGTGTTTGTTTTGAATTAAAGTATCATGTTCCCTGATGTCTGAAACGGATTTCTATCTTGGAATTTTTCAAATCGGAGACCTAAAAAATTGTCGTTCCTTGGAACGATCACATAGCATCCGTTAACCTCGCTAAGCTTGGAAGTAAAATCAAAACAATTTTGACTTATTAAAATACTCTGCCAATTAGTGTGGAGCATTGCTTCCTCGCGTCTTATTTCGTAAAATTGAATGATTTTAAGCTTTTAAAACCCATTATTATACAATTTATTTCAGTTTCCCCCGTTTTTTTAAATCAGTCAAAATTGTTTTGATTTTTTACATGTATTAAAGGTCTCAATTTAGCGGAGACCTACAAATTTTTTGTTCCTCAGGATCAGGCTTTTACAAGCATATAATCAAAGAAGTAAAGAGATTTGTAATATGATGCGATTAAGCTATGTGCCACACTAATTGTCGTTATATTATGCAGGGAGAACATTAACAATAGCGGTTCAAAGATAAGCTCTATAACAATGCATTAGACAAATCGATAGGGTTAATGTTAATGTAAACGCTATCAAATCTATACAATAGACTACAACATAGTTTCTGTGATAACACGACAATCCTGAAACTCCATTCAAGTTTCATAACACTATCAATTATCTATAGTAAACTCAAGTTAAGCATTTGTATTTACAAGAACACTGCTGACGCTATTTAATTAAGGTTTTAATAAATCTTTATCTTTAAATTGACTTTCTTTTATTTCTAACTTAACTTCCCGAACTCCAGGGCTTTTTCTGTGCCATCACTAACACCTTCGTATACAATATATAATCTATACATGATAGAGTTAAACGAAATTTGAGTTAACAAATATAATTTTTTACAACTAATTTATCTTCCTTCACTACAGTCTCACGTCTACAGCGTAGTAGGGACATTTTAAGTTCAGTGGTTCAAACATCTCATTCATCTAATGATGCATATCATTAGGAGATTTGTCATTTAATTGAAAGAAAAGCTATTAATAGACTTTCAGGTAGATTTGATTGATAAAGTATAAATTAATTGGTCTTTTGTTAATTACATCAATGCTGGTGTTATGCCCTTGTGTATTATTAATTGGTATTGGTTTCAGAGAAATAAAAAAATCCCTTTAAAAAGGATTTTTAACATGTGCTTACTAATTGGTCGGAAATTTTCGTTAAAAAAGAAAGCTCACAGTCGTATCAAAAGCTTTTGATGCGACAGTCAAAAGCTTAATTGCTTAAGCAGTCTGTTTTTGCCACTATAATTGGCAATTTCTGGACCTAATAGGACAATTCTGTCGTTCACAGTTAATTTTAATGAGATTTCTAATAATCTGCTGGTTTAATTAGGCTACTTCAAGTATGCCGCTTCTTTCTTGACCTGCAAAACAAAGTGAGTTATAATGTTTAAGTTACAATAGGTTTCAATGTATATATAACGAGGGTAGGCTAAGAAGTAATGCACACATGCGTTGTAGAACGCGAACGAAATGACGTTCAGAAGCGCGCCAAGCGGCATTTGAAAGTGACACTCCCCCCTCTATACGCATGCACAATTAGAAGGCCTTGAGTTCGAATCGAACAACAATTCGAATCCAATTGTCGTTAAGTTTGCATTGTTTTTCGTCTCTTGCAGTGATCGGACGTCCGCTGCTTGGTTCATCAACAATGATGGCTTTTCCAGGCTCGCAAGCACGAAAGTAGACCTATCAACAGCATTGTCACCATAATCAGCCTTTAAACGACGATAAATCTCAGTAGGAGTCACTTTTTCAGCAGTTAATAATTCGACAACAGCACGCTGCTCAACTCGTGTTGACATAGCACTAGAACACGTCTCCATACTTCCGCTGCTCAAAATACACTGGATGAACTCAAAGCCTTCTAATTGCGCATGCGTATAGAGGGGGAGTGTCACTTCCAAATTTCGCCCGGCACACTTCTGAAGGTCATTTCTTTCGCGTTCTACAAGCATGTGTGGATTACTTTTCAGCCTACCCTCGTAGTTGTGGTTCAATTCTAAATTATGAAATGAACAATAATAATATGTGGCACATCAACCCGTGATGGGATTAGGTCTGCCAAAGTGCTTATTAATCTATGTATGTGATGAATGACACAGGGTTGGGCAGTTGCTCCAGAAAAAAAAGTTTAATTATAATAGAAACGTATTTTTTCAATAATTTCCAAAAAGTGGTATCTTTACTTTTTTTAGTCGAAGAATGTTCAGGATTTTTTTTTTTCAGATTTTTTTTACATAAGTGAGATAGAAGGGGGGAGGGGGCACTTTTCATACCATCTTTAAACTCGCCTATGCTCACCCTATTAAAGCTTATAACCAAAAAATTGTATATTTTTGTAATCAGCTCGATGTACCCTCTCATATGATACCTCAAACGCCCCCCCCCCCTCCCCCCCCCAAAAAAAATTTTGTTCTTTTCAGTTTTTTTACCCTTATTTTATTTATTTTTTAAATTATTTTTTTAGTCGCTACATTTTTAAATGTGTGGGTAGGTTCTATACACATTTATGCCAAATTGCAAAGTGATCGGACAAAAGGTGTAGCCGTGAGGCAGGTGTTAACGGACGGACTGAAAGACAGACATATGCAGGAAAATAAAAAGGTCCTTGGCTTTGCCTACGGACCCAAAAAGAAAAAAAATTATCTCTTCGACTTTAAATAAATATTGAATTTTTAAAGACATTTTCTTAATGGCAATATAGGCCAGGGTTTGGCAGACTTGCGAGTGAGAAGAGTCGTATTAAGTAAATAGAATCTCAACATTTTCATGGAGCCTTAACAGGAATTTTTTAAGAAGGCAAGGGTAGCTCGTATATAGGAGAGATCTCTTAGCTCTCAATCAATCACGTTAAGCAGCATCGGGAGAGCTCAGTAGTTGAATGGGTGTCTACTGACCACACAGCACTGGTTCAATTCATCGCATGAATAAGTTGAGCCATATATTGTGAAACGGCATTGAAATCTAAAATCAAATTGTAAGAAGTTTTGCCTTTTGTAAGAACAGATCTTTAGTTTAACACTTTTTATTAACTTTTATGTGACTCAGAGTCATCACAGAGTATGCAGCTAAACCACCTGTTATAGAAAAGTCTACATTAAAGTTTATCATTTTTTTTAAATAAAAAAATAAGTAAGTGTTTACATTTCAAAATTTACCTTTTTAATAATCATTGCTTACTTAAAGGGACCTTCTTACAGGATCAGACGGATAATTCTGATGCAGTCCAACAGCAAAGTATTGTTTACCCCAAATTTACACTTGACAAAATGCATTGGCTTCATCAATGTACGAGAGAGTATCAATATACAAGAGTATATACAACGAATTCAGGTAGAACGATTGAAGAGAATTTTATTCTTGCTCTAACCCATAAAACAAGGAACGGGAGAACATTACTATGTGTTTATCTGCTTTATTTTGGTTTGAAATATATCACGATTCTTTATCGTAACGAGAGATTAATTCATAAGCAGGTGAAGAACAAAAAAATGTGGACCTTTATTTGTTCTTTCCCATTTAAGAATTTAAGGTGCCAGTAGGAATTTTGAGAACAAAATTTTTATTTCCAGTCATATTATAGACTTATCATTCTTACAGAAGAGGTCGTTATGCGGGTTCCTTTCTTAAACCCACATAACGACCTCACTAGGTTCAAAGGTTCCAATCTATGGTTTCACATCTTCTCTAAGATAAGACAACATTTTTCATCTCCTCTTGTTTTATGAACAAAGAACTAACATTCTACTTGCTCTTCCTATTCTAATCATAGCTGTCTTTCGCTTCCTTGGATTTTAATGTTGAAGGTTTTCATAAGGAGAACCCATTCTTTATTTTTAGGACTATTCAAACATTTTGAATATATAACCATGTGTTTTTCAATGTAAAATATTTGTTAATTCGATGTAGATTTAATTTTCTTTATGATTCTTTCATAAGATATTATCTCTGCGAATTATTTGTACATTGCAATAAAAATATAATAGTGTATATATATATGTAAGACTTTTGAAGCCGAAGCCATTGAAACAATTCTTATGAACGATTATTGAACTTAATATATTTTTAAGAAAAAACATTATTTCAATAACAAAACATAATAACAATAACAACGGATTTAAGACGGGGGTGAGTACTCAAGATGCGGTCTCTGATATAACTATGGAAATATACCAGGAATTGGACAGTAGTAAAAGAACTTTAGCGGTATTCTTGGATATCGCTAAAGCGTTTGACTCTGTCCCCCACTCAGCATTATTAATCGCTTTAAAAAATATCGGAATCAAAGGAAATGTACTTAATTGGTTCTCGTCATACCTAAACAATAGGCCCCAATCTACAAAAATTAATGACGTAATAAGTGAGGAGGAAACATCATTATTTTCTATACCCCAAGGAACAGTTCTAGGACCGATATTATTCTCAATTTACGTGACTGAGTTGTGTAAATTAAAACTTGATGGAGGCTCGATATATTCATTCGCAGATGATACAGTCGTATTGTTTAGGGGTGAAACTTGGAACCAAGCCCACGAGAAAGCGACCCTCGGATTAAAGCTGATGTTTGAGTGGCTGCGAAAAAATAATCTTTCCCGAAATATTGCTAAATCTCAATGTATAACCTTTTCCTTAAATAAGACAAGTCAACCAATTGATTCAAGCTTAACAATACACAAAACCGATTGCCTCTCTTTCAATAAACCTTGTCAGTGTATGTCACTGCAAAGAGTTAACAGCACTAGTTATCTCGGTATTAAAATAGATAACAGGATCAAATGGACCGATCATATAAACCATATTAACGCTAAGCTAAGGAAAATGATTTATATTTTTTTAACGTTACGTAATGTATGTGAGCTGAACGTGTTAAAAAAAGTATAATTTGCTTTAGTACAGTCGCACCTGCAATACTGCCTGATAGCGTGGGGAGCTGCCTACCCATCAACTATGTCACGTCTTCAGTCCACTCAAAACGTAATATTAAAGATAATTACAAAAACACCTAAGTACGAATCTGCTGAAAAAATATATAAGCAACTGAACATCCTAAATATTAGAGACTTATTCACATACTTAACCCAGCTAATGGTTAAAAAATACTACCCCCAATTCACACCTATATCACATAATTACAGTACAAGGAGACAAACACAAAACTTACTCTCAATACAGAAATCTAGGACAACTACTGGTAAACAACACTGGACACGAGTAGCACCTACACTTTACAATAAACTGCCCGCAAAAATAAGAGAAATACAGCAATACAATAAATATAAAGCACACCTTAAGAAATACTATAAGCACGAATGATATATAGTACGATGTTAGCATTTACTAAAAATAGACTTTTCCAATCACAAAATAATAAATAAATAAAATAAAGAAACAGAGCCAGTTAATCTATAAGAATAAAAACAAAACATAGATAAATATAGTAAACAGACTCCACCTCTACGCTCGGGCGACCTAGTAGAGGAGTAAACAACAACTAATTTAGAAATTCTTCCTTTTGTATTACTATATTGTACTATTATATATTCATGTTATTATGTTATTATGTTATTATTCTCATAAAAATATATTATGTTATATAAAAAAAAAAAAAAAAAAAAAAAAAAGTAACATTGGCAGTTATCAAAACTATGGCATTAATAATTCTCTAAATGTCACAGTATACGACTTGAGGCTTCAAAGGACCGTTGATATTAATGATTCTTGGTCGCTAATCGCTATTTATATATTTCATATATGTGTTTTACTTTCTCATATAAAGTGTATTGTGATGCAAGAAAATTCCATTTTGAAATTTTGATAGATTTACACGTTTTGAGGGCCTTTGAGTCCAAAAAAGTGGGTTTTAAAAAAATGTCTGTCGTCTGTATCACGACTATTCCCTATACTATACAACCACCCTTTTTACTATAAACTCATCATGATAAATTTTTTTCTCAATATTCAATACGTATTTATTGCAAGACGCTCGCTTCAATGATATAAGAAAATGCTTTTCTTTTTAATTTCGCCTTAATTCCTTCAAGTACAAATTGTTAGTTATTTCTATTTTTTTTAGAAGAAACAAATGCTAACGTTTTGGAATCTATATTTCGACTAAAAACTATTTTATAATAAAAATACTAAATCACTTTAAGCAAGTGTAAACAAATATAAAAAAAATACTAAATCAATTATTAGTTGGCTTCGCCATAGTCTCTTTTTTAACTCCTCCATGTATATAAGTAGTTAGCATCGTATACTTAGCAGTGTGATTTTATAATTTATATTTAATGAAAAGCATTAGGAACGTCGTCCCTAACGGGTGCCCCGCGACACCACACGATTTTTTTTTTAAGTATTAAAGCTTCAAACTTCTCCTTACCAAGTTGCTTCACGATTCGTTTATTCCCTGACCATATATTTAATTTCAAATTACTTTTATCAATTATTAGCATTCAGAAAAATTACCTGGCGCCTTATTTACAACAAACTACAACCCCTACACCACTTGCGTGGGAAGGAAACGTTACGATCGGAATTAATCAAGGTCATACGTTTTTGATATTATATTGGTTGAGTTGTATTCAGTTTCTATAGAGCCACCAGCCATTCAGGATCTGTATAGGTTTTTTGTTTTAAGCTCCCCTGAGTCCAAAAAAGTGTATTAAAAAATCCATCTGTAGTCTGTGCAGAAGCCTGGAGCCTAACCTACTGGGCCGATGTTGATCTAATTTGACATTCAGAAAAATCATAACCTAAGGTTTTCGGAGTATCGGTTCTGACAATTTTAATTAAAAAAATAACTGTCTGTTTAAATAAAAATCTAACCATACACTACATGTTCCACATGTCAAATTTAGTTTCTGAGATATTGATGAAATTAAATCTGATTTTGCCTAAAATCACCTGTATTAACAAATTAACTCTTTCTCCACTTATATTGGCAAACCTTTCTGAAGTATTATTTTTTCCCCGCTACTTAGTCGTAAGTATAAATTTACCTCTTCTCATTTTCTTTTATAATGGACTTAAAAAAAATTAATAAAAACGAATTTATTCCACCTTATTTTAATTAACTAAATAAATTTCTCAAATTATCAATATAGGAGTGAAATGTTTAACTATATTTTGTTAATAAAAGGCTAACAAATCAATAATATTAATATTTAAGAAAAAAAGTCCGAATTTTCGTGTGAGGAAAGTCGAAGAATGTCTGTATTATTAAACGTTTAGTTTACATTTATTATGTATATTTCTTGGTAAGCCGCGGTTAGTTTTTTTCTAGTAAGTTTATCATTAAAGGGGTTGCTTATAATCTATTTAAGTGCTAGTTCCTTAATTATTTAATACAAAAACATTTTCTAACTTAGATAAATTATGATTTGAACTTTAAATTATAAGAAAGTAGCTGTTCGGGGTCTCTGAAAGTTTTAAGAGATATTACTCGTATTAATAAAATTAGGAACTAAATTTCCAACTGCTACGACCATTTAATATCTCCTTTGTTTTTCTGTTTTCTAAAATCAGAAACACCATTGAATTTCATCTCATTTTATAAATAACTTGTAAAGACTCCGCCTCCTGCATCCGTCGGTTAATTCGGAATCTATCACAAACATGAATTATGCGTTTTTTCCTAATGTCATTAAGATATTCTATTTATGGTTTAGTTAAGTACGTCCATTTGCTGTGAACTCTCATACCTACTTTTTCAGGCCCATTATACATCTGGCCGCTGACCCAAGCTTTAGGCCACAAGCCATAGGGTACGTCCAGAGTGCATGCTGCTTCCGAATTAGGTTCAGGCTCCGAAAACAGGCTCCTGATATGTCAGCTTGAGGAATGCCGGTGATGGCCGCAGTGGAGGCAGATAGAAATACGCGCTATCACAAATTAATAGGCCGGGTTGGTAGAAAACAGTCCTATTTCAATCCAACATCCTTTAACAAACATACTCTTTAACTATAAACTCATCATGATAACTTTTTTCTTATATTCAATATATATTTATAGTAAGACGCCTGCTTTAACGATACAAATAATGATTTTCTTTTCATTTTTCCTTAACTCTTGCTAGGAACAAACAGTTCGTTACTTTTAACTCCGCCATGTATAAGTAGTTAGAGGTCGACCAAGAAGTCATGGAAATGTGAGGAGTGCGCTAGAGTTGTCATGTACAGTCAGTTTTTGATATAATAGACCACGGTCAAAAAACACAGTGTTGTTCTTTTGTTATTAATAATTTTATTTTTGATAACTTCTATATTTTTTTAATCTTTTATGCATCAGGCAACACTGTACCTGATAAGAAATCACTAATAATGTACGATAATATCTTTATATTATTATTCATAATACATAATATTCTTTCAATTTAAATCGATTTTCTTCTTTCATAATCTATTATTTCTTCCTCTTTATTTCTGAGTTATTTGGATTTAGGACAGGCGTGACTATAATTCGTATTGTATAAAAACAAACAAAACAGGAAACCTAACAGATTGGAAACCTTCTTGTTGTTGTTATTCGTGATATTTGACGTACCTGCGCATGTCATACAAACTAGAAATGGGTATTGTCTAAGCCCTCGACTGTACTGACTTCGGTACTACTCGGAAGTTCCGATTTTAAACGAAGTTAAGCTTTCCGTTCCTCCCGTGTGCATGACTTCTTGGTCGACCTCTAGCAATGTATACGTACTTAGCAGTGTGATTTTATAATTTATATTTAATGAAAAATGTAAGAACTTCGTTCCTACCGGGTGTCCCGCGACACCACACGTATTTTTTATCTTTTTGTAACTCCAACATGTATAAGCAACATGTCTCCCGTAGTTAATGATAATTTATAATTTGATTTAAAGTAAAAAATTAATTATGTTAATAACTGTTTTTTGTATATCATTATTGTATATACTTATAAAGCATTATAAATTAAATAAATAAAAAATTCTGTTCTTTTAGTTTTGCCTCTTCTACTTTAACTTCGCTAATTATAAATATTTAGCGTCGTACATCTTTTAATTGTGTCTCTTTTCTAATCCCGCCATTTAATTATTTAAATTAAGGTTAATTTAGTACATTTAAATAAATGGACTACATTCTTTAATTAGGGTTAGTGAGTAAAGAGTATGGGAATTTTACCAAGCGGATACATCTTGTAGGATATCATCTATAAGAATTAAAATAACGATATATAACAGCTTTAAAATTTATTTATTGAAATGATAATGACCAATTAAATGGTAACAAATATTTATTGTACTTTCATCATAAACATAATTTTACTTCTTTCCTTTTTTGTTTTGAGTTTATGAGTATTAACCTTTGAAATAATTAAATTATCATCAGTCTCAGTCAGATATTTGATCTATTCATATTCAGAGGTAATGAAATAGAACGAGTAGAAATTTTTTCTATTATCACTTAATTATAATAATATGTAAAAGCCAAATATCACTCACTCATTTGAAACAGTACCTCTGACCATTGGACCTATGACCATGATATATTATAAGTTATAAGAGGTCCCTTTTAACTCCCATGTGCATTCTACATTTCGATATCTCCGGACTCCGGAACCAATTGCACTCAGAATTAAATCAAGACCCTATACATTAGTGCATATAGGCTTCCGTGGGTTGGCTCGTTATAAAAAACTTGGGTTTCCGGTGAAATTTACGTCACGACGGGGTTGAAGTCCGACGTTTCGCTTCCACTACTGGAAGCATCTTCAGGTAGTATATCTTGTGTTTGCATCGAGTCAATATCATGATGCACCACACCCCTGAAGATACTTCCAGTCGTGGAAGCAAAACATCGGATTTCAACCCGTTCGTGACTCGGATTTCACCGGAAAACACCTAGTTTCTTGATGACAAACCCTTTACCTTAATTATCACTACTTCTTTGAAACGATAAAATATGATCATTGTATATTTTGTATGATAATTTATAATTAAAATTTATAAAGTAATACTGATATTTGCCAAGAAATTATTTTCTGAAATTAAACATCTAAAGCCCATACACGTTGCGGTATACCTACAGGTGGACTTGGACAGGTTTACCTGCACAGGTATAGCGCACACACACAGTAGGGTCAACCATCGAGGTTTCAGTTCAGGTCTCAGTTAACATAAACCGTACTTCTCTAAGAAGTGTATGTTATTTTTAATGTATTGCTTCCGAGCTTACCGAAGGTAACGGAAGCATTGTGTTCACTTTTGAGAACGAAAACCTTTTATGTCTTCGATTTTAAAAATTCCTGGACAGAAATCCGTTTCAGACATCAGGGAACATTTTTGGTCTCGTATCTGTCTGCCTGTCTGTCTTTCGGTCTGTGTGTCCGCGAATTATGAAACGTGTGACGATAACTTGAGTAAATTTCGACCGATTTTGATGAAATTTGGTAGACATGTTCATTTTACCAATGCTCAAGACGATTTCGAGGTGGGAGGTTTCTCCTTTCCTCCTATTTATATATTTTTATACCCCTCCCTTGTTTAAATTTTATAATTAATTTACAAAGGCCCTAATTTCTATTTGATTCCGACGACTGGGCTTCAAACCATAGAATTAAAACCATATTATTTGAAGAGTAGGCATTTTTCTAAGCAATTTAGACGAAATTTGGCATACACGTTCAGAAAAATTATACCCCGAGGCGAAATCGTGAAATGAATCTTTTTCCTCCAATTTGGGGGCTTCACCACCCAAAAACACTGAAAAAAGTTTAAAAAAATAATGATTTATCGAAAACAGTTCTCTAAATACAAATCTTCCATTTAAATATAAGTCTTTTTCTGGAAAAAATCTGGTTCCTGAGAAAATAGCTTTAAACGCGGAGGGTGAATGGCCGGGTTCGATTCTCTACTCAGGGGAAGTTACTTTTTTGATACATTTTCATAAAATGTTCAATAATAATTAAATGTACCCACGAAAACTAATAAATGGAAAACACTAGGCTAAGTAATTATGAACTCTTAAATGAGAAAGTTTGTCTAAGTTGTCTTTACCGATTTATTTACCTATGTATAAATACAATTAATAATTATTATATATAATAAAATAATTAAAAAATGTATAAAAATGATGTATTATATATTTTAAAATGTGATATATTTAATGTTATAATAAATATTTGATAACATAAAATATAGATTATAGAATTCTGATGAATAATAATAAGCTCAGAACCTAAACCTCTGCAGGCGAGAGGCGACTCCCACACACGCTCCGGTCTAGACACCTGCACAGGTTGGAAGATTCGAATTTCAATTCTTCTCAGGTGACCTGTACAGGTCTGAATACCTGTCAGGTTTGTCATGACTTCATAGTACACACGCTCCGGTTTACACCTGTTCAGGTCCACCTGTCAGGTATATCGCAACGTGTATGGCCGGCTTAAGGTGGAAACGAGGGCGAATTAAAATAGTATGGCTCAAGGCTTATTTCTTATACTTTAATGATTTTATGCTTTCACAGCCCATTATTGTCAAATTTATTTATTTTTTCCCCCGAATTTTTTAAAACTGTCAAAATTGTTTTGATTTTTTTTTTTTTTACATAAATTAAAGTATCAATATATTTAAAGAACGGAGACGGTTGAAATATATCTGGGGCTATCTGCTGGCTACTTTTGACGAACTATGCAAATTTCATAATAATCAGATGAGTACTTTTGAAGATATAGGTGTAAACAAATGTATGTTTATGCGCATGTGGAAGAAAAACAAATGAACGCTGAAACAAATGTACGGTTGAAATTTACATGGGACATTGATATCGGACGAGTAGTTTTTAAGATATGGTGGTTCGCAAATATTGAGCGACAGAAACACACGCGGAACCAAAAGAAAAGTTAGACACTTCGTAGTAAAGCACGTGAATCTAGCTATTATGTAGAATTAAACAAACAAAGCTAAGTAAGCATATAAGTAAAACCTCTAACACAACTCTAAAACATTACCAGCCCTTATACAATTACCTGGGGTACACACGTACCTGCCTGTTTACAATTACTTGGCATATATATGTTAGTGGCAGCTAGCCTTTGGCCAGCCGAGACCGGCTAGTAATGTATATTTTGATACATTATTAATAAACAAAATATACATTACTAGCTGGTTCGGCTGGCCGTAGAGTAAGTAGCCTGCGGCCGTCTAGCAATGTATATTTTGCTTCAATCAAAGCTGATCCTAGTAAGAGGATCTGACTTTTGTTATTGAGTTTGTAACATGCCCATATATTATATGGGTTTGATATCGTAGTATATACTTCATAAAGCTTCACTGTTAATTTAACTGACAGGATTGTTGGAATAAATTGGCCAAGTACGTGCTTACAGCTCACACCGTTTATTTTTTTTTTTTGGTTTTGTTTTTAGACATAGAAACTATGATTTTTTAGTTGTTTTGTTTAATAAATGGGGTGGGGGGAACGCAATTTTCAAGGACACATGGCACAAAAAGATGTATTTGTACTAAAACGAAGCCAAATTTCCTCTTTCATTTAACATTTGCGCAAAAAAAAAATATGGCGTTTGGAAAATATTCCACACTAAATGGAATATAGCAGAATATTTTAATTGTTTGATTCTGGTCACATTTCTTACATTACATTAATTCGATTTTTTTTTTGTTACAGTGATTGGACGTTTGGCAAGATGTACTGCACATTTAATAACTTCGTTGCCAATGTTACAGTGGGAGCTAGTGTTTTCACCCTCACAGGCATCACTATAGATAGGTATGTAATAATTTTATACAAAAATATATGCTTAAGAGAAATCAAGCTACTAAATAAGTTCAGTGCGACAATAACAATAGATGTGTTTTTCCATGCTATCTCAGATCGAATGATTTTTTTAAAATAAATGTTACTCGCAATTATCTTTCCCTTTATACTTCTCTCCATGTATTCGTTGTTTAGGTAATATGTATTTGTAAACGCTGCATGATGTTTTTCTTAATTTATTTATTCTTTTAGAGCAGATTAAAATCATTTGTTTTTTCATTATACTTGCAACTACATTGCCTTATACTTTATACTACAAAACTCATTTAATTAAATTTGAAAATAAAAACAAATTAAGTTTCTGAGTAGGCGCTTTCTGCACACAAAGGAATTTAAATAGGGAAAAATGTATTTAATTATATAATTTTAATTATTATTACATTACAATATAAAACTAAAAACCAGTCTTTTCAAGATTACGGCTATTTAAAAGTATATTTTATCTATAATTGTTTAACCATTTATTATAATGATATGAAACACTCGTATAATTGCCTTTTTATCTTTTTATCATCCGAATGCAATTAAACTCCAAAGTGTCTTGATTTTTGGGGAGTAAAAAAATTGTTTCGTACAAAATATGATATGCAAAAAACATTTCTATTAAAGTTTGGAGAAAGAAGAACTGATTTTTTCGTTGATATGTTAAATAGTCTGCAAATTTGTGTGGCATATAGCTTACTCGCGTCCTATTTTGGTATATATTAATGATTTTATCTACGATTGATACGAAGTATAAACATTATATCTTTGTTTAGATGAGTAGAAAGTGATTATTTACGTACTTGTATTCATTGCGCATGCGCGTCTCATAGTTCTGAATAATTCCTCTTCTTTACCACACTAGTGCGGTAAAGAAGAGGAATTCTTCAGCTTTACGCACGATTAGTGAGTTTGTTTACATTTAACAAAACTAATTTGGTGTTCTTTTATTAAAGTAACTGTTTACATCGAGTTTTTAGTGAAAAACAATGAGTGAATCAAGTGAATTTGACGAAAATGTGGAGAATAATAATCCTCCAGAAATAATTAATTCGGCAAAAAATACAACTAATGAATTAATGCCATCTTTATCAAGAGAGAGATACGAACTTACATACAGCAAGTTTATTTTTTTCTGTATTTATTATTTAAATCTAACAATCGTAGATAAAGTACGGTACGCAACTCGTGCGAAAACGGCATTTTGCATTGCTCGTGTGGTTTTACCACCCTCGCTATCGCTCGGGTGCAAACTCCACACTCGCATGCAAAATGCTACTTTCCGCACTCGACGCGTAATGTACTATTATGCTTTTACAACTAGTCCAGTCAAATGATAGTTTGGCGGGGAAAAAAATAAGTCATAATTATTATTATTTTTTATGTTTTTTGGGGTGCTGAATCCGAATTTCAACTTTGCATCCTCGTAAAAGTGGTGCATTCTGAGAAAAATGTAAAAAACTGCGAAAAAAAAATGTATTCTATCAGTTTTTCGCTTACAGTTTGAAAAGTTCGCACTCTTAGGGAAAAGTGTTCGTACTCATAAGTAAACTAAATTTAATTGCCTACAATTCATGTGTCTTAAGTTGTTTTTGTTAAGAGAACGGTTTAGGCGTTAGAGCGCATTTAAATTTGCAAAAAAGAGGTCTTACAGAAAACGCAATTTGTAAGGACCTATAGCGAATTAGTACAATAACGAAACGAATATATTTGTATCCAAAGCGTCCTTCTATTTTTAACATACTAACATGACGCTTAACAATGGTCAACCACTGTTATTGAGGGATCATTTTTTTGGGGCTTTCCTATATTTTTCTTGTGGTTGGGTTTAACAGAAAAGTTTTAAATTTTTATTTTG
This sequence comes from Gerris lacustris, assembly GCA_951217055.1. Taxonomy (NCBI): domain Eukaryota; kingdom Metazoa; phylum Arthropoda; class Insecta; order Hemiptera; family Gerridae; genus Gerris; species Gerris lacustris. Next base: position 44,667,295 of record OX578281.1, read on the forward strand.
CTTATTTTCTGTCAGAAGTAAGAAAAGTCAAACGCAAAAATGATAAGTTTCCTTGGGTTTTTGTCTTCGAACTCTTAAAAAATTGTATTAATTTACAGATATACTTAAGATCTGCGCTTTATCAATATCTCATATTTTATATATGACAAGGCTATATTCCTTGGACCCTTTACAATTCTGCAATTTTCTTACAATTCAATTTTGTCCCTATTTTCTCCATTGAATATCACTACTTACATATTATGTTGCAAGCAGCGTATTGGAGAATGGTCCCTTTAGATCTTATTCAATGAATCATGATTGATTTTATTATTAGATCATTTGGAAGGAACTAAATTAATCGTTTCAAGCAAGTGATAAAAAGAAGCTGCGCTTTATATCATCTCAATTTCTTTAGGTGGGTTCACAGTTAGCGGATCGACGCGCGTATTGGCTTATGTAGATTACAATACATTATACATATTCATGGAGCCCTAGAGACGCCGCGCCGTCGCTGTTCTCCCACTTGCTACGCTCAGTCAGTTTATAAACAAAGTCGAATCTTCTGTTTATCTAGTCTTCTAAAGTGATAATTTACGCTGATATATGTTTTCTAGTGATTAAATAATAAACTTTTAACTTTTTAAACGTTTCATTACGCTGTTGTTCGTGATTCTACACATCAAACATCATTTCAATGCAAGTAATCATCATTTCAATTCATGTAAACATCATTTCAATTCAATGCATTGTCAGTATTAAGTTTTATTTGACAGTATTGATTTATTTGATCTTTTGATTGATCTTCTTCATTGATACCTTTAAAAGTATTATCTATCTTACTCCTGATAAGTTGGTGGTATAGTCTCAGCAATACATAACGATCTGCTCCCCAACTGTGTGACTGAATCATGCGTAGTAAATTTAGATCTTTTAAACACTTAATCCGCAAGTTCTCGATGTGTGCTTTGAAGGTTAATCTTATGTCCAGTAAAAGGCCAAGGTATTTAACCTTCTCGACTACAGGTATAGTTTGATCGGCAAGAGTTAGTGTGAATTTTGTGGGTTTCCTTTTCCTAGAGAATGTAACGCAGCAGGATTTTGTTGGTGAAAAAATAAATCCGTTGTTTAAAGCCCAGTTATTCATTCTATTGACACAGTCTTGAAGGATTGTGGTGGTCAAGGTGTGGCGTTTGGATTTGAAAAGAACGGATACATCGTCAACAAAGAAGAAGGATTCTACGCTCGGTGGAATGACTGACTCGAGTTCATTTATGGTCAATATAAAGAGGGTTACACTTAAGACAGCCCCTTGGGGGACTCCGTTTTCTTGTACGTAGGAACTTGATATTGTTTGTCCTATTTTAACTCTAAACCTCCGTTCGGTCAAAAAGTTGTTAATAAAGGTTGGCAAATGGCCCTCGAAGCCTACTTTCTTCAGCTGCCTTAAGATGAGGTAACGCCAAGTCATATCGTAGGCTTTCTCGCAGTCAAAGAACACGCCCACCGTTTCTTCTTTCTGAATAAACCCGTCCTTTATGTAAGTTTCCAACCTTACCAGATTGTCTATGGTGGATCTTCTTTTCCTAAAACCACTCTGGTGTTTTGACAATATATTTCTTGATTCCAGCTCCCACATGAGTCTCAAATTCACAATTTTTTCAAGCAATTTGCTTAGTGTGTTGGTCATCGCTATGGACCTGTACGATTCTGGGGACGAGGTGTTCTTTCCTTGTTTGGCAATTGGTATTTAAATCGCTTCAGCGCCAGCTGTCCGGGAAGGTCTGTGTATTCCATACAATGTTATAAAATTTCAAGATGTCCTGTCTAAATGACGCTGGTAGGTTTTTTGAGCATAATCAATATATACAGACGGTGTAATACTGATTTAAGGCAGAGATGTAGCTCTTCCATGAGGAAAGTTTTGCCTGCTTAAATATATATTTGCTTTTGGCTCTCGCCCGTCTATACCTTGCTAAATTTTCATTGGTAGAGTTACTTTTGAACTGCCTTAGGGTTTTACGCTTCTCTTTCAGCGCTACTTTACATTCTTCACTCCACCATGGAACAAGTGGACGTCCTCTACCGAGTGTTGATTTTGGAATCGCTTCGTTGGCAGCATTTAAAGTAGATGTCGTTATGTACGTAAGGAGGTCGTCTACTCTAGTATTGTCTGTGGAAGGTGGTGGGTTCTTACTCAGATATTTTCGGAAACATGTCCAATCTGCATTCTTGAATGACCAACAGATGGAAGGAGTCAGTCCGGAGTTTGAGGAAAAAGGGAAATATATAAAGCGTAGTAATCGCTGCCTTAAAAATATGGTGAAACAGAAAAATTAGATATGCGACTAATAGATGGTGACGAAATTACCATATCAATTGCATCAAGTTTGCCTGTCCTCGCATCCATGTAAGTGGGTTGACCGTTGTTATGAAGGAAAAGATCTTGATCTTCAATAAAGGTTTCTATTATTTGACCCCTAGTATCGTCGGAGGATGACCCCCATAACCCACTATGTGCATTGAAATCTCCTACTAGCAGAAAGGGAGCTTTTAATTGACGCACGATATCATTTAACAAAGTGTGATCGGGTAGCTTCCTCCCACAATAGTGGTGAGAATTTATTGGTTTGTGGCAATTGCAATTTATTTACTAGGCACGTCTACCGACACTAGTGGGCACTCTTTTACTTTGTTACCCACTCAAATTTATTTATTTATTTTTATTTATTATTAAATCCAAGTGAACTATTTTTTTGTTGAAAATGTATTGGATTAAAGGTTACTTTACCTTACTAGATAGTTAGTCTAACGGCAATTGTCATTTTTATTTAAAGAAATGTGATATTCCTTTTTCCCAAATGAATATTTGAACATTTCCCAGTTAAGATTGTCAATTAATTTGAAAAATATGTCAAAAACAATAATGTAAACAAACGGTGGGTAACCAAGTAAAATCTTGCCACATCCAACCTAATTTACTTTCTTTTTTTTTTTATATTTCTTCACCCTAAGGTGGGTAACAAAGTAAAATAGTACCCACTAGTGTTGCTAAACCTCCTCGCCAGCTACCTGGTGGGTCTTGACGGTAGATTTTTTATCCAGGAATTCTTATGGCATTTATTGATGGTAATTGTGTTTCTTGAAGCAATAAAACGTGTAATTTCTCTTTGTGAAGTAGCAGTCTAATGTTAACACTGCGTGTCCTGAAACCTTTACAGTTCCAACTTCTAATTTTTATATTTTGATGGTTCATTATATTTCATTTCCTCCCTCTATTTTTCTTGCTCTTCTTTGATTTGCCCTTGGATTTAGTTTGCTTGTTTCGTTCAGTATTTCCTAGATCTTCATTGTTGTTAATATTGCTGGACGTGGAGCCCGTTTTCAGCTTGCGAATTTAGTTCAATTTTTCTACTAAGTTCAGTAGTAATCACTGGTTCTATGGTGGCGCAGTCATTTTTAAGTTCTTAAATATGATTTTTCTTAGTGTCTATGTCAGATGGTGAAGACTGGGTTCCTTGCTCTTTGGTCGTCGATGATTTAGTAATAGTTTTGCAAGAACACTGAAATGGAGAGTTTGGTTTTAACTTGTTATTATTATTCTTAGATAGCACTTGAAAAAAGGTTGTGACGAACAATGCAGGTTGTGTACTTAATACTTTAGTTTTAGCTTCAGAGTAAGATATTTTCTCTAGCGTCTTGATTTAAATCTCCGGTCATCAACTCCAAGCGAGCATCGACCTAGTTTGTCTGTGGTGTACACTTAACAATGTGGAGATTCAAGCAGGCAATAGCCAGGTAATTTCCTTCTGTCGCACCTCCTCTCCTTTATCCTTTCCCTACTCCTTGAATGGAGTTCTTCTTCCCCGTGTTTCCTCAGTGAGAGATCTGGGTGTTATCTTGGATTGTAAACTTAGGTTCGATGGTCAGTTTGATGCTATGATTAGCAAGGTTAACCAACGGCTTGGTTTGATACGCAGGATCTCCCACGATCTCTCTCTGAATTGTTTCATTTTATTTTATAAATCAATTGTTCGTCCAGTCCTCGAATATGTGCCTCCTGTGTGGAATATGTATGGTTTAACCAAGTCTAATTCTGATCGTCCTCTCTATATCAAGGAGTTGTCAGACAGTTGTCCCCTTGTCCGTTGTGTCTCCTCAATCAATGCCCTAGTTCGTTGTCCTGACTATTTGTGTTTGTCCAAAATAGGTTTAACTTGTCCCTTTATTGAGTGATCTGCAATTTCTTATTTATTCTTGTTATTTATTATTTTCACTATTATATAATATCTTATTTAATGTAATTGTTAATTTTTATTATTATTATTTTTTTTTTTCTTAATTATCAGTTAAATATTTATTTGTGTTTTTTTATATTTTATATGTATTCTATGTATTTCTGAGCGCCCTACTTGTGGAATTCTTGCTGTTTAGGGGCTCGTAAAAGAAGTAATAAATAAAATAAATAAATTATTTTCTTTTCTAATTGCTATACCTGGGACAACTCTTGTCAATTGCCGAATGTCGGCCGTTACAGTTGATGCATTTAATCGAACCGCACGCCCCTTCGTGTACGGGTTCACCGCATCCTGGGCACATGGCCAGTCTCTTACAGTGCGCTTTTAGATGCTGAAACCGGTGACAATTGAGCATTTAAGTGGGAGGGGGATATATGGTCTGACTGGCACACTCAGATAGCCGATTTTTAATTTGCCGGTAAACTTGTTAAGCCGAAAGTAATTACATATATAACTATGAGTTGGTTGAAGGTTGCCGTCGACTCTTCTATTGATTCTATAAACATCTTCCACCCCTTGAGGCCGAAGATTTGCTTTCATGTCGTCGATTGTCACTAAGTCTAGATCGTAACACGTTACAACGCCTTTAATTGTATTTAAAAATGTATGGGGTTCGACCGTAACCTTATCTCTTATCTTATCGATAAGAAACGGCGAGACATCGGCCATCGATTCACCTTTCGCCCGTTTAAAATTGAGGAAGCTGTATTGGTGTTATGTATTTAAGTTAAACCTGTATTACTCATATAAGATAGTTGAACCCGCACTACATATGTTCAACTAACCCTGGATCTTGTATTTCTGTATTGTGTGATTGTTGTGATTAAAGTGGAAGGATTATGTTCAACACGTGGTATTGTGGTATCAACTTCTTTTTCCTGTTTATTTTCTATAATTAGTCAAGTATATTAAAGTGGCGACGAGGATGGGATAGTGTTAATAGTTATTCATATCAATTCAACGTGTTAATTATTCGTAAGTTTAAAGCCGGTATTTTCAAAGATCATCTAAGTTATGGAGGCGCTTCTTACACAGTTTGTACCTCAGCAATCGAGTTTATTAAACACTCTCAACGAATTGGTAAAAAAAACAAATCGAGTTACAAAGACCGGCGGAACAACCAGATTTAGAGACTCAAGTTGCCAATCTAAATTTAAATTTCGAAAATTTCGATGAGTCTAAAGAAGAGTTCAGAATTTATAGACAACGACTAGAAAATTATTTTTCATTAAAGAAAATTCCATCTGATCAACAGGGTGAGTTAACTAGAGCTAAAGTTCTGATGAACTGCAATTAATTCTAAGTCTTATAGCTCCTGAAGAACCTAAGGATAAAACTTATTCTCAACTTATTGATGTGATAGAAAACCACCTTAATCCTACTCCTAATGTTTATATTGAACAACACAAATTCCTCACGGCAAGACAGCAGCCTAATGAAACTATAGCTACTTTTATTGCTACTTGCGTAGACTATCAACTACTTGTGACTTTACCTGTACAGAGCCGGACTGCAACAAATCAGTTGCTCATATTTTTCTTCGTGCCCAGTTCATTAGAGGGTTATCTGATTCGTCTATAAGAGAAAAACTATTACAAGAAAAAGATTTAACTTTTAAAACAGCGTGTGAAATTGCTCTAGCTCTAGAAGCCTCAAAGCTTGGTAACCAAGTTTTAATTGAAATGAATTCTTCTATAAACAATTCAACTATCAATAAATTAAACGAGCATCGAGTTCATAAATCAAATCAACCAGACCATCGCTGGCCTTCCTCAAAACCAAGGCATCATCCTAAAGGTTTAAATTTCTCTGAGCTAGGTGTCAACGGGCTTTGTCTGCGTTGTGCATCAGCTGAGCATAGAGTTAAAGATTGTAGAAAAGACAAGAAAAAACTTCATTGTGCAGTATGTAGGAAAACAGGACATGTGATCAAGGTATGTTTAACCACTTTATTGAAAAATAAAAATTATTTTAAGCAATCTAAAAAAGTCAATGCTATAAGTTGTAATTCTGATGACGAGAATGAAGATGAATTACCTGAAGATGAACTCCCTTACTCTCTTTATAATATTATTTCTATTAACAAAACTTCAATTGATAAATCTGATGATAAAATTATGATTTCACTTTTTGTATGTGGGAAAAAAGTAACCTTTGAGGCAGACACCGGCAGTCCTGTAACATTATTGAATGTTAAGGACTTTAGAAAACTTTCAGCTCATACTAGAATTAGCCCATCAAACATTAAGTTTAGAACCTTTACAGGAGAAATTTTTTCACCTTTAGGTGTTGTTAAAGTACCAGCTCGATATGAAAATACTCTATCGAATTTAGATCTATATATTATAGACTCAGATACAGCTCCACCTCTTTTGGGTCGGTCATGGTTAAAGAAATTAAATATTAATATTAATTCTACTATTACAGAGACCATTAATTCCTTATCTCATGAAAATACTGGTAAACTAAAAAAAGATATTCTAACAAAGTTCGCTGACATTTTTGCTGATAAGATAGGGGAAGTTCCTAATTATAAATGTTCCCTGAAACTGAAAAATAGTGATGTTAAACCAATTTTATTAAATATCGTCAAGTGCCATATGCACTTCAAGAGAAAGTTGATAAGGAATTGGATCAATTAGAAGCTGATAATGTTATAGAAAGGGTAGATTACTCTGAATGGGGTAGCCCCTTAGTTGTTATTCTTAAACCTGATGGTCAGGTTCGACTGTGTGTTGACTATAAAGTGACCATAAATCAATATTTACAAGATGCAAGATCACCTATACCTCAGATCGAAGAAACTCTAAATAAATTAAGAGGGGGAAAAGTTTTCTGTGTTTTAGACATAAGAAAAGCATATTTACATTTATGTGTAGATGAAGAAAGCCAAAAACTTCAAGCTATCTCAACACATCGGGGAACTTACCTCATGAAACGGCTTTCATTTGGTGTCAAGACAGCACCGAATGAATTTCACAAATTTATTGATTCAGTATTAAAAGAACTAGAGGGAGTCGATATTGTCATATGGGGACAGTCACTGAATGTAATCAACGACTTTTAGCATGCCTAAAAAAACTTCAACAATTCAACCTACACATAAATAAAGAAAAAAGTACATTTTTTGCCAGTGAAATCAAATACTTAGGACACATTGTCAATTCTGAAGGCATCAAGAAATCACCAGACAAAATAAGTGCTGTTTTAGAGGCTCCAAGTCCGAAAAATATTGATGAGGTAAGAACATTAATTGGATACGTTTCTTATTATTCTAAATTTATACTTAATGTGGCTACTATAACGACTCCTATTTATGATCTTTTGAAAAAGAAAAATTTTAAATTCTATTGGTCAAAATCTTGTGAAGGAGCTTTCAATAAAATCAAAAAAGCTATTGCTAGTGATGTAGTACTTGTTAGATATATGATCCTAAACTTCCTCTAGTACTGGCTACAGATGCTAGCCCAGTGGGACTTGCAGCTATTTTATCACACATTATAGATGGCTGTGAGAGACCTATATCTTTTGCCTCTAGATCTCTCACAGCTGCAGAGAAAAATTATTCACATATCGACAAAGAGGCAACTGCTATTTATTGGGGTTTACATAAATTTTACCCTTATGTTTTTGGAAGGGAATTTACTCTTATCATTGATAATAAGCCACTCACTCATATTTTTAGCACATCATCTAAATTACCTGTCATTACCGCATCTAGACTACTTAGATATGCTATGTTCCTTAGTGGATTCAATTATAAAATTAAATTTAGACGTTCTGAACATCATGCTAATGCTGATTATTTTTCTAGAGCACCTCTAAGTTGTCCTAAAAGTAATAACTCCATTGATGAAGACTACACTCTATTCAATTTAACTATTAATCATATCTCATAGTCCAGGAGATAGCGTGCAAAAAAGTGTCTGACTAACATCAAGCTAGAATTTTGTATACAAGTCAATCTTTCAGCGCCTTTTAAGAATATGTGGTCGGCTAAGTTCGTCTGCGGGACATAGCTTGGCAATAGGCGTTTGAAAAAAACAAACCGGTGGAGAGCGGCCATGTCTCACCAATTATGGTGGACAATGTGATTTTCGTGATCCTGAGTACAGAATTAGTTAGTAGACCGAAAATCAAGTTGATGTTAGCTTGTCCCTTGACAGGTGACCACGTTGATTTTTAGTAATATTTGAATAACTATTCTATCAAGTGTGAAAATAACATCAACTTGATTTTTGGTCTACTAACTAATTCTGTACTCAGGATCATGAAAATCACATTGCCCACCATAAGTGGTGAGACATGGCCACTCTCCACCGGTTTGTTTTTTTCAAAAGCCTATTGCCAAGCTATGTCCCGCAGACGAACTTAGCCGACCACATATTCTTAAAAGGCGCTAAAAGATTGACTTGTATACAAAATTCTAGCTTGATGTTAGTCAGACATTTTTTTGCACGCTATCTCCTGGACTATCATCTGATTTAATCAATTTAAAAACAATTCAAGAAGAAACCAAAAAAGATCCTGAACTTAAAATTTTAAAAGAATCTCTTGAATCAGGAACTAGTGAATCAACAGAATTTAGCTTACATGAAGGTATTACTTTTAGAGGAGAAAGAATTGTAATACCCAACTCATTACATGATCAAGTCCTGCAAGAACTTCATTCCACACATCAAGGTGTAGTCAGAATGAAATCACTGGCTCGACGATTTTGCTACTGGCTCATATCGATAAGGATATCGAAGGATTAGCAAAATCTTGTCAAATTTGTGCAAGTTTAAGGAAAGAACCACCTTTATGTCCTACACATTTTTGGGATACGCCTAAATCTTGTTGGGACAGAATCCATATTGATTATGCAGGTCCTTTCTTAGGACATCAGTTTTTGATTGTAGTCGATAGTTTATCTAAGTGGCCAGAAGTTAAGATTTGTAATAGTTCGCCCACAAGTGAATCAACTATATCCTTATTAGAAAACATATTTAGTCAATTTGGTCTGCCTGGCATCCTCGTGAGTGATAATGCCTCAATATTTACCTCTGAAGTATTCCAACAGTTTTGTACTAGATATGGTATACAACATAAAACTATAGCTCCAGGCCATCCTGCTACGAACGGACAAGCAGAGCGGTTTGTTCAGACAATAAAAAAGATACTCAGGGCTCTTGAAAAAGAACCCGGAACCTTACAATCTAAATTAAATAGAATCCTTTTCTACTACAGAGCTACTCCTCTCTCACAAGGGTTTCAATCACCATCTGAAATATTCTTAAGCCGTAATATTCGTACTAAGTTAGACTTGCTTAAATATCACATTAAGACAACAAATTTTGAGCCTGCTGGTAAAACATTTGTACCTGGTACTCGACAGCTAGTCTTAGGCGACAGAGTACAAGTTCGAAACTATTCAGCATCCACAAAATGGAAGTATGGTACTGTTGTAGATGTACTGGGGAAATTACATTACCAAATTGAGTTAGATGATGGCTATGTGGTGAGACGACATATTGATCAACTCAAAAACAGAAGTACCAAATCAAGAAACTAAATCTAGTAATGTTAGATCAGACCAATTCACACCGTATCATTTTTACAAATTTCGAAACCAAAGTCATTCTGAACTATCTTCTGGGAACCACCACCTGCCAGACACTAACAAACAACACCTGGCCAGAACAAGTTTCATCCCCCTACCAAATGTAAAAAAGCGTGAAACTCCTCTTGTGGCCCCAAGAAACTCCTCCAACAGAACTGAAAATGATGAAACAAGAAAACCACTTACCATGTCCAAGTCAAGCCTTTCACCAAATATATAGACTCAGCAAGAAGATAACTCTACTGTTGAAACCACTAGAAGATCTACTCGTGTTAGGAAACCTGTCGATAGATTAAATCTTTAAATATACCCAACATTCAATTTAATTTTAAGTAATTGCTTTTAATTTTTGCTTTACGTTTAATTTTAACAAAAAAATAAATCATACATTTGTGTTTGGACATTTAATTACAACGTTATTGATAAATGAAAAAAAAAAAAAAAAAAAAAAAAAAAATTATATATAAAAAAAAGTGATTATATTTTAATTGCACATTTCTTATTATTATTATTATTTGAAATTTTCTTATTCAAGCCTGGGAGAGTCTGTCATGTATTTAAGTTAAACCTGTATTACTCATATAAGATAGTTGAACCCGCACTACATATGTTCAACTAACCCTGGATCTTGTATTTCTGTATTGTGTGATTGTTGTGATTAAAGTGGAAGGATTATGTTCAACACGTGGTATCAACTTCTTTTTCCTGTTTATTTTCTATAATTAGTCAAGTATATTAAAATTGGGATACAAACAGGGATTGACTGACAATTGAGGGAGTACTAGTTCGCTGACGTTTGTTTTTAATTGAGTATGAGGTGTCTGCGTCATTATTGTTTTTTGTATTTATTTTTGTTGGCTTTTTCGATGTAACAAATTGGGATGGTTTCGAGTCTTTTCCTAAAAGGAAGTGAACATTTTCATCTGCTTCCCCTCCTCCAGGGTCTGGAGGCTGGATCCATACCCTCTCCATGCTTAATAGCACTTTAATATAACTATAATTTTAAGAAAAAGATTTGTTAAAAACTTACGTGTCAAACTGTCACTTTTTCCCAAAAATGTATGTAAAATATACTGCCAATTAGTGTGGCACATAGCTTCCTCGCATCCTATTCACGTACTTTATTGATTATATGCTTTTACAAACCATTTATGTATAAAAAAAAATTGATAATTTTTTTTAAATTTTACCCCCTCAAAAGTAGAAATAACACAAAATTGAACGTAATAAAATTTAATCTACTATTCAAGAGTAATAATTATTGCACCACAAATAGCTTTTCCAGGAGTCTGTAAACTTTGTTTTCCATTTTTCTCGAATTACAAAAAAACTGACTCATCCTTTTTCCCGAGTACCCTTCAAATAAAATCGTTTCATTTGATAAGCTCAGGAAGGAAGGAACTTCTAAATTCAATAGTTTTTGTGAAATCTCGTAGATCTTGATATCTCGTATTGTCAAAAATAACTTATAATTTGCCAATTCAAGATAGCTGACCGTAAACACATTATTTCTAATTGTTTGTATATATAGGTCCAGTTGTTCTTGATGTCGTGATGAGTCAGAGTGTATTTGATTTTATATACATAGACTAGCTCAGCGTTTCCCAAAGTGTGGGTCGCGACCCGGCATCGGGTCGTAGAAAAATCTTGCCGGGTCGCGAAAACAAATTGTAAAAACATGAAACAAATGTTTTCGGTTAAAAATTCGGTGTTATATTATTAAAATTAAAATGAAATTATTATCAATAAATATTTTTATTTAAACCTATCTTAGAAAAAAATTGAGTTTCTTCATTAATTTAATGAGGAAATTTTAAATTTTTTGAAACATTTCATATACATTTATTGAAACACATGCAAACTATGATGAAGGAGATTTACATCTAGAAACACTATCAGTTTCAATTCAAGAACATCTTTCGGAGCTAATAAATAGTTTTAAAGACTGCTTTCTGGATATTCCTTCAAATAATATGTGGATTATAGATCCTTTTTCTGTCGAAATTGAAAAGGAAGAAATGTTAAATCTTAGTGAACTTGATACTGTAATTGAAATTTCATGCGCAACCGATCTGAAAAAAGTTTTTGAAACTGTACCACTAATTAATTTTTAGTTGAGCTGTCAAAAGGCGCATCCAAGCGTATATGCGAAAAAGCGATACAATTTTTAATGCCTTTTGTCACTACTTATACGTGTGATGTGAAGTGTCCTCAACCTTGGTGTACTTAAAAAATAAGTATCGAAACAGATTGGATGTCGAACCTAATTTGGGAATAAAATTAACATCATTACCTCCTAATTTGAAATTGTTACGTGATGACCTGAGACGGGACGTTTTATTTTTCCATTTCATGCCCTTTATTCTATGACTTTTATGACTTTTATTCTTCTGTTTTATGACCTCTATTTTTGAAAATAGTTTTTTTTATGACATTTTAGCCAAAAGTATGACGTTTATTTCACTGTGAAAATGTAGTCTTTATATGAAGCGTTTCGATATTTTGGAGAGTAAACAGCTCAAATGAAAGATTTCAGTACTTCATATATACAGAATTATATTTACAATAAATAATAAATAATAATAATTAGCAGAATGCTTCAACATTGTAAATACACTGCCAATGAGAGTGGCACATAGCTTCTTCAGGTATACTTTAATGATTTTATGCTTTTAAAATCCATTATTTTGTAATTTATTTAATTTCCCATCAATAAAGCCTGGCCGCCTGGTCTCGAGGTCCATAGGCTCGCTGTGCTATTGAAGAGGTAGGTCAAAGAGAGCGGTGGGGAAACCAAGCCACTATTCCCCTGGTCTATCTCCCTCCTCGCGTTCTCCATAACAAAAACTATTAATATAGTTTTAGCGATCTTTAACTTTTCATAGCGGTGTCGCTGTTGGTTTTATTAAAAAATTGTATTTTTAAAAAATGTTTGCCTCATTGATGAAGTTAGATTTTTTCCCGACCTAAAATTACAATTTTAAATTTGAAGTTCACGTTTACGCGAGCATTGCAGGCGAACGCTTGGGCTGAAAACGTTGTCCAACGAACTTGTCCTGGGTATTGGTAAAACGAATATGTGTACCAAATTTCATCAAAATCGGTCTACTTTTACTCAAGTTATCGTCACACGCTTCAGGGGACGCGGACACACAGACCGATTGTCAGACAGACAGACAAGAGACCAAAAATGTTCCCTGATGTCTGAAACGGATTTCTGACTTGGAATTTTTAAAATCGGAGACAAAATGTTTTCGTCTTCAAAAGTGAACCCAATGCTTCCGTTACCTTCGGTAAACTCGGAATCAAAAATAATCATGTGTTGATCTATATGCTTCAAAGTTAAATTGGAAACGAGTGGTTGGCAAAATGCTCCGAAACAAGTGTACTCTCGTTGGGGCTTTAAGAAAAACTCTCTTCACTGACGAAATCAGTTTGTTGACAGCCGGGTATTCATCCCGCACAGCTTCCGCAGCCCGATGAAGCCCGTGGCTGAAGCATGTTAAATGCACAACTTTGGGTAGAAAAATCAAGAAACTAGTCACATGAGTAAAATTAATCAATTAATCAAGTAACACGAGTAAGAAATCAAATGAGCAATTAAACATTCTACTCTCTTACCATGAATATATACTAGGCATCGCGTGGCTCTATCATTGAAGCGAGCGTATTGCAATAAAATACTGAATATTGAAATTTGTTAATCATGATGAATGTCATAGTTGAAGATAAGTGGAAGAGGGTAGTAAGGGGTAGAGTGGGGGTACTCGGTACAAAGCTTTACTTCCTAAACAAACCTATACACAAAACGACTATAAGAATCTTAACCACCCGGAATAGCTTTTAAACTAATATTATAAATGTATCACTTCATTACTCAAATACTACTGCATGTATCAAGTTGAAACTTTACATACTTGTTTCAATTGTACTTTAGGCGATGTACATGAAGTTTTATTAAGATCGTTACGTTAGAACGTAAGATATCGGTAAAAAGGTTGTTTTCTCTATTTTAAACGTTTAGGTCCGCTTTAATAGTTTTAGCAATCTTTATTAAATCATAGCAGTGTCGTTGTTGGTTTTACTGAAAAATGTTATTTGAAAAAATGTTCGTCTCATCGAGTAGGTGATAATAGAATTTTTATCCGTCCTGAAATTCCAATTTTAAATTTGAAGCTCACGTTTACGCGAGCATTGCGCGCGAACTCTTGGACGGATCACGCTGTCCAACGAACTTAGCCTGAGTATTAGTAAGAAGATCATGTATACCAAATTTCAACTAAATCGGTCAACTTTTACTCGAGTTATCGTCACACGCGTAAACGTTACTGAAAGACAGACAGACAGACAGACAGACAGACAGACAAGATGCATATTTCGTTGAATGTAAGAAGCTCGCTTACTCTCGCTTCAAATACAAAATCGAAAGTTCTGAAACAGCGCATCAGGAGACTGCCCAACCCAAAGGGTTCACTATTGGCTGATTGGAGAATTTATCTTGAACTTCCTGGATTCTAATTGGAGGAGTTGTTTATAGTTGTTTCAAGAAGGAGCCGATCAGGAGCTCTAGTTTGGAATTAGGGATAACGGTCGGTGCCTCTCTGGTTGTAGGTATGCATGAGCGCGTTAGTTAAGTCCGAAAGTGGTCATGGAATTAAGAGACCAGGCCTTTCACTAAGGGTTTTTTGTTCGAACTGATTACAAACAACATCGTCCTTCCACTAAGGACAAAATATGTGGAAACAAATCTTACTTCATTTACTAAAGTTTTAAATTAATATAATTGTTAATTTTTTAATTACTTATATAATTATTTTGCATTTTTTGAGTATGAATAAACAAACAAATAACTTGATTTTTATTATTATTTTATTTATTTATTTTTTTTTTTTCGAAAATAAATACATATTTTTTCAAGGTGGGTCGCGAAAAATGTTAAAATCTCGTACCGGGCCGCGGTCAAAAAAGTTTGGGAAACGCTGGACTAGCTGGTTTCCCATACTATTGAGTGTATTATTTTAAATATATTTTTCGAATTAGATGGGTTTATAAACCAATATCAAGAAGCAATTAAATAAATTCACTAAGCGAAATAATTGATTGCGAGTATTGATTCCACAAAGTTTTCCTCTATTAAATACCCCATTTATGAATCAATTAATAATTTGAGGAATCCCTTGTTACAGTTACTAATTGATTTTGACGCAATTGGAGGACTATTTTTAAATTTTAACTTTCCGGGAGAAACAGAGGTTTTTTCCTCATGTTTCCCTCAGGTTGAAATAGGTACTTTATAAGATTCATCTGGACTCAATTCCCATATTTTTTTAATTATCCCCTACTTTCTCCCTTTAGGGATATAATTTTAGAAATTTCTATTGTCAAACATCCGTAACATTATTTTATAAATTATTATAACATATAGATTTTATTTTAGGTTTTAATGAAGTAGTGATAAATATGTCATTGAAGGGACATGGTTTAAAAATAATTATACGGCCGCCATCTTGAATCAAAATTTATATATATGATCATATTTCCTAAATAGTTTTTTTTTATTATTAAAAAAATTATAAACAGTTGCACGATGGAGGAGCAAGGTGGGCATATTATCCTTTAGCATTTTATGAAGGCACTATTTTGGTTATTTTTGGGATAAAATGGCTACCATTTTTAAAACTCGATATATTTTTGTGATTTACTTTCCAATTCCTTTCAAGTCAAACAACACTCAATTACAAATTCAAAATCACTCAAATTACAACATACAGGTCAAGTGTGTGCTAGTCAGCGCACAGCTAGGATACGTAGGCAACACTGTATTGTTTATGTAGTACCTATTGATGGTGCTTTTTAAAATGCTAAAAAGCCTACTTTGAACTATCCTATGGGTCTGATATTCTCAAAAGACATAAACAAACGGATAATAAAAATAGTCTCTCCACGTTAACTGGCTAATTTGTTTATTATGAATTTCAAAGCAGCTTTCAGCTTTATTATGCCATCATCAGTGCCTAAGAACAAACAAACGTTAGACTAAGTACTGAAATCTATACAATAATTTGAGGGAAACACAAAATTACATAAAAACTGTCAACAAATAAAATGAGGCAAGAATCTTAAGTCAACCAAAGAATAAAAGACCAATAAAAAAATAATTACAAAACCAATGACAAGTTAATCAAGTTAATAAAATAGACTGCCAATTGGTGTGGCACATAGCTTCCTCGCATCCTATTCAGGTACTTAATTGATTTTATGATTTTAACAAACCATTATTCTCAAAAAAAAAAAAAAAAAAAAAAAAAAAAAATTGAAAATTTTTTAAAATTTAACCCCCTCAAAACTAGAAACAACACAAAATAGAATGTAAGAAAAATTAATCTACTATTCTAGAGCTTTTCAACGATATACATCATATTTTAAAGGATTAACTTTGACATTTGTACCCCTGTACTTTGAGGTACCAAAATTATATTTTTAAAAAACAAACAATACAAAAGGGCATTAATTAAACTAACAAATAAATAGAAATAAAATAGACTGCCAATTAGTGTGGCACATAGCTTCCTCGTATCCTATCATGTACTTTATTGTTATATTAACATTAAAATTATAGATATATTATATTATTGTTAAATTGTTTATTGTGTAAAAACTATTACGATCTTTAACACTTCATAGCGGTGTCGCTGTTGGTTTTACTAAAAAATGTTATTTGTAAAAAATGTTTGTCTAATTGAATAGATGAAGTTAGATTATTTTCCCGACCAAAATTGCCAATTTTAAATTTGAAGTTCACGTTTACGCGAGCGTTGCTCGTGAACGCTTGGACGGATAACGCTGTCCAACGAACTCGTCCTGAGTATTGGTAAAATGAACATGTCTACCAAATTTCATCAAAATCGGTTGACATTTACTCAAGTTATTGTCGCACGCTTCATAATTCGCAAACACACACCGACAGACAGACAGACAGACAGACAGACACGAGACCAAAAATGTTCCCTGATGTCTGAAACGGATTTCTGTCTTGAAATTTATAAAATCGGAGGCATAACATTTTTTCGTTCTCAAAAGTGAACACAATGCTTCCGTTATCTTCGGTAAGCTCGGAAGCAAAACCTAACACCATAAATTATTTAAACCCTTTGACCTACTACAAAATTAAAAATTGGTACAAAAGTACGCGTACAATTTCTTTAAAAAAACCAATAAAATAGCGTTAATGTACATATCGAGGCCTTTCAAGTGATATACGACACAATTTTATAAACCAAAAAAGTGGTCACGTGACTTGGCACACGGTAAAAAGTTTACTCTCATGTTCTCAGCAAATAGGATGAACTAATAAAATAAAATATAATCAATTTAAAGAGCATTAGTGTGAGATTGAAGAGCCTCAATCAGAAATAGAATCGGTCAACTATTATAGAAACTATGGCCATTCATTCAGACAAAAAGGGGAAAAAACCAAAGAAATACCAAAATTATCACTATCTAAGGTACAACCGATGATGATATGACAAAATTTCATAGGACCAAAGTTGTAGATCTTTTAAAATCGGTTACCGCTGGTGCTATCCGTTTTCCAATACGACTTACCGTTTAGCCGCAATAAGTCCCCAATACAGCTTAAAAATCAAGTCGGCCATTTTTATTTTTTGAAAGGTGAAAGGAGGGGGAAAAGTGAACTTTGTTTAATTATTTTGGTTCACAATATGGACGTTGCGCGTCGAATGGCGCAAACCACAAGTCTTTAGCTCTTCTGGAAGTGGAATAACATTAATATCAGTCAGTGAGTCAGTTAGCCATGTGGCTTTATAGCACGTACACATACACATTTTTATTTAGCACGATTTAAAGTGCGCAGACGGTTGAATTAGATAGGTGCTATCTGAATGCTACTTTCGACAAACCATGAAAATCAGATAATTACACTTTTAAAGATATAGCTGTAAATAAATGTATGTTTATTGTGCATGTAGAAAATAAACAAATATGCGCAGAAGGTTGAAACTTATATGGGACCAACAATGGAATGATTATGACCTAATAACTAAATTTCATTAAAATCGGACAATTAGTTTTTAATATATGGCGGTTCGCAAAAATTGAGCGACAGACCGACAGACAGATACGGGACCAAAAATGTTCCCTGATGTCTAAAACGGATTTCTGTCTTGGAATATTTGAAATCGGAGATATAACATTTTTTCGTTCTTCAGAACGATCACATAGCTTCCGTTACCTTCGGTAAGCTCGGAAGCAAAATTATAATAAGTTACACCCAAAAAAAGACATCAATAAATAAAGAAATTAAATAAATCATAATGTATAAACCTTTTGATATTTTTCCTGAATATGATTAGCCTTTTTTTTATAGATATCCCTCTGTATAAAACACTAGTTCGTAACTTAAGAGCTATGCATTGAAATAAAATTAATATTTAACACTATAGAAGCCTAACAGCTAATGCCTATTATTAGATTTTGCATGATCTTTTAGGGACTTAAGAACACATAGTTCTTACTTTCTTATAGGAAGAGATCAGGTCTCATATAAGGGATATAGTGGGATTGTGATGGCGCGAGAAATCGATTTTGAGATTTTGATAAATTTACACTTTTTGAGGTCCCCTGAGTCCAAAAAAGTAGTTTTTAAAAAATGTCTGTCTGTCGTCTGGTCTTGGACCGATTTGTTTCAAAATTGGATACTCAATTGCCTTTTACTTTGCATTAATCCGCATTTATTAAGGTATCATTCACACGTAGGTCTCTAACAACTCTCACATTAGCCTCAAATAAATACTGTCGTAGCTTCTTTTTTAGGGTTTTGAGGTCATCCTTGAAACCCTTATGTTTTTAGTTCGTCCGTCCGTCCGTCACATCTTGGATCATATCTCCAGACCTATTGTAGCTAGAGATTTGAAATTTTGTATATACATCTTAAACTTTTGTACCTAAAAACAGGAAAAATGTTGCTAACTGTACTACTCAAAATTTCTTCGATCAGCGATCAATAGCGTACGTACTAATTGCAACATTTTTTATTTTTTGTATTTTTGAGTGTGGTATCATTTTAAAAGTAGTGAAATGTAGATCACAAATATGTGTCGCGTTTCCATATGGTGGCTATTTTACCCCAAAATTATTAAAACAAAACCCCCAAAAAATGTCCCCCCGCGACCTCATAGGACAGGCCCTAGAAATGAGAAAAAAAATACACATAAATATACATCTCTGTGGGTCATATATTTATTCAATATTTAGAGATGTCCTAGCTTATAAAAAATCTACGAAAATCAAAATAACCGAATTAAAACTATTGCTTTGATTTGGATGTATGAAACTTCTTTTTAATGTAAGTTATACTAGACAGAATTAGTCAATGTAGACGGAAAATAAGGAGTCACATAAATAAATAAATAAATACTACTGAATTAAGAAATGAAAGACATTTGAAGGGTTCTTCTAGCCATCAAATCAATCATTTTGTTAGCGGTACTTAACTTTTCCATTATTTATTACGTTTTAGTATTCGCATGCCTTAAATTGATGTCTAAAATTATAACCCGAAAACAGGGCGCATGCAATGTCGCTTATATAGTTAAATAATGCCAAAAAGTATGTGTATTATTGATTGAAGTGAACATGAACAAATTATATTCTTCATAACTATTAATGTAATGCTTGAAGTTATTATTTCAAATATAAATCAAATAATAAAAATGTATTACAAATTTAATCAAAATTGGGGATTATAGTAATTTATGCTCCACGCTTCTGCACAAAAAACATGACATTTATTCGGGCATAGAGGACCCTGTAACTTGTATAATCCTCATAAACATATGTATAAAAGTCTATGCGTTTGTCTTTCAGAGAAATCCAGAAGCGCTTAATGAATTTTGAAAGCTGGAACTTGGCCCATTTAAAGTAAAGGGTCTAGGGCCTAGGGAATAGGAAAGGCCCTATATACTGAGGTTCTCGGCTATTTTGAACTTTCAAAACTTTATTACAAAGTCATTGACTTATTGTATTGCGACGAAACTTTTTAAATGTAACGTTAAGATGTTATTACAATATGGTGTTATAAAATAGCGGCCATTTTGTCTGGCTTTAGAAAACTCGTAGGAATAAGGGTGGCTACGCATTTGCATTTTCCCTATCGAATTTGTTGGGAATAGTGTCTGTAGTTTTGATTAACTTCTTCATATTATGATATAATTCATAATAATATTATTGCTCATGAAAACACCAAATGGAGACTCCTCTATACATCCTGGATAACATCTATCTGTAACACTAAGGTAAAATTACTGAATTATAACACCCGAAGGTTCGTGCAAGGTCATTTCTTTCTCTAATTCATATTTTTACTCTCTAAGATAAACAGTATCGTCGACTAGAAAATAGAGCTTGTTGAATCTTTTCAGTCGCTGCGAGTTTTTGTAATATGTAGGATTGTCTCTGAATTGTGTTACATTCACTCGACCTCAATCACACTTCGGAAAATTGCAAGGGTTTCGCACCATTACATTCTCATGTACTTCGTATAAGAAAGTAAAATAAGATTTTATGTCTAACATATTATAATGTGAAAAGTATGTATAGGCAGAGAGTAACGGTTGATCCAGCCTTAAATTGTCGAGGGGGTTGCTTCAATCTTTTGTTTGATATAAATGCATGGTGATCGATTTTCCAATAAACCTAAACATCTCCTTTCTATAAGTTCAACTCTCCTCACCGATAAACATCTAAGTCTATATGTTATCTAAAACTAAACCGTATTCGATAATATTTGGCGTAATATGTTTAGAAAGACATGTCCTGTGGTGAAATCGAGAAATGAATTTTAACTTTAAATTTGAAGACTCCCTCCCGTAGCGCACCCTAAATTCCGTTGCATATTTCTTGTAGAGAACTAAAGGCTAAAAAAAAAAATTACAAGATTTACATAACAATTGTATTATCTAGCTTTCTTCTATTGTTTTCTATAAATAACATCGTTTGTCATGCATAATCAATGTTTTATAAAGTTTTTTGCTGAAAAAGTTTTAAATGAAAACAAGCTCTCTTTGTAAAATTTAAAAAAAGGTTTCTTTGCTCGCTCACACACCTTTTAGACTCCCAAAGTTTGTTTATCTCGGAATATAACGGTAACTTACGTTGTATAGTAAGGCACGATACTATATGACATTAGATGCCTCATACAGTTTAGAGTAATTTGCAATTTAATGAGCATATCTATGCTTTTATTGAGACATCGTGTGCTGAATACCTATTTGATCCTAACGTTTGCCTAGCATACCAAATTGTATCGGAATTACGTTTTATTTTCTTTCCCCTAAAACTATTAATAATTTTAACTACTCGTTTTGCTACAAGAGTAGAATATATTATACTTATTTTTTGGCTAGAAGTAAAACCTCTATATACTAATTACATAAATTTGGATAATAGAAAAAACAGTGGATGGTATTTTGAAATGTAGTAATAAACATAAAATATTTAATTAACAAGAGAGAAATGGATAGAAATAGTCTTTTAGCATGCAGGATATGGCATGCGCTTCTGGACTTTTAGGAATAATATATTCTATCATCGTTGTCAACTTTATTGAGATAAAAAAAATTGATTCTTGGGTTTTGGTTGAAATTTCTCATTGGCTCCTCTCAGTCAAACTCCTTAATCTTAAGAACGCTATCAACATGGCGTTTTACATTTCAGTATTGACTAGTAAAAACTAAGACTATAGTTTACAGCACTATTTTACATACTAATATTGTAAGATTTACATATTTCCTTCCGAGTTAACCGAAGGTATAATTATTTATAAGAACAATTTTTTTTATGTCTCCTAATTCACTATTTCCTTGACAGAAATCAGTTTCAGTTATTGGGGAAAATTTTTAGGTCTTGCGTTTGTCTGTGTTATATTAAAAATACTTCTCTGATTTGAATGAAATTTGGATTATAGGTAAAAATTAATTATGGCTATTGGTCTCTAAATAATTTCTGCGCACTATGCTTCCTCTCCTGCGCACAAAACCTTGTTTTATTAACATCTATATCTTCAAAAGACTCGACTGATTAAAGAAATGTTGATTGTTTGTTGAAAAGTAGCGCATAGATGATTCCATATTAATTTCAGCCGTCTCCGTAACAAAATGTTACCTCACTTCAATTTTACATTCTCTTCCCCTAAGCCTCTTCATATTACCTATATTCATTGAAATATTATATTCTTAATATATTATATTTAAAATATTATATTATTTAAAAATAGAGCGAGATCTTCACCGTAATCGCGTTTTTTCAGTAAGTCGTCTCTTGGTTGTTGGTTAGAATCTATTTATTGTAAATAATAATAAAGGTTTAAGAATGTAATATCAGTACAGCTCTGGACTTTTATGTAATTGTTTTTGGTTTAAAACTATTCACCAATGGAAGTGACTTCAATTATTGTTAGTTATTAACTTCATTCTCAACACATCTTCTTATTGTTAACAATCTATATTAACATCGGAGATAATGTTATAATGTTGGATAAATCAAATATGCCTAATTAAATTCTAAATCCTTCCAATTTCGTTTATACCATATATTTAAATTATTTTAATTTTTATTTGATTTCAGGTATTTAGCTATTGTTCGGCCCCTGAAGCCAAGGATGTCGAAAGCGAGCGCACAAATGACGATAGTTGTTATATGGGCACTTAGTTTTCTACTCGGTTCTCCATGTTTATTCTTCTCAACCACAATTACATACAAGTAACTTCTATTTATAATTTCACAATAATATTAATTTTTAAATAAATCATATTAAATCCAAATTTTCATCCTAGAATAAAGAAATTGTATTTAAGGAACTCGTTGCTGCGGAAACGATTTTCCTGAAATGTGTACCAATGTGTATTTCGGGTGACCATTGACCATAAAATATTTTGTAATTTTTAGTCTAGGACGCACCTTCTTTAGTAGCCCTCCCTAGTATACCTATAGTTTAATATTTAATGATAATATTTATAATGATATTGATTTATGTCAATAATGTACTGTACACTTTGTCCTGAATAATACTGCTGGTAAGTCAGGCTGACTTACCAGCAGTACAGTTTCATCTTTATTTTAAAATGATATTGAGTAATTCTTATGAGAAAAACGTTTTTACATTTTCAAAGGCGGTCTTGTATTTTGTTAAAATGTAGTTCTTTTTTTCTTCTGTAATCTGAATATTTACCTTTCCTACCACACTATTTGCTTGAGCGATTATTGCAATCAACTATTGCCCTTCTTTGACAATGGGTCCATGATTACTGTTTTCTATTCTTTATGAGTTTTCTTTGATCTCCGCGCATAACTCAATACTTTGTAAAAGTTTTTTTTCGTCCTCTACTTTTTACTTGAGCAATCCTAGTACTATGTCAATAGCCTCTGCTCACTTCCCGATCTTCGTTTTTCCATTTTGTCTTTTGTGAACCAAAATAATCTCAATTAACACATGACATTTTTTCCCTAAAATCTGTACTTGTCATATGATCGCTGTATCTAGGTATATTATTTCAAATATTCTTATTCCTCATACTTGCAGCTAATCCCAAGAATGCTCTTAATTTCGTGTAGTCCCTTTGCCCTTTGCCTGCATATTTCCTTGTACTTTCTTACACGATTTAAGTTATGTTACCTCGTCATTTATTGTCTCTATTTTATGCATCTTTTTGTTCGAAACATTTAGCATAAATTACTGGATCGTTAACTAATAATGTATCTGGAGGCACGGCAGAGTGCAGAGCCTCCGCCATGTCGAACACAACCTATCAATCTTACCATCCTTCAACGGGATCAAGTCATGTCAGCTTGGACCCCCTTCTATTATCCTAATAAAGATACTTGGATATTTTAAGTTAATTTTAAAGTGGAGTTCATTACAAACTGAACGAGAAATAAAAATTTCTCGTTCCTACCCATATTAGTTACATCAGATGTATGAGCCTAAAGTTTTGTTATTATGACACTGATTGACTGACTCATAATAATTTATTCTAACACACTTAACGATCCTAGAAACTAGTCCTTTCTTAATTTAATGTACTAAATTAAAAATCGGAAAAAATATGGTTCTTATCGAGAAATTTATATCTAGTGTACAAAAGTGTATAGCATTTATATCTATTGTTACCATAACCATAGTGCTACATGTAGACAACGTCAAAACTAAAGTTGTATTACTCTCA
The DNA here is from genome assembly GCA_951217055.1 of Gerris lacustris. NCBI lineage: Eukaryota > Metazoa > Arthropoda > Insecta > Hemiptera > Gerridae > Gerris > Gerris lacustris. Next base: position 44,691,414 of record OX578281.1, read on the forward strand.
TTAATAAAATTGTATACTGGAATAAGTGTGGTTGAGCTTTATTGAGCATTGAGCATACGAAGTATTGTAAACATACACTTCCTGTTCGTCCGCACACGTACAGATAATTGATAGATAATAATTGTTTAGTTAAATGTGAACACCCACCGCCATTCATGCCTCCTTATTACTATTAATTATCTTTTATACCCTTACATTATCTTTCTTTATCTTCCTATTATATCCTATATTCCTCATTCTTATATTTTTTTATCAAATCTATCTTTTCCAATATTATTATAATATGTATTAGCCTGAACAAGGAGAGAGGCTAAGTAACGAAACATTATTTACAAAAATAAGTGAAATCCCAACAAAAATAGACTGCCAATTGGTGTGGCAGATAGCTTCCTCGCATCCTATTACGTACTTTATTGATGTTATGCTTTTACAAGCAATTATTGTCTAATTAGTTTAATTGTTTCCCCCGTTTTTGCTTCCGAGCTTATCGAAGGTAACGGAAGCTATGTGATCGTTCTGAAGAACGAAAAAGTGTTAGGTCTCCGATTTCAAAAATTCCAAGCAGAAATCCGTTTCACACATCAGGGAACATTTTTGGTTCCGTGTCTGCCTGTCGGTCTGCCGGTCTGTCGGTCTGTTGTTCAATTTTTGCGAACCAACATATCTTAAAAAACTACACGTCCAATTTTAATGAAATTTGGGTGGTAGGCCATAATTAGCCCATTGTTGGTCCCATATAAGTTTCAACCTTCTGCGCATATTTGTTTCTCTTCCACATGCGCACAAACATACATTTATTTACATCTATAGCTTCAAAAGTACTTATCTGATTTGAATGAAACTTTTATAGAGAGTCGAATGTAACCCGCAGATAGCCCCAGATTAATTTGAACCATTTGCGCTCTTTAACTTTTGCTAAATTGATACTTTAATTAGTGTAATAAATTAAAACAATTTTGACATATTAAAATAAACGGGGGAAACAATTAGACCAATTAGACAATAATGGCTTGTAAAATCATAAAATCAATAAAGTACGTCGATATTTTAATCTGTCAAAATTGTTTGGATTTTTTCCATAAATTAAAGTATCAATTTAGCACAAGTTTAAGAGCGCAGACGGTTTAAAGTAATCTAGGGCCATCTGCGGACTACTTTTAATAAACTATAAAAGTTTCATACAAATCAGATACTTTTGAAGCTATAGGTGTAAATAAATGTATGTTTGTGCGCTTGATATAAAAAAAAAAATTGAGCGCAGAAGGTTGAAACTTATATGGGACCAACAATGAGCAAATTATATCCTACCATCCAGATTTCATTAAAATCGGAAGTGTAGTTTTTAAGATATGTTGGTTCGCAAAAATTGAACGACAGACCGGCAGACCGACAGGCCGACTGACAGACAGACAGACATGGAACCAAACATGTTCCCTAAAATCGGAGACCTAAAATGTTTTCGTTAGTCAGAGAGATCACATATAGCTTCTATTACCTTCGGTAAGCTTGGAAGCAAAAAATAAGCTAAGTCTCACGTAAAAAAAAAAAAAAAATTGAGATCATAGCCAAGTCTCCCCTGTCCGAGTAAATTCTGCTAGATCTAATCCATTCAATATTAGTAAATATGTTGTTTGTCTGTTCCCCCTCTCTTCTCTATCCCTACCATAGACTCAAACATTTTCTTTCTCAAATCACTACATGTTAAATTTAAAAAGCAATTCTGACTTGGTAGTGCGCAGTAAGAGGGTAACATTTTATGTAAAAAACTGAAAAAACTCAATATATACCAGGGGAAATATATTTTAATTAACAGCAAACTGTTTAACCAATCTGTGCTGTGTAGTTGCCATATCGGAAAATGTTTATAAATTTAAATTAAACTTACCTCAAAACTCTCCCCATTTTCAAATTTAATAACAGTTGTCTAGAATATTAAATCTTAACTAATATTTACCAAAGAAAGAGTCTGCATCTTGGTCAATTACAACTAAAAGGCCCTCCTATTTCATTTTTCCAGGAATTTTAACGTGTTTTTAGCGTGTTCAATTTCTGATGAGATGTGATGTGAATGGGGTCCCACTGTACCTATTTATTTTTTGTCCAGCATGGCGTCTGTCATAAATCTAAATAAAGATTTAATATTCTAACAATATCCATGGTAGACTGCCTAATTTTGATGTCTGAAAGAGTTGGTCTAAAAGAGAACGTAGGATTTTCCCTTTGAAACAGGCACATATAATTAAAGTCTTTTCTGTATATTGATAAAAAATGCACCAATTATAAATTCTTCTACATTTCATAAGTTTTCTCTTAATACAATTTCAATATTCATTCCTCTATTTTAAGTCACACCTATAATATATACAGGTCGATTATCCGAATCTTGGGCGTATGTATCTGTCGTAGATTAACTGGGCTTCGATGTAGCGTATCTGGGTTTTCGAGAAAGTAGGAAATGAAAAAGAATCCATAAATAATGCAATTTATATCAATATACAGGAAACACTTTAATTATGTTTGCATTGGAACGTTCTGATTGGCTAGTGTGTTTGTTTTGGTCAGCGCCCCTGGTGGCAGTTTGACTTTTCTCTCTCTCTGTTTCCTTCGAGCCGCTGCCCACTCAACATCTCTCTCATTATTAATGTGTATTAATTAATATTATTAATTATTATTTATGTTGGCTATAACGCTATGTGAATTTTTGTAACAGTTGTAATCTTTGGTTGGTACCGCCTTATATAATGTTGTCTATAATGTTGAGTTACTTTATTATTTATGTATTTGGTTTACACGCTTTGCATTATATTTGTTAGTTTTTTTCATTTCTATACCTGATGCCCCAGATACGCTACCTCAACCCGAATATGATAAAAGAAAGCACTTAAAATAAGTTAGTAATAAAGACACTAGCATTAATTAATTGCAAAGATCTATGAAAAGCAGAATAGAAAATGAAAATTATATCTATTCTATCAATAGAGGTCTTTTTTAAGTATAAAACAATAATATGAAACGTGCAATCATCATATATTTTCAAAAAAAGTATAAATAAAACCAATATTGTTTCAATAATTATTAATATAAATGTTCAATAAAAGCTTCCTTTAACACTTCCTTTGTCTGAAAAATAATAGCCGTGTCCCTATTGTTGTATTTTCCCTGATTGCTCACTCACAGTATATTGTTGAGAATATTAATCAATGTAGCTCATATTAATTTTGGTATAGTGTTATTATCTCTCATATCCAAATCAAAACGTCATTCATATCCAAAGTATATTTATCTTCCTTGTTTTCTTTTTAAATTTATTCAAACCCCTTCAATATACTTTTGCTTTTACAATGCCCTCTGATCAAAAATATTTGATTTTATATCCTTCTTTTAACAAGAAAAACAAATGGTCCGACACCTCAGATTAACTTTCTCATATTATAATCGCGGCCCCAGATCCAGGGAAAAATGAATATATTGAGATAAGTTAGTGGAATGTGTTTCTTGTGGTTTTCAATTCTCTACAAATTGGGTCAATTAAGAACTTCTAATGGATATATTGTTATCTATACAGACGGATAGGCGTGTCAATCTGCTAGCTGTGACTGTGAACCCATCTTTAGTGTAATGATCAACCTACGCGTGATTAGTTAATATTATATATTATTTAAAAGGTATTCAAAAGGTGGTTGTTTACTTTTTGTTTATGAATAATACGCGTCTGCACAGACTATAGACACATATTTTTTTAAAAAACACCTTTTTTGGACTCTGGGGACCTCAAATCGTATAAATCAATCAAAATCTCAAAATAGAATTTTCGCGCCTTCACAATACTTTCAACTTATATGAGAAAGTAAAAGGAAATACTATCATCTTATGCTTTAGTGCCTTTGCAGAGGTGTGAAACCAATTAAATATGAATACTGTATTTATTTTTAGCATGGGCGCCCATATGGGGGGGGCAAACAGGGGCGCTTGCCCCCCCCTGGAATACTGATCCATTTTTTTAAAAAAACAAATGTAAGACTTTTTAAGTTCAATTTATAAATATTTTTAAAAAAAACCATTAGGGTAATAGCGTATATTATAATAATTCTTCGTATGTATAGTTGTAGTCAGGGCCGTCCCTAGGGGGGGTCAACCGGGTCAAGCTGACCCGGGCGCCACGTCTAGGGGGCGCCGCCAGGCCCCCTTCTTAACTACTAGGTGAATTTGGCAATAAGGGGGGGGGGGCGCCAAAGATGCTTTTGACCCGGGCGCCTAAACCCCTAGGGACAGCCCTGGTTGTAGTGTATGAAATTAGTACAAAAAAAATATATATATAAAAAAGTAAGAAATTTATAGATAAAATATTGAAGCAAAGGAGCAAGTTATTATAGTATGAAACCGGATGAAACATTTCATTCTTGGAGTATTCTTCTTGTCGAAGTTTATCAAATTGTATCGTCTCACCTCTCTCTCTTGATACCCTAAGGACACCCTATATTGCCATTATAACACTCTCTTATCAATTCTATCACTATCTACTAATCCTTTTTTACTTTCAATTTTATACAAAATTACACGTTGAATGGAGTTTTTTGTTGGAGGGAGGGATGATGATACATGCGCACAGATACTAAATAAAAGTCAAAATATGATCAGTCCTTTCTGTTCCGTCTTTGCCCCCACAAAGATTAAAATTGTTTATTCTCTTTTGGAAATCTCGGAACCTCTAACATTTAATTCAGTTTCTACTGTCCGTGGCTTGTTTATCAAAATGGATATTCGCAAATAGATAATGCCCTATTTTAATGAAACTTTTTTATTGTTACTTTAAAACCATTTATTTTTTTATTAGATTATAGAATATAAAAATGTTTAAGTTTGAAATCTATAATTAAATTGCGAATATGATAAAACAAATTAATATGTGTATACATATATATATATATATATATATATATATATATATATATATATATATATATATATATATATATATATATATAAATTATTTTGGCCCCCCCCTAAATTTTGGACTATGGGCGCCCATGATTTTTAGATAACCTAAGTGAAGACTAGATTTATAGAGGTTGGGCTGCTTTTAAGCAGTATTTTTATTCGATAGAAGTGGAGACTTAATGAGGTTTGTAACAGAGCCCTTCCATTAAATGTACTGTAAGCATACTCTGAGGATCTGCCTTTCAGATTCTTTTAAATCTACACCTACACTTAAGTTCTATAAATAGTTAATTTTAAACTTTTTCTACTCAAAATATTTTACATCTTTATCTAAGACAATAGCTTGTAAAACTTTTAACGCCGGGACCCTTTTTTACAAGACCTTGACTGCAACTAATATTACTAGATTAGTATGTAATAGTATATATATTTTTATATATACATTAAAATTTCAAAACATTTTATTAATAATAATAACTATCTTAAGAAATCATTATTTATCCATTTTTATTAGTTTTAGCGAATTTTCAAAGAAAATTACGCTATTGCAATGGCTTCAAAATTTTTGTAATGCGAATTTTTGAAAATTTTTTCCATGGAAATCCGTTTTAGACCATTCTGAATCGATTCCTAAAATTTAACACTTTTTTTTATGTATGTATGTATATATGTATGTATATATGTATATATGTGTCACTCCAGACGATATCTCCCCTTAGAATGCACTCAAAAATTTCAAACAAATTTTAAAATGTCAATAATATCAAAAGAAAGGATGAGTTCGTTGGCCAGAATTTTTGGAGTCCATTTAGGGGTCAAATTTTGACCATTTAGGGTCAAAAAACGTGTTTTTTCCATTTTACCCCCCTTTTATGTGAAAATATGATAAAAGTGTACATAACAACAATTACTGTACTCTTAAAGAGCTTTCCAACGACATGCATCTTGAAGGGTAAATACGATTTTGACTTTTGTACCTCGTACCCCTGTGTACCAAATTTTTTTTTCACCCATGTAAATTCTAAACCATAATTTTCCTATATTATCATAAGCCAATAATCCGCAGATATCTTTGAAAATTCGCTCATTAAGTCATGGTGCATGACTGGACTTTTTTTATATTTCGTTTGCAAATTTCACCATGGGCTATGACCATACTGAATGTTTTTAGTAAATTTAATCGGATATGTTGTAGCTGTTTAGACCCCAAGGGCACTCATTTACATGACAATGCATCATTTACCTCACAAAATGACAAATGCGTGTAAAAATATTTCTTTGTCCTAAAAAATTATTTAGACTAAGAGATGTTATCACGTTTACAATATATAAGTGTGATGTTCTTTCGTCCCAATGATCTTTGGACTAAACATACGAGCCTCCTGTTTCAAGGTTTTTCCTTCTTGGAGGCTCTTTTGATTTTGATATTAATTTGTTAAATTATAATTATTTATGTAAGCAATTGTAATTTATAATTATTCTATGTGAATTTGTAAATATGTTTATGTTTAAATAAAAATGAGATTAAATAAGAAATACATAAATAACTATATAGACAAAGAAATCTTTTAGGTGGAAAGATTTTGGAGGTAAACAAATATAGGGTTGATAACCAAGTAAATATTTGCCACACATCACCTAATTTACTTGGTTGCCAAACAAGTAAATTAGGTGCCCATTTAGTATTTCCCTACACGGGTTTTTTTGTTGTTGTCAAATAAATGTATCTTTCTCCATGAAGATTTCGAAAAGAAAGATTGAAAGATTGAATAGTGTAACCGAACGATTTATTTCAGTCTTGTCGGTGTAGCATGTCATGCAAGACTGAAGACAAGATGTTTGGTGTTGACCAAGCTTTGATACTTCGTCTTATCCTGTTAAATTGAAGCTGTCTACATGCATTGCTTCAGAACGTAGAAAAATATGCTAAAATTCTTAACAGAAAGGAACTTCAACGAGTCTAATTTTCCAATAGGAAGACTTGATTTGTTGAAAATGTAACTTGGTAAAATTGGTTTCCAACCAAGTAAATTAGGAGTCCTCCAAGTATTTCCCTAAAGGATATTTTTTATTGTCAAATGCATTTATCGAGACCTTAATTCGAGTGAAACCTTTCAAATACATAAAAATATCTTTGGCCCACCGCAATACTTTTATCTATGTGTATCTCCAATAAACAAATTAATATTTTTCATTCAGATGTTTTTGTTATAATTGAAATCATAAAAGATTTGGGAAGATTAAAAACACCATCTATTCGTAGTTGTAGATGGTAATAAGTTACTCAAACGATATAGGGTTGGAAATCTAACAGCAGTTATTATTTAGTAGTTGGATTTTATAATTATTGACTAACTATTGTGTTCTAATTGTTGTTTAGTTTTTAGTTATTTAATGTCTCGTTCGTAGGCTTCCATTTCATGGTTAATCATAGGTATCATTTCATTCTCAGTAGAGACTGAACTGTGTAAGATTAAGAAGGTATACGTCATTTGTAATTTACTGCTTCTGTGGGTCGTTTCCTCTTCTTTATGTGGTTTGTATTTCCAATTCCATTAAAGATTTTAATTAAAATCCAGTCGTTTGTAACCCGAGACAACGTTCTCTTTACTAGTGCTTTCTCAACAAATCAAGTCTTCTTATGGGAAAATTAGACTCTTTGAAGTACTTTTCTGTTGGTAATTTTAGCATATTTCTCTGCGACGATTTCTATGCGTTTAGACAGCTTTAATTGTTTACCAGGATAAGACGGTGTATACACCCAACGTCGTCAGTCTTGCATGACATGCTACACCGACAAGACTGACACAAATCACTCGGCTACACTATTAAAACTTTCGCTCAGCCTTCCCGAAATTTTCATGGAGGAAATTTTTCTCTTTAATTGAAGAAGAAAACAAAGTAAAGTACACCCGTTCTTGTACTTATCAACCAAAGTGGCTTATGTCTGGTTTTTCTTGTCTCGGTTGCTGTAATCCTTAAATTTTACGTGCCACAGGCAAGAAAAAATTTTGAAGCACCTCTATGAACTCGGTGAAAAATTCGTTAGTCAAATGTCGTAAGTCTGCGCCATTTTCTTTCGTACTAAAATAACTGATGGAACCTAGAGTAGACCGAGAACGTCACCGAGAGTAGACTGGCAGCGGAGCTAAGTTTAAGCATTAAGAATGATGCGCGTCCAGATGTACAAACTTGTCGCCGTTTTGCAAGTACACAAAGCTCCACCCTGTCAGTCTTTGGCTTGTGTGTTGTCAAACGTCATTCTGTTTATGCAAAACTATCAAACTTTTGTCCACACGTAATATTTTATTTGACAAATCTGGCATGATCATGCAAGACTGACGGTTGAAGTATGATATCGAACCCACCCTGGAAAAAATAATTAAATATTCCTACAAAAATAAAGAAATGTCATTGTCTTTATTTAAAAAATAAAATGGTGGGCTTGATATCAAACTTACTACTTTATACAATACTTTATACAAAGGGGTACAAATGTGATAATAAATCCAAAACAAATTATAAAAGGATACAATTTCCCTGGATTAATGTGTAAAAAATTGGAGGGTCTAATATAATGCTATATACAATGGCGAGAGTATTATGTGGACTATAGACCACACCCAAGCTTATTCCATATGGCCTCATTCGGGTTTGTAGAAAGACGTGGGACTTTTATTAGGGCAACAAAGGGGAATATAAGGGTGGGTCTGATATAATACTATATACAGTGGCGTAAGAGTATAATATTGACCCCACACCCCACCTAAATATTTTTATTATTGACATTTTCATGTCTCGGCTATGGCACATAACCTCGAAAAGCGTTACCAAAAACTAGCGTTACACGAGTAGAGAAGATATAGGTACAGGGAGTTAGAAAGATATAGGAGGTGTTCAATCGAGTCTGCCCGCTCTAGGTAGGTATAGTGTTTCCCACTACTGCGCTTGGTAGGGCCTACCCACCCCTGCCCTCCCGATCGGCTACCTACCACGTCTCACTCTCTTCACTACTCGCTACCACTCCAGTAGTCGCTCACGAGCCTCAGCGGCGCCCCCCCCCCCCCCCCCCCCGCTTCAACTACAACTTCTGTTCTACTGCTTTGCATCGGACAAACGCCATGACCACCCTTAGAATTTTATTCCTAATAAACTTACATACATAAAATTTATTATTTACATTATTATTAAACTATAATTTTTTGTATTTATTATAAAAATATGGGATAAGATGCTAAAAGATTACTTCTTAATAAACTGGAAAAGAATAGTACTTTCTTTCTTGGTGCACTACATATGTTCTATTTAATTCCTATCGAATTTTTTGACATTTTCATGTCATTACTTGGCACATGAACTCGAAAAGCATTACCAAAAAACGACTCCAAAAAGCGTTACGCAAGCGTTACCGAAAATCGACACCCAAAAGCGTTACAAGAAAATGTCTCACTGTTTTGCAGACTCGTATGCAAACAATTATATTTCTTTAATAAATGGGTACCCTATTGATACCGTACTATATACAACAGCGTAAGAGTGTGTATAATTTACCCCTTTAATAGAGATCAGTGGTGTGACGTCTCAAAACCTTTAGAAAATTTAACTCAATGAAAATTTAATTTTGTGTTTGTTGTGTTCCTTTCCCTTATCACTAGTTATCAAACCCAATTAATTGTAATGGCATTTTTGTGTTTAATTTTTATAAATTTAATTACTTAATTATTACTGATTTCTAAGAATTTTCACCCTTTGAACGTTATTATACTAAGTCTATTTTAACGAGTGCAATAAGGAAAACATTAAAAACTTTCGTTTTAGTTGTTTAAAATGAGTACTTGTGTGAAGGGTCTTATAAACGGAAAAGCCATTTGGTTATTAATCTGTATACTTGATTTTTCGTATTAACATCAGAATCAAACTTACATTTTGATCCATGCCACCCAATCTTAATTCTAAGAAGGTGTCATCTAACCAGTTTAGTGGCTGACTTCTGTCATCGCACTTGTTCCCACATCGGACCGCATTTCTTGAGACTACTATATCTAAGGCCTATCCACAGGCTCATCAAGTATTTTCAACCTTTTGCTTACCAAACTGAACCTAGGTAAAATTTGGTGGGCGGTATGTTAAGGCTTTCTTTCAAATTTCTCTTAAGTTTGTTTATTTATCTTTTTAATTTGATTTCTTATGAGATGTTTTCTGTTTTTTAATATTTATAAATTAGGTCTGGGGATTAGAGTTTAAGTATCAAAGTCCATTTCTATTTTTTATATCTATCTGCATTTTATATCTTTATCTATTTAGCTAAACTTTCCTTATATTTCCCTTTCTTATCTTCCTACTCACTACTCACTCCACCTTTTTTAACTAATGTAACTCCCAGTGTGTGTTCTATCACCAGCCTTGTCATCAACAGTGTGTTGTATCTCATGCCAGTGAAACCATTTAACAGTGTTCCATCACCATCACCAGCCTTACCATCTAAGACCAGGTTTCACACATCACCATATGTGTTCACTCAAATCTTACCGACTTTATACCTCACTGTAATCATCAGTGCTTTATCAACTTCGCCGCAAGACGTGGCTTGCAGTGCACCTAGCACCTGTCACCACCTGATCACCACCAGCAATTCTCTCTCATCATCATCATCACTATCGTAAACCCATCTACTAATATCGATAGTATTTATACTTATCAATATATCTTTTATACTTTATCTCTATTAAAATCAGATTACTTTTATTTTGCTTCTTTTTTTCATGTATTTAACCCCGTACAGTCCAGTTAAAGGTTCACCTCTATTCACCTTTACATCTACCCCGTAGGAGAAAGATCGGGTTATAATTCAGTAGCCCCCTTGCCCCTACACATAATATACAAACTCAAATAGAAAAAACAGTTAAAAATAAACAATAAATAAAAACGGACGCGGACGGTATCAATACATTAAAACATACTCACAAAATACTTATTTTAAACCACAAGAACGACCATTTTTAATATTTTCTTATTTTACCTTGTTAAAATAAACAATATTAAATAAGGCAAAGTGGGTAAAAAGTCTAAAAAAATTAATAATAATTTATTAATTAATATTAAAAAAGTTGTAAAAATTCCCTCATTAAAATTAGATGGGTTTGATAACAGGCGATAAGGAACAGGATCAAAGCAAAATCAGGATCACACTTGCGTGGCACATCCCTTGGTGTCTCTCGCAAATTGTGTAGCCTATTGCAGTGTGCAAAAACACGGTATTACTCTGCTGATGTGTTTTGCCAGCCAAGCAAGAATGGCGGTATGAGAGCACCCTCGTCTCTGATAAGTCCTATATCTGATCTTCTTGGTGTAGTATAGGTCCAGAGTTGGGTGGGCATCGTCGGGCCCCTGATGAGTCGGACGCGACGAAACGATGCAGGACATGGCATAATGCCGAGCCAACATCTTAATGACGTTATGTCTGATGTTGGAACAGTTCCTATGTGTCACACTTGCGTGGCACATCCCTTGGTGTCTCTCGCAAATTGTGTAGCCTATTGCAGTGTGCAAAAACACGGTATTACTCTGCTGATGTGTTTTGCCAGCCAAGCAAGAATGGCGGTATGAGAGCACCCTCGTCTCTGATAAGTCCTATATCTGATCTTCTTGATGTAGTATAGGTCCAGAGTTGGGTGGGCATCGTCGGGCCCCTGATGAGTCGGACGCGACGAAACGATGCAGGACATGGCATAATGCCGAGCCAACATCTTAATGACGTTATGTCTGATGTTGGAACAGTTCCTATGTGTCACACTTGCGTGGCACATCCCTTGGTGTCTCTCGCAAATTGTGTAGCCTATTGCAGTGTGCAAAAACACGGTATTACTCTGCTGATGTGTTTTGCCAGCCAAGCAAGAATGGCGGTATGAGAGCACCCTCGTCTCTGATAAGTCCTATATCTGATCTTCTTGATGTAGTATAGGTCCAGAGTTGGGTGGGCATCGTCGGGCCCCTGATGAGTCGGACGCGACGAAACGATGCAGGACATGGCATAATGCCGAGCCAACATCTTAATGACGTTATGTCTGATGTTGGAACAGTTCCTATGTGTCACACTTGCGTGGCACATCCCTTGGTGTCTCTCGCAAATTGTGTATATATATATATATATATATATATATATATTTATTATAAAGAGAAAGTAAGAAACTTGTGATAACACATTTTTAAGAACCTAAAAAATAAGTTATTAAAAAAATGATTGAGGTTGTTTCTTGAAATAGAATTTCGTTTAAAAAAAAATTCTTCAGAATGTTCACATTCCTCCATAATTTATGGAGATCATTGGCAACTGATCTCCATATTGATTTAAATTCACTAAAATTACAATTCGAAAATTCATCGAAAAACATGTAATTTTAGGGTAAAATATTCACTCAATTATTTTATATTCTTTAATGTGTAGTTTTGAACCCTTCTTTATAATTTTGAAAAATGATTTTCTCTTTCTGAAAATATTTTGGCCTATGTAGGGCTTTTATTAATAGTTTTTAATATAATAATTATTAAAAAATTCTCTTAACTTGCTATATTTCGCCCTCCCACGTTGGGGCTTCTTCAGGCTGTAACATTTACAAATGTTAACAAATTAACAGCTTATTAACAAAACTGGTCAGTTTTATTGCTTTAAAATTAAATTTTTTTATCAACAATTATTTTATTTATTATCAATTGTTTTATGTGTATGATTATAATTAAGTTGAAAATGGAAAGCCCTGCTGAATATTGTTTCCTTAAAGTAATAAATTAGTTAATAATTTGTGTAAACGATTTCCCACAAACTATGCATCTTCTATATACTTTATGCTCTTCGTTGTATCTTGTTAAACTTCCCTTTAACTCAAGCTGTTCTTTGATGAATGTAAAAGCCTTTCACAAGATCCAATTCAGTGTATAAACTTGCCTTTAATATTCATATAATTTAGCATATCTTATAAATTTAAAATTAACAATTCAAAATTGTCCACAATGTTAGCACTGACAACACGTCTTTTATTGAGTTCATTATTCGAAGAATTAATATAATTAAATTATTTTAATTTTTCCCTGTTTTTTTTTTTAAATGTGACAAAATAGTTTTGATTTTTTAGATTAATTAAAGTACCAAATTAGCAAAATTTAATTATCGGATATGGTTAAAATTAATCTGAGGCTATCTACGGACTAGTTTCTTGTATCCAAGTTCCACTTTTTAGGGTTTCGTAGATTATTAAGCATATTCGTTATCTTATTATTATTATTATTATTATTTTTATTTCCCGACCTTGCCTATATGAAAGTAACATAATTAAATAAAAAAGTATATATTTATATGGAAGGGTTCTAAAAAACAAAAACCAAGTGAAGCAAGGGGCCCCTGGTTCGATCCCCTGGGGGTCACAATGTTTTTTTTATAGGTAAAAACGACAAGGTAAATTACATTATAGGGAATTTTTTCGGGAAATTTTCATCGCCGCGTTGCTTGTTGTAAGGACCTACATGAATTATTTCAAAATTTTAGGACTACCCGTTATAGGGTGGTATGAAGGGAGGATTTTTTTTTCTGGGTATATTTCAACTCATAAAACCAATAAAGAATGCAAAACCTACTCTTCTGCAGCTTTCATTTGAAACCCCAATAAATATTTGAGTTTACCACATTGGTGCTAATTGCGCATGTTCATATTAAATTTTGAACTTCTCTACATTTTTCCTATGTGTGGGTTGCGCCAGTGTTTTGAACTCTTTTTAGCTTAAACGGTTCGGGAGATATGAACTAAAGAGCTATGTACAGACAGACACATCACCTTCGGCATAAGGGTTTCGATAAGGATCCACGAAACCCTAAAAATGTTTTAAATTATTTTGTTAAATGAATACAATTACATTGCTTGCTACTTCATTATAATATTGGTAAAAACTGAAGTTTCCTATTGCATTAAAACTTCTAAACCTAGAAACTTCGCCGTCTACTCATTTTTGATATCTCACTTAATGTATTCAGGTATTCACATAGTGTTTTGCTGAGATCCGCTTGTGAGGCGCTCTTACTAAATAATTATAAGATTTAAAATACTAGGGATAAAACACATTTTATAATTAGAAAATAATAATAAATAAAATAAACAGGAAGCAAAAGCTTATATGGTAAGTGCTAAAGCACTAAATAAATAATCACACATAAATACTGATAATAATAATTATATATAAAGATATAAATAAGAAGTTTGTATAAATGTTTATTCTGACCAGTGTAAAAGCAAACAATAAAGAAACCAAGCTTGTTTCAAGAATTTAAAAGTAGGGATCGGGGAAGAGTGGGCGCATTTGTAGAGAGGGTATTTAAAGTCTCGTGAACTAATCCAAATCGTCTTTGTTTGAAGGAGGAAAGATTTATCTTAAATATTAAGTTCTGAATTCAATAAGAGCGACAAGTGATCGGAACAGCTCCTAATGACACGTTATTGTCGCAGCCAGTAACAAAGTCACTTAGGGAGTCATTATATTTTGCTGAGACAGATTGTGGGGTTGACACGTGTCATAACACGTGTCAATCACTAAATTTTGATAGATAGATTTTTTAAATTAACTTGTTTTCTTGTACTAAAAAATATATTGTGTTTGTGATAATTAAAATATTAAATGTTTATACATTATATGATATAAGAACCACACTCTGCAACCACACAGATAAAAAAAGGTGCACGTAAACATTGTTGCACTTAATCTTTTCGAAGAAGAGGAGGATGGTAAAGCTCTCATTATAAAGATTTTTAAATTCAACCTATGTTCAAGGACAGACATGATTTACTGTACACATGTCGTAGGATGAGTGCGAGGTTCATAAATCAATGAAAGAAATTTTATCTACGATTGCCACGAAATATAAACATTGTATCTCTGTTTAAATGCGTAGAAAGTGATTCTTTATGTACTTGTATTAATTGCGCATGCGCTTATCATAGTTCTGAAGAATTCCTCTTCTTTACCCCCCTAGGGCGGTAAAGAAGAGGAATTCTTCAGCTTTACGCACGATTAGCGAGTTTGTTTACATTTAACAAAACCAATTTGCTGTTCTTTTATTAATGTAACTGTTTATCGAGTTTTTAGTGAAAAACAATGAGTGAATCAAGTGACTGACGAAAATGTGGAGAATAATACTCCTCCAGAAATAATTAATTTGGCAAAAAATACAAGTCAAGAATTAATGCCTTCTTTATCAATAGAGAGATACGAACTTATACATACAGCAAGTTTATTTTTTTCTGTATTTATTATTTAAATCTAACAATCGTAGATAAAGTACGGTACGCAACTCGTGGGAAAACGGCATTTTGCATTGCTCGTGTGGTTTTACTACCCTCGCTATCGCTCGGGTGCAAACTCCACACTCGCATGCAAAATGCTACTTTCCGCACTCGACGCGTAATGTACTGTTATCGACTGCCAAACTAGTCTTCTTTAACATTGACAGAAACATTGCTATTTTAAATGTTGTTGTCATTATCTGATAAGAAAATTCGGATAACACATTTGAATAATTTTTGATGGTAAGAACTCCGTGTAGGAAAAGCACACTCAACTATAGGCCTTACTCTAAAAATGCCCACTTGAAGAATTTAATGTTAAATGGAGGCTCTATCTAATGAAGTGTAGGCCGACAACCCGAGATATTTTAGGGGTTATTTTAAGAGTGAATAATTGTGGAGAGTTGATGTCGATTCCTATATCGTGAATATCCAAAATTAAGGATTTAGGATAATGACGGTAATAAAACAGATGTAAATGAGATGTACGCAGTTTTATTTTGTATTCAATTTATTATAGTATTTATAATTTTGTCTGATTTTCGCTTATAACAGCTATTACCTAACAGTTCCTACATTTTTAATAATCCAATGAAATACATGGTATAATTAGATCAATTAATTTTTTATTCTGTGCCTTGAAGTGAATCGCATATACACAATACACACACTACCTGCATATTCAGATAGTGACTCTCAACTTAATCACGTTAATGATAATATCAAACATATTACTTTATCAAGAATAACATTAATCAATCAAATTAAAATACAGTGAATGCTCAAATTTTCGAACGATTAAACTATGTTGATTAATTGTTTCGTTTTAATTTAATTATACTGTTAATACATTATTCAAATTTTCAATTTTAAAAACAAATATGAAATATGTTCTTTCAAAGGTTTGTATAGATTACTTGGAATTTGAATATATTACTGGTAAAAGTTTTTAGGAATGTATAACAAGTCGAGCATTGAATTTATTGTTTATGCATGTAACCAATGCATGTAACCTCTTTATAATAATATGGCTTATAATAATTACTCATACTAAATTATCTCATATACGAGTATATAGTCAATTCCTAAACTTTCGTGATAGTGCTGTCCTAAAATACCACTTGTTGTTAAAATCACAAATGATAAATTGTAAAATATATGGAAAAAGGAGGTTAAGTGTATGGGGTAATATAAACTACATAAAATATTTTAAACAATTTTTTTTTTTCGAGTGAATTTTTTTTATTTGCAAATTGCAACTACATAAATATACATGCTATAAGCAATATTGATGTGAGTTTTTACAATGACTTGGGTGACTTGAAGTGAGCAACTGTCCATTATCAGTACTCACAGAAACTAGCTTCAATTAATACAATTGATACATGGGTGATTCTAATTTATAGTGCAATTTTCATGTCCTAGATGAATAAGTGGAGCGTTTTTCACATAATTGACAGGATTTTTCTTCATGGTAACTCAGTTAAGCTTAGAGAACTACAACCAAGCAAAAAAATTATGCGCCGCTTAATTTTAACCGCTTCAAAAATTTTCAAAAGGCGATTTTGTAACAACCGTGGCTGGTCTAAAGTCAGTTTTTCTTATTCACTTCACTCTAGCTCGTACATTAATCGTGTTATTCAAAAACATATTGGATAATTTTGAAGTGGGGTCCTACCAGAATTAAAATATGTGTCAGTTATTAAAAATAATAAATTATTACTAAATGGAACTTCAAGTTAAAGTTTGTGCTTTAAAAAAATGTAATTACCATGGCATTATATAAATGTGTCCCTACTCTGGTTGTGGCAGGGAGATTTTAAGTATGGCGACGGATTTTCGCAATGCTGCAACACTGGTTTTCTTGTAACGGTTGATAGGGGATGACCTGAACCATTTAGTTGAGAGCTAGCGCTAATTCCGATTGTTCTTCCAGTTGCGAACTCTTTTAAACGTAATTACCGTGCATGTAATTTAAGTCTATTTTCAAAGACTTTTTAGGTTAAGTTATAGTTCATTGTTTAGGCTTTTAAGAGTGCTATTTAATGGTGTATTAAAATTGGGTTTTTATTTTAAACTACTGACCAAAATATTTTCTTAAAGTGTGAAATGTAACAACCGTGCACGAAAAAGTGTAATTCACGTGCCTTAATTACCATGTTTTAAATAAACTTAATTACCGCCTAAAAATTTGTAAAGTTATTTCCCTTCTATCCCGCATGGTGCATGGTGCAATAAATCTGAAATTAGTCCGAGAACATTTCATAATTTTCCCTGATTTTTTTTAAAAGTCAACATTTTCAGTCTAAGTCCAATTTTAGCTTGCAAAATAGCACTTTAAATTAGAATCACCCACATAATATATTTAGAAGTTAAGCTTTGTTCAATAAATCACGTGGCCACTGCTTCTTTAGACGTCGAGGAGGATTTCTAGGAATAAATGGTAATGATAGGTTGTGAATTAAAGGATTGGGGTGTTGGGATATGGAGTCACGGAAGGATTTATATCGGGATATGGCTATAGATCATGGAGGAAGGGGACTTTCAGGTCGTTGTGAAGGGTGAAGTTAGAAATATAGAAAGGAGCATGGACTATTCTTCTACGGATTTTGGACTGTAGAGACTGGATACGATAGGAGTTGGAACGCTTGGTGCAACCCCAGAGTTCAATACCGTATGACCATATGGGCTTAATTATTGTGTTATAAAGGAGTAATTTGTTATGTGTGCTGAGTTTAGATGTATTGTTTAGAAGTCTGTGTAAAATTTTGTAGCGTCTGTTGCAGTCTTGTCGTTTAAGTTTTGTGTGGTGTGCCCTGGTCATACGGCGGTCCAGGTGTAAACCAAGGTAGCGGACGGAACTAGAGTGAGGGATAGGAATTTGGTTTAGGGTTACTGGTTCACATATGCCATTTCCCCAACTAAACGTTACATGGACACTTTTGTTTTCATTGATTTTGATTCTCCATTGCTTGAGCCAAGTTTCCAGAAGTAAGAGGTGTTCCTGAACTTGTTCAGATGCTATTATAAGTAATATATTATTAGATGATAAAATGCACTTATCATCTGCAAAGAAAGCTAAAGTGGTGCAAGGATGTTTAGGGATGTAGGAGGTAAAAATGGTATACAGGATTGGACCTAGGATGCTTCCTTGGGGTACTCCTGCTTTGATAGGATAAATTGAGGACATGGAAAGGTTGTAGGACACATGGTAAAAATTATTTTCTTGGAAGGATTTTAGGATTAAGTAGTAAGTGAAGGGAAGGATGCCCTTAAGCTTCCAAAGCAAGCCAGCGTGCCAAACCCTGTCAAAAGCTTGCGCTTCATCAGAGCAGTACTTTTTCTGCTCAAGGGAGGAAGCTATTATGTCAACAACTCTATGACATTGTTGGACTGTGGAGTGAAGGGAACCTAATTGGTGGTTTGGGAGTGTTTTTAAGGAAGTTATTATAGGATTAATTCATCGGAGGAGAAGTTTTTCTACGATTTTACCCATCAGAGGAAGAAGACTGATTGGAATTAGGTAAGTAGGAATGTTTGGAGAGTTTATGGATCACTATAATTTTGGCGAATTTCCAAAGTGAAGGAAAGTGGGTTACTCGAAGGACTGAGTTTTAGATGGAAGTAAGGTATAGGATTCCTTTTTTGGGGAGGTTTTAAAGGATGTAGGAGGTGATAAGGTAGCCAGGAGCTTTATTTTTGGGAATATGCTTTATAATGTATAAAATGTCGGTTGGGTTAAAGGCCTTTGGGGGAGGAGAAAGTTGAAGAGGAACAAAAAGATCGTTTAATTTATTATTGGAATGGGTTTGGTCATAGATATCAGGATGAGGAGAAAACTGTACGGAGAGGAAATGGGCGAAAAGCTCTGCCTTATCAGCATCGCTCTTTGCCCAGGATCGATCTAATCTTTGGAGTGGTGAAGGAATAATCTTTTGTTTATGGATTTTTCGGGTAGCTTGCCAGAGGGATTTGTCTTCCGTCGTCAAGTTTCTAGTATAGTCTGAGAATTGTTCTGATCTGTATGTTGTCATTGCTGTGGTCAGTTGCCTTGTAAGTCTGTTAAAGGTACGTTTGTCAGAAGGTAGTCGAGTCCGTTGCCATTTTGCTCTTGCTTGTCGTTTGTCACTAATTAAGGTTCGTATCGACAAGGGTAAGTAATAATTTGTCGTCCGGTGTTGTTTTTATGGTCTTGTACTGTCCTACACACACGTTTGTATTGTCTCAGTCAGTGTCTGTACAGCTACGTCTATGTCGTCAGATATCTTTAGTGGTACTTAAAGTCTTTATCGAGTTTGTTCTTAGTAACTGTTGAAATAAAGTCTAGTCTACATGTACATTTATTAAGGTAGGTTTTTGAGGGATGGCAGGGGAACAGAGGTCTAGGGTCAAATGAACAGCGCTGTGGTCAGAGGAGAGATCGTGAAGGTTCAAAATAATTGGTGAGTGGAGAGGTAACAAAATAATCTAAAAGGCCTGGTAGTTTGTTTGGATCAGAAGGCCAATAAGTGTAATCAGGAGGGGAATGGACTTGGTATCTAGAGGAAAGAATCAAAGGAAGTAAGGAATTTGTGCCACGTGGATTACGGGTTCTGCACCCCCAATGGGGGTGTTTAGCATTATAATCTCCCCCGGCTATAAACCTGGGACCAAAGGAACGGAATAAAGCAAAATCCTGATGGGTAACAGGTTTGCTAGGACAATAAACATAGGAAATTGTGTAGTCAAGGGGTAAGGCATTTAGGCTTATGATCGTAGATTGGATCGATTCTGTAGGATTAGAAGAATGCAGAAAGTGGGAAAGGGAATTTCTTATAAGGATCGCACTACCCCCCTGTGATTTCTTTTGCTCTCATTTATGAGACCAATGTTGATCCTTTTATGATGTAGGAGAGTATCAAGGTCTTGTTTATGCTGGGTTACCCATTAGCGTTCCAGAGAGGGATGGTAAGAGAAGTTTGGGTTAGAGAGGTAATTTTTGGGAAAAGGCGGGAAGGACAGATGCTAGTAACAGACACAGTACTAAATGAAATTAAAAGTAACTGAATAGATGAAAATAGTACATTACGCGTCTAGTGCGGAAAGTAGCATTTTGCATACGAGCGTGAAGTTTGCACCCGAGTGATAGGGAGGGTAGTAAAACCACACGAGCAAAGCAAAATGCAGCTTTCGCACGAGTGGCGTGCCGTACTTTATCTACGATTGTTGGATTTTAATAATTAATACAGAAAAAAAACAGTTACTTTAAGTAAACAAACAGCAAATTAGTTTTGTTAAATGTAAACAAACACGTTGATCGTGCGATAAGGTGAAGAATTCTTCTTTATTTCCGCAATAGTGTGGAATTATGAAACGCGCATGCGCAATTAATACTACTACGAAAAGAATCTTTTTAAACAGATATAAAATGTTTATATTTCGTATCAATCGTAGATACAAATAATAGTTCATTAGTGCAAGACGGTAGGAACAAAACTAAAAGAAGAATAAAAATAAATACTAAAATATTTTAGAAAGAAATTCTGTTTCCTTCCTACAAACATGTAAGAACTTATGAACTGAGTTATCAAGATTGTTAAGAATGGAGTTATCAAGATGGTGATAACTCAATTCTCACGATGGGAAGGCTTCTCTTTCTTAACATTCCCCCGTTGTGTTCCACCCCAAGTTCTAGAAACAGAATAAACATATGAAATAGCACAATAACCCTTATTTTAGTAATGCATATTATATAAATAATTTATTAAAAACTAAACATATATATTTATAAATAATTACCAGATAAAAAGTACTTTTTATATACTACGTTTTTAAATTTTCTGTTGAATCATATAATGTTGATAATATAATTGTCATTGCTATTTATAATGTTAGTGAAATAAAAAAAAAAAAAATTGAAACCCGTTAAAATGAAGATTGTAAATACTATGGGATGTGTCAAAACAAATATAATAACAAATGTTTGCTGAAAACTAATTAAATTCTGCTGTAAGATGGCTAAAAGTATTAAAATAATGCATTGTCATCGTGTTCTGAGTTATTCTAAAAGTTTTAAATGTTTAGCTACTGGGGAAGTTAGTTAAAAATCGATTGTAAGATTTTTAGATTGGACAAAAAAACAACAAACAAACTAACAAACAAGAAAGCAAGCTTATATAGTAAATGAGTTTGCAGTGCCGCCACAGTCAGATAACTTCTCAAGGAAACATAATTTAAATTAATAAAATGTTTGCGAATAATGAAGAAAAACATGAAAACAACATTAATATATATATTAATAGTTAAAGTGTATATAATAATACCCTTATATTTCACTTAAAAAATTGAAGCTTAGGTAAAAACAGGATGCTATGACACGCACTGGTATGCACTGTACTTTTCCTGCCTAGGCAATATTTCCCAGACCATTTCAATTACTTTCCAGCCTGTTTTTAATATTATAATGACTAATCAGTGATATCGTACCTTCTAGCCTAAAAACAGTTAAGTAATGTTTAATTTTGCTGTCTTGAGTAGATTACATAATTTTCTTTTACTACTTATCCATGGCTCAACTGCTCTTAAAGCCTTAAGCCCTTAAGAATGCCGTCCAGAAGGCAGAAAGTCTTAAGCCTTGACTTCTGTCTTCTGGACGGCATGCGACGCAGATCTTCCTCCATAATACTCTACATCGTCTGGCCAACTCTTCCTCGGTCTACCTCTGTTTCCCTCCTCCCTTTAGGTCTTCTATTGTGTACTATTTTTACTGGATTTTCTTGCCTCATACGTCCTACATGTCCCTACTTTTACACGTATTATGAAAAGTTGGGTAACATGTAATATAAAAAGTACAGAAACTTAAAAGAAAGCACTGGTCTATAGCTAATTGCTTGTTTTAAAGAATATAGACAATATAAAATTAAACCAACAGGCTGTGATTACTGGTCTCTCCAGACCGGCTTGAACTCCCGACCGCGGAAGTCCGGCTGATATAAAGTTTGTCTCTTAAAATACTAATTAAACCATTGATGTCGGGGGTAATAAATTTGAGTTGCGATATGCACACACAGTTTTTTTAAAAATTATTTTATTGATTAACACAACTATACAAAATTTACATTGCAACAAGTGATAATGTTGTTATTGTTTACATGTGTTGAACGCGCAAGAAACTTGCATACACGTTTAAAACGTGTGCGAAAATTACATTTTGCTAAATCGATCCCTTTATTTGTGTTAAAATCAAAACAATTTTGACGGATTTTTTATTTTTTAAGGGGTGGAACAAGGGTTGCAGAAGCGTAACACCATTTAAATATACGTGAGTGGACGCGAGGAAGCTATATATGCCACACTAAATGGAAAACTATTTTAAAAAATCTTATTTATTAAAGAATTTAACTTCATTTATTTTGTGTTGAAACGTCGGTGGTATTGGTAATGAGGAAATCTTTATTACTTCAAAGGTTTTAAGGATGGAATTTAAATAGTTTGGCTATTTCAAAAAGTATTCTCGGTGTTTTATGTTGCAAAGCACATTTAAATTATTGTTTGGTCATCTTTAATGGAGCTGCAAAAAGAGACATATTGACTAATTTTAATACGTATCTTGAACACAGTTATTAGTTTAAAATATAAAATTAAGTTTGCTTTAAATGCTTTATAACTTTTTAACTCTGTGCTATAAAGTTAACCGCTCATGTTCTCTCCAAATTTAAAACTTTACCAACTTGCGTAGGAAGATCATAAATTTACAATCATATTTGCTCGAGAGACATTGTTTGAGTTGTTTAGCAAACTGCCTTCAATGCTGATTTAGATTTCAGATAAAACTTGTTCCCTCCATAGAATTTCCCATAATGTCAATAAAAGTAAGTAAATCCAGTTTCTACTAGAGTTATGATGACTTAATGTATATTAGGTAGGGTCGAGATTTTCTCTGAATAATATTAATAATGATAAATGTTTTATTGTAATTGTTCTCTTGTTGGTTCTATTATAATTGTTCTACTGAATAAGGTGAGGCGAGTTTCTAAATTTCCATATTGGCACACCAAAAACACTGTACAAAAGAAAAATAAATTATTTAAGCATTGTAAATACTCTGAATACAATAAAATACTATACAATAACATTAAAAGAGATCTTAATATGCTTATTGTTTCTGACTACAAAATATGTATGCATATCAAACATGAAATCTTGTATTGTACCTGACTCCTATTTCTTTTGGAGCTATGTTAAGAGCAGATTTCAATGGTACTCCTATTATTAAGGAGTCAAACAACACTGTATATTGTGGTAAGCATCTAGTGGATGGCTTCGCCTCTTACTTCTTTGATTTTTATAGCAAAACTGTCTCTGCTTATTATGTTAATCAATTATATGCAAACACCTTAGGGAATCCTAAAATCAATATTGTACTCATATAACTAGTAAAGATGCTATCGAATCATTTAGTGAGCTTAAAAATAATAAGAGTAGTGTCGGAGTAGTTTTTAAACAAAACGTCTTAACCCTGGAATACTAATGCTAACTTGTGAGCGCTTATTACTAAACCTTCGTAATTTTTACGAGCATTCATTTTATACTATCTTTTTGGGTTATACATGAATAAATAACACCTTTTTGCAAATAATATATATTTTAATTATTTAAAACATATTTTTCTCATCGATACTAATCAGTATAAGCAGCTTAATATCAAAATTTAGGTAAAATGAGCGTAGGGAACTTAGCAAATAAAATTTGGAACAAGAATCACAAATATATGTATATTTTATTAAATATGGAATACCACGAACTAAACAATCTATACAATGAGGGTAAAATTCCACATAGCACATTGCTAATTTAAATTTAGAATATTCACAATACTTTCATTTAAATAAATATCTTTAGTAAGAGTCACAATACTAATTAAGTAATTAAGTATTATAATTACATCATATGTAATTTAAATTGTAAATTGTTATTAAAATTTTTGATTATTTGGGATATTTGGGATAAAATCACTATATTTTTTTTGACATTTATATCTGAACAGTTTTTAAGATCCTCTACTTCAAAATCATCATCTAGATCTGAGTCTTCTTCTGAACTTAACTCGTTCTCATAATTCCTATTCAACCTACAGGGTCGCTAAACAATTTTTGTTGTGCCATTGTCTTGTTTTAATAATAAAATATACAATAAATAATGTAAAATATAAAAAATAATCGAGTATTATATAACACGGTATTACTAATGCTCGTAATTATGACGAGCAAAAATTTACTTTTATTACTAAACCTTCGTAAAAATTACGATATATGTTTTAAAATACTGCAACTTGCGATGACACGAGTGACAGTGCAGGTTCTATATTGACGAAATCTCAAGGACAACTGAATAGTGGAAGCACTCCTGGCAGCATACGTCCCTGCAGTCCCGTTAGATGTCACCACAGACAAAAAACTAACGTATAGTCGTAAAAAAGTCGAACATTAGTATTCCAGGGTTAAGGGATATTTAGCCAACTACTGACCTATAAGCCTTTTGAACGCGTCGGCTGAAGTATTTGAAAGAGTAGTTTATATATATATATATATATATATATATATATATATATATATATATATATATATATATATATATATATATATATATATATATATATATATATATATATATATATATATATATACTAATAACTTACTATTTTATCTAACACAGAGAGTCAAACATGGCTTTTTACCTGTCACAAATCATTTTGTTTTTAATAAATATGTTTCTTTAATTTTAGATCCTTCCGGTAGAGTTGACACAATTACATTTTGATTTCAGTAAAGCTTTTGACAGAGAAATTCATGATGTTCTTTTAAGAGTATTAATTGAATTAAACTTAATTCAATTATTAATTGAGTATAATTTGAATTGACAGAGATTCGTCTTTTTGTTGCTATCTCAATAATAGATTACAATATGTCTGCTTCAATAACTTTCAATCAAAAGCCTTTGTAGCTTTATCTGGAGTTGAACAGGGCTCCATTAAATGTGTAGTTTTTATATTCCTTTATTATTTTAATTATAAAAGGCTAACTTTTGAAGCCCGCAACTTAGGAAAACATGTGGTCTTATAATTCAATTATTTGTACTTCTTGCATATTGTTAATTAAATAAATAAATTATGTTATTATTGATAATCCAATATAAATAATAAAATTAATTTGTTTTATTATCGATATCATCAAACAAATAGTCAAATTTTGTTTATTACTGTAATAACATGTACAAACAGAGTAGAACCAGATATGTGGGACTTGAGTCCCTTTTAAATATTTAAACTATACATAAAATGCAAATAGCTTTGGTAGGGTACCCTAATAATACATTTTTATGTTCGTAAAATTTGGACTAACATTTTTGCTGATTATAACTATCACCAGAAATGTTTCATCTTCTATTAACATCCCGAATCTCACAGCTAACCTTTCAAACTATAATGTTTGATGATCGAGATACATAAAAAACAAAAAAGGTTAACAGTTATTAATTGTAGAATCAGTTGATGCAAACGGATCAGTATAAGCAATAGACAATGTGAACCGGTGTTGTTTAGCTTAATGATTTCCAGCCTCCAGTCCGCTGACCAGTACTCCACGAGATATTTAGACCGTTCCACTAAAATCCTTTTATTTGGCACATCTTTAAGTGTCTACATTTCGTACCTGCTACTTATTATTTTTAGGTATTTTTAGTAACCAACAATGACTTCCGAGCTACCGAAGGTGACGAATTATGAGGTGGTGAAGTATTTTGACCTTTCAGAAGCTCGATGCAGATATCCGATTTGAAAAATTCATTAGTTATCCGTTTCACACATCAGAGAAAATGTTTGGTCTCGTCTATCGTTCATATTTTTTTCTAACCACCATATCTTATAAATCACTTGTCCGATTCAACTATTTGTACAACAATCTATACCATACAATTTGGATGCTATAGGTCATATCAAGCTTATTCCTGGTTCCATGTTAATTGTACTATTCTTCGCCCATTGCTTCCTTCCGCATGTGCACAAACATGTCCTTATTAAAAAGCACTCATCCAATTTTTATAAATTTGTATGATTGTGGGAATTTAAGTCACATTGAATTTATCCACATTTTCCCCTTATTGATTTCAACCGCCTGCAAACATATAATATTGAGTAGAAATAAATGTCACCCTAGTAGGAATAAAAATAGATCCAATTCTCATTTCATCCATTCAATACAAGGACGCGTGGAAGCTATATGCCACACAAGGAATAGACTATTTTCCATCGAAACAATGTTTCTGTCTCTGTCTAAGAAAATACCTACACAATTTCGAATTCAAGGAATAATATTACTTTTTTTCTTTTTTTTTAGTAAACAACACTTTTTTTCTTTTCTTTTTGTCCCTATTCTATATTAATATTATTTTGTGGTTTAGGGTCACCCTAAACGACTAAACCCCATAATAATATTAAAAAAACACGCTTTTATAAAACAAGCACTAAAAAGGGAAAATAAGTTTACCTCCATAGTACTACGAGCGATCACAGTATATGTTCGTGTCACTAAAGATAAACGCATGAGGAGCTATCAACAGATGACAAGACCTGTTAAAAGTGCCGCGATGAAGTACTATGGCTGTTAAACACACAAAGCTTTCGTTATCTTCGGTGAGCTCGGAAGCAAAAATCTGAGCAAAAATAAAGAAATAATGAGAATAATAATTTTGCTAAGTAGTGCAATTATATAGTACTGATTTACGGTTGCGAAACATGGAACCCAAAAAAGCAAGATATAGACAAGTTTAGAACAGCAATTTAATACCGTGTTTGCACACTGCAATTGGCTACACAATTTGTGAGAGACACCAAGGGATGTGCCACGCAAGCGTGACACATAGGAACTGTTCCAACACCAGATATTACGTCATTAAGTTGTTGGCTCGGCATTATGCCATGTCCTGCATCGTTTCGTCGCGTCCGACTCATCAGGGGCCCGACGAGTTTAGAGTTGCAGTAAGGAGAATGGAATGTAAAAAATATTCATTAAAGATAAGATAAGATAAGATTAGAAGATATTGGAAAGGTACTAAGCGATAAAAAATGAAAATGGGCAGGCCATATCATCCAGACAAAAGACGGAAGATGGACAAATGCAATATTGAACTGGACACCTTGGACCTTGGGATCACAAGAGGAGTAGAGAACAAAAAAAGTAGCTCTGCAAAGAGAAGAATGGAAACGGCTGGGAGTGAATAAATAAACTTAGTTAAATATATTCAATAGGTCTATTCAACACTTACCACATGTTTATCTTGTTTAGGAAGCATAAAAAAATGGAAAAACTTCCATTGGTAAAAAAAAAAGAAGAGAAGAATGGTATGATCAAGTGTGTGAGGAGGCAGTGGGGCAAAGGATTCGGCTAGAGAAGTAATGCTCCAAAGGGATACAAGAGGAAGAAGGGAGAAATATATACAGAAAAGAAGACAAGCGAGTAAAATATGCAGAAAAAAGAAGAGGCAATTTGAAAGAGAAAACCTAATCAAAATGGAGAAGAGATTGAAGCAATATTATTTTTTAATTTTCTGTGCATGTTTTTATTTTATTTATTTTATTATTATCTGCTAATTAATGAGGTTAATTAGTGTGGTGTACGCTAATGATTTTATGCTTTTAACAGCAATTATTATCAAAATTGTTCAATTTTCCCCCTGTTTTATAAATCTGACAATTTTTGTTTGATTTTGTACATGAATTAGTGTATAAATTTAGCTACACTGAAAGAGCGCAGACAGTTGAAATTAATCTGGGGCTATCTGCGGGCTACGTTTGGTGAACCATCCAAATTTCATAAAAATCAGATGAGTACTTTTGATGATGTACATGTAAATAAATGTAAGTTTATGCGCATGTGGAAGAGAAATAAATGGCTGATAT
Source organism: Gerris lacustris (assembly GCA_951217055.1). Classification (NCBI taxonomy): domain Eukaryota; kingdom Metazoa; phylum Arthropoda; class Insecta; order Hemiptera; family Gerridae; genus Gerris; species Gerris lacustris. The sequence goes on from OX578281.1 coordinate 44,719,611, forward strand.
GCAGGCAGACACGTAACCAATAGTACATTACGTGTCGAGTGTGGAAAGTAGCATTTTGCATGCGAGTGTGGAATTTGCACCCGAGCGACAGCGAGGTTAGTAAATCCACACGAGCAATGCAAAATGCCGGTTTCCCATGAGTACCGTACTTTATCTACGATTAGATTTAAATAATAAGTACAGAAAAAAATAAACTTGCTGTATATAAGTTCGTATCTCTTCTCTTGATAAAGATGGCATTAATCTTGAGTTGTACTTTTTGCCGAATTAATTATTTCTGGAGGAGTATTATTCTCTACATTTCCGTCAAAGCCACTTGATTCATTCATTGTTTTTCACTAAAAACTCGATATAAACAGTTACTTTAATAAAAAAGAATAGCAAATTAGTTTTGTTAAATGTAAACAAACTCGCTAATCGTGCGTAAAGCTGAAGAATTCCTCTTCTTTACCGCGCTAGCGTGGTAAAGAAGAGGAATTCTTCAGAACCATGAGACGCGCATGCGCAATGAATACAAGTACGTAAATAATCACTTTCTACGCATCTAAACAGAGATATAATGTTTATATTTCGTATCAATCGTAGATAAAAATGTTTTCTGATGTCTGAAACGGATTCCTGTCTTAGAATTTTTGAATCGGAGACATAAAAAAAATCGTTCTTCAGAACGATCACATCCGTTACCTTCGGTATAAGCTCGAAGGTAACGAAATAGGATAAGGTAGCTATGTGCCACACTAATTAGCAGGCCATTTTTTTTTAATTTTAATGCCAAAATGTATTTACTTATCGGCTCTTCTTTAGATTGTTACTCCCCTTATAAAAAAAACAGAGGGGAGTAACCATCTAAAGAAGGTGTACGGAATGTTCTTCTTTAGACTGTTACTCCCCTTATAAAAACAGAAGTGTGATATTCCTTTGTCCCAAAGTACATTTGACTAAACATACCATTGTCAATATAGCTATTTTGTCCAAGTCATTTGTATGCTAAAAAAACATAGGGGAGTAACTATCTAAAGAAGTACCTATTTATCGGCTAATACAATAAACTGGTTATTGTATTGTCTTCGGTAATACATAATCTGTATAAGTTTTAGCTTTCAAGATAGTCGGGAATATCGGTGGGAGGGGGGGGGGGGTAGTAGTGGGTCAAATCTATAGGTTACAAGGTTTGTCCCGGTCAAACAAGTGATGCCAATTAAAAGCGTAAAAAAACAAAGAGAAGAACTCGATAAACAATGTTTGAATTATTTTAGTGGTTATTCAAATGTATATTCTCAAAACCGATTTTAGAAGAAGTTTTCATCTGCTCTCACCTTGAGAGTCTCAATAAGGCTATTGGTATACTATATTACTAGGCTGCATCGTTAGTAGACTGAGAGAGGTTAATTCTCTTTTCAATTTTGTATTCTATTTATTATCCTTGACCTTATTGACAATTTTAAGAGGAAACTCACTTTGTACTTCAATTTACACACGAATTGTGGATATTGTGCTGTGGGCGGTTATTTGTTTGATACCTTTATGTAGGGCTAGCCATCTGTATAGCTATGTTAGTCCTATTGCTTTTCCGTTTCTCCCAATGAAAATATTAAATTTATCATGCTATCCTCACAAGGCTGTACATTGTATCAGTAGGTACAATTCAGAATGACATGACATTGAAATGTAGTAAGCCGATTACAGCCTACGAATGTATTTGTTTCACTTACTCAAACGTATTTTATTGCCATCAATATAGTATGTACCTACACTAATAATTGTTGTTTGTGTTTAATCTGTTACAGGCCTACAAAACAAAGGGCGTGCATACTGAGGTGGCCGGACGGAGATCCTATGATATCAACATTAGATTACATGTAAGTGTAAGAACTTTATAAATTATATTTATCAGAAACGACAATCGAATATTTTGTTGTAAAGTTTAAGGACAGGTTATACAGTTGAATTAACTGCTTCTTTACTTATTAATTCAAATTATACTTTGCAGCCCTTAATTATCTTTAAAACCGATAATTAATTAATAAAATAGTATATCTATAATAGAATTAAAAGTTCCGTTTTTTCTCTAATGCATTTCTGTAATTCCGAGAGCAAATATTATTCGATATAAAATAAACGGTTGCTTCAATCTTAGATTGAGCACTCAATTCGATAGAGTTTAAGGCCTCCAAAATTAATTGGTTTTATGTAAAAAAAAAAAAAGGAGCAGAGAGTTATCCCGTAAAGTCCGTTTTTGTTTCTATACCTTTGGTTGTTATTTCTCTCAGCTTATCAATACAAAATAATAAATAATATAATATAAATGTAATATTATACAAATTCGTAAATTGCTTTTTTCCCCCTTTTTATCATTCCATTTTCTATTTATGTGGAACAACTAGGGTTTATTCCAATTAAGAAAACAATCAAACCGTTTTTAGTTTTTTAACGACTTTGCTACATTTCGTTCCCCTCCGGAACGCCAAAACATATATATATATATATATATATATATATATATATATATATATATATATATATATATATATATATATATATATATATATATATATATATAGACTACTTAATATACTAACATGTTAAACCTGTTTGACTTAATAAATAACTTAATATGCGTGTCCTCTTCGGTAAAAACAAAACAAAATAAAAAAAAATACGTGTGGTGCCGCGGGACACCTGTTAGTTACGAAGTTCCTCACGCTTTTCATTAATAGTATATTATGTTACAAGGCTGTGAAGTGAGTTTTTTCTTTACCGCGGCAATTACATTTACTGTCGAGCGAAGCGAGACAGTAAATATTGCCAAGGTAAAGAAAAAACACTTCACAGTCGCGTAGCATATGCTATTTTTTCCGAGGTAGCAGACAATGAAAAAACATTAAATATTAATCACTAATCAATATATAATAATAACAAATATTAGTACATACTTAAGACTTAAAAAAAGAAACCTTAAAATGAGGTTACACTATAAGAAAAGATAAATAAAACGCATTGACATCTAGCGGATTTTTATCGTACTAGAAGCATTTCTACAAAGACTGCATCACTACTAACGGAAGTTTTGACAACTACCCGCCGTAAAGAAAAAATCTTTTAATGCCTAGGACGTAAAAGATTTTTTCTTTACAGCTAGGAGTAATGAAAAGATTTTTTAAGTCCACGTAATGAAAAAATGGATTTTAGCTATGTTTTTTAGGCTCTAAGGTTACTATTTCACAGCCTACCACGGAAAAAATATATAAATTAATAATATCATTTTGAGGATAAAGGTCCAAAAATGTTTTTTTTGCGATTATCTCGTAAACGAAGCCTTTCCGGATCTATTTTTTATAGGGCCTTTTATGTTCAGCGTCAAATTTCTTATAAGAATCAAGAACACAACACAAAGGAGTGTTGTGGTTTCATTAAGAATTAGTTGAGATCATGTCCTAATAATTTCTTGCCGGGTAACATTCAATCCACCATAATTTAAAAACTAGTCCGTTAATCTTAAACATTAATTATACTGTTCAAAAGCTTATGAAAAGCAGAAGTTTTCCTGCATTCGCTACATTTCTAACTTCATTAAGATTTGGAAGCTCTTGAATTTGAAAATCTTCGTGCAACACTGAAAAAAGCAATAAATCGATATCTGGAGAACTATTGAGAAATAATGGGCATATGCTTACTCGCCATTTTTTGTTGTATTTGACCCATAAAATCCACCAGTTTCGTTATGATATTTTATCTCACCTCTCACCCTGGTTCCTGGGTATATATATATATATATATATATATATATATATATATATATATATATATATATATATATATATATATATATATATATATATATATATATTAAAGCTAAACCAAAGGGAACAAGGTGGCCGAGAGCATATAATTAGTAGCAGGGAAAATTTAAGAAATGACTTAACAACAGCTAAATTTGTTTTATTTTAATCCTTATCCAGTTTTTATAGATCTATTAAATTTAAATGACTTCGAATATTTTGCTTTCAAGCTTACCCAATGGTAATGAAAGCTATGTGATCTTTCTGAAAAACGAAATTGTTTTAGGCCTCCGATTTCAAAAATTCCAAGACAGATATCCATTTTAGACATTATGGGAAAATGCTTGGTCTCGTGTCTGCCGGTCGATCTGTCTATCAAACAAATGTATCATAAAAACTATTCGTCCGATTTTAATAAAATTTGGTATTAAATAATACAATAATTTATTAAGACAAAGGGATATAGAAGGAGGCTTAAGTTAAAAAGTACCAAGCAGTTGGCTCTCCTATCAATATAGTTAAACTGCATATAGGCGTGGTCACTATTTGGATTAGCACACAGATGTGGGCTCGATTCCCGGACCGCTCTCCCCCTTGCTCGGTATTCACCAGTATCACCATATAAGTGGGCAGCTGGTTGTGTGAAGTGGCGACTAACTGGTTACGGATATCTATTGTAAGGTTTATACAGCTGATGGAGCCTCCACACAAACCCCATAGATCCGTATATAATTGTATAACCGTACATAATTGTGTACGCCCTTTGACAGTACTAGGCCCACCACGGAGTGTTGAGTGATGAGAGATTTATAATTAATTTTATTCATAAAATACTTTATTTGTTTGTTTTATTAATTTATTAGGAGTAAAGTTCTCCCAAATCTATAAGTAGAACCAACTGTTAAGAATTCAGTTACGGCAAGACCAATTATACTGAGGTTGGTAAAGTTGAATTAAGATTAAAAAGTAGTATGCGGACTGTATTACATAGAAGTAAAAACAAGATTAAAATAAAATGGTTGAACAATAGGTTTTATTGAAATAAAAATAAATATTGATTCTAAGTGAAAAAAGTTATACAAAAATTCCAAATAAAAATACAAATAATGATGGTTGATGAGTTGAGACGAAATACCTTGTTGCAGGATTCCAGAATTAAAGTAGGCTGAAGATTTGAAGTGATGAGTGTAGATGTGATAGTGTAGATATGCTCTAAAGGTATCACCAGCAGCATAAATTCGGTGGATAAGTGATGAGTAGATATGATGGTGTAGATATGCACTAAAGGTATCACCAGCAGCATAAACTCGGTGGATAACCAAGTTCGGGTTCAAAATGTTCAAAAAGCTTAAAGGTGTGATGTGAAAAAGATGTTTCCTCAGACAGTGTCAGATACAGACTGCTAGGTGGAAAAGGTAAGGATAAGGGGTAGGGTCATGGAAAAGAGGGAGAGATAGAAAGTAAAATAATAATTGAATTTATATAGAATTAAAGCTAAACCAAAGGGAACAAGGTGGCCGGAAGGATATAATTAGTAGCAGGGAAAATTTAAGAAATTACTTAACAACAGCTAAATTTGTTTTATTTTAATCCTTATCCAGTTTTTATAGATCTATTAAATTTAAATGACTTCGAATATTTTGCTTTCAAGCTTACCCAATGGTAACGAAAGCTATGTGATCTTTCTGAAAAACGAAATTGTTTTAGGCCTCCGACTTCAAAAATTCCAAGACAGATATCCATTTTAGACATATGGGAAAATGCTTGGTCTCGTGTCTGCCGGTCGATCTGTCTATCAAACAAATGTATCATAAAAACTATTCGTCCGATTTTAATAAAATTTGGTATTAAATAATACAATAATTTATTAAGTACGTGGTAGGATACACGAAACTTAGTGTATATCACACTAATTAAAAAACTATATTTTAACGAAAAATTAAGTATTATGTACAAAACCATATTATCAATTGATATGATAGGACAAATAATCTTAGTTAGTTTAACTTTCTTTATTGTAGTTACTCAATAAAGGAAATGTTTAAAGGACATTCATTGTTTGGAATCTAGAAAGAAGAAAAAAAAGGGTTCTTTTCTTAAACAAGCAAAACCCTTTATATTTTCCGTCAACAAAAACACCAAAGGACTGAACTTCAATAGTTAAATCAATCCTTATATAAGTATATCGTTATAAACTTAGAGATAACTTTTTTAATAAGATGAACACTCAAAGTTTACCAAAGCACAACAATCGAGAGAAGTGCCTATTTAATCAAGTACAGTTTAAGTTGAGAAATATTATTTTGGGGAAATTAGTGATGTAAAGCAACGGTTTTGTTGATAAATTAATAAAATTAAAAATAATAATTCAATCTTTAATTCTTTCCTGAATTAGAATCTTCCCTATTAACTATTTAACGTAAAATGTATATAATTGATTAAATACGTGGATATCGACTACGATTTAAGTATAAATTGAATATAGTGAGGATCAGTCAAAAGTTAAAATAAACTATGTGGATTTCGACTGTGAATAAAAAATCAAACTAAAAATTATGGATTCTGTATTTCCGTCGATAATTCCAAAACTTCCATTTTATCTTTTAAATGATCCTCTATCTATATAATTAACTTCTACACACCTATATTAGAATTAGCCACTCTCATTATTCGCTACGGAATGTGATACATATCGTAATTATGATTGTGTGTTTATCGTTTAATTTGATTTGTAATATAAGCAAACGTTATTCTACTGAGTAAAATATAAAGATCGTTAAAATTGACAGTGGGAGAATCAATTCGTAGGGAAAGAAATATCCCTTTTCGAGTAAGAATACTGGACTTGATGTGAAACTCCGTGGTGCAGACGGTTGGAATGTTGTTTTTTGAATCGGAAAATTCGAAAAATTCGAAGTGAACGGGAATAAGAAGAGATGCCCTGGAGCCGGGATCTCCTTCCAGCGAGACATTATCTAATGACGTTTCGAATACCTCCTCCGATGTCAATAGTAAGCTAGATTTTATTATCACACCCTTAAATAAACAAGCTCAGGAAAATAAACAACCAAGGAAGAAATAATTAAATCTCTAACGGAATATGAACAGCAGATTGATAAAAATATTAATGATTTGAAAAAAGAAAACACCCTCTCAGGGAAGAATTCATAGAATTTAAACAACATGAAAATAACAGCAACCTCTATTTACTAAGCAATAGTGTCGATATTTTTGGCATTCCTTATCAAGAAGGCAAACAGCTAAACAAGAAATTAAGAATGCATTTCTCTGCTTTAGATTGTAGGTTTAATGAGGAAGTAATTAATTCAAGTTTCCGTCTAATACAAAAATCAAGCTTAACCATTCCTATAATTAAATGCGATTTCGTCCTTATATTTCGGCTCTATCAGTATTACTGATAAAGCCATTTTTCTTCGTCAAATTAAAAACAATCTAGAAAACTCCAATGTGGAATTGGATATTTCAAGTGAAAATACTTCAAATCAAAACTTTAATGTGTTTGCATATAGCTCCCTTTCGTCATTGAATAGATTTCTTTTTAACAAGACCAAAGAAGCCAAAAAAAGAAGTCAGTTGTTTGCCAGTTGGAACTTCAACGGAAAGAAAACGATTAATCGAGAAATCTGTATTGGCCATCCCTATAGTAGGAAGTGACATTGACGGGATGCCAGTACATTATACGCCAGAGGCACACAAGGTCAGTCAGTAGGGCTTAACGTAGATATGACACTGACGTAGGCACAGAGAGAAGTATCCCGTACGTGGGTCAAGAGAGGCTGCATTTATTGAGTCAGCACAGTACGGAGCGCCGGGCCGGTACAGCAGGCATATATATATATATATATATATATATATATATATATATATATATATATATATATATATATATATATATATATATATATATATATATATATATATATATATATATATATATATATATATATATATATATATATATATATATATATATATTAATCTTAATTCAACTTTACCAACCTCAGTATAGTTGGTCTTGCCGTAACGGAATTCTTAACAGTTGTTTCTACTTATAGATTTGGGAGAACTTTACTCCTAATAAATTAATAAAACAAACAAATAAAGTATTTTATGAATAAAATTAATTATAAATCTCTCATCACTCAACACTCCGTGGTGGGCCTAGTACTGTCAAAGGGCGTACACAATTATATACGGATCTATGGGGTTTGTGTGGAGGCTCCATCAGCTGTATAAACCTTACAATAGATTTCCGTAACCAGTTAGTCGCCACTTCACACAACCAGCTGCCCACTTATATGGTGATACTGGTGAATAGCGAGCAAGGGGGAGAGCGGTCCGGGAATCGAGCCCATATCTGTGTGCTAATCCAAATAGTGACTACGCCTATATGCAGTTTAACTATATTGATAGGAGAGCCAACTGCTTGGTACTTTTTAACTTAAGCCCCCTTCTATATTCCTTTGTCTTAGTAGGGATGTGTGATGGACCACTTTAGGTGTGAAAAAAATTATATTCAATTACATCGTTTTCAAGACGTTTCGACCCTTTAACGTAAGGTCATCCTCAGTCATAGTTTATTTCTGAAATAATCACAATTGACAATTAATATACAATAACGTCTTAATCAAATGTATCCTAAAACATGGAATTATATAGAGTAAAAAAGAAACTCATAACAATAAAAAATTAAATTACGGTGTTTTACTTACATTAAACTGTTTTGTACTGTTATTTTATAATAATTCTACTTCTCAATTACTAAATAAAACAAAAGGACATTTAGTCTAATGTACCTTGGGACAAAGGAATATCACCCTTGTGTACTAAAAGCGATAATATCCTTTAGTCTGATTAACCATTAAGACAAAGGAATATTAAATATAAGCTATGAAAACTGTAGAACTCATTGTCCTACGGTTTTCTGTGTAAGATTTAGTCTTACACGTGATAAGACTCGATAAACACACTCGATAACACGTGGGAGATAAACACACAAACCTCTGAGACTTTAGTAGGGCAGACTATTGTTTAGAACCAAGGGGGGTGCTAGATGCTTAAGCAAATAAGTGCCAACTGCACTTCTATAAGATCTATACCGAGGCGGTAATGTTTAAGCTGATCTAATGAAAGGTATTAGTTTGCTAATTTTATTCAAAACTAATTAAAACGGTAAATACTAGATTTAATCAGACCTTTTGACATCGTTTACCTTAGAAGAGGAAGCTTTAGCTAACTAGACATCGTTTGATTATGGCCTTAATTATATCTTGGTTTATTTCAGTCCGTTTATCAATGCTATTTCTTGTTCACTTTCGTGTCCATAATTTAAGATTTAAACTGATGAACTGAGTTACCTCTCACGTTTAGATTCTTCAATATGTTAAAAGAGTGTGAGTACTTTTTCTAGGAGTGGAGTGGCATCATAAATTATTAAGATTTCTGAAACCCCTAATAATAAAGCGTTCATTATTTAAATTTTTATTTTAACATAACCAATTAACATTTATTATGACACCCAGTTACTTTTTATGCTAGTTAGAATAGTCTGCTAATTAGATATAGCTTCCTCGCAATATTTCAATTTTAAAGCTCTACTATCACCAGTTGAATTTCAGTGCTTTAGGCTCACGTACTTAAAGTACAGCAACACTCATCCCCCCTTCGCCCTCATACACTTCGTGCTGATCGAAACATCTAACCATTGTTATTAATATAATATTTCAAATTTAAAGCTCTACTATCACCAGTTGAATTTCAGTGCTTTAGGCTCACGTACTTAAAGTACAGCAACACTCATCCCCCCTTCGCCCTCATACACTTCGTGCTGATCGAAACATCTAACCATTGTTATTAATATAATATTTCAATTTTAAAGCTCTACTGTCACCAGTTGTATTTCAGTGCTTTAAGGCCCGTTTACACGGTGATAGTTCTTCCACAATAGAACTATCATGTCAGTCTACGTCATACAACTATCGCTGAGGTGTGCAGTCTTCACGGTGAGAGTTAAAATACGTCAAAACTTGTTGTCTTGTACTCAATGTTACATCCACATCCTACATTTTTGACTTGGATACGGAAATAAAGCATTAAATATATTATAATGTGAAATTATAACACACACACAGCAAAAGAAATATTAATATTGTCGAAAAAAAACAACAAAATCTGATATCTAATGTGAAGCAAGCTATCATATTTATTGCCTTTAAATCTGTTATCATGTGATAAAAAAGTATAAGCCAATCAGCATCCAGTATCTAGCGTGGTAGTTCATTAAATCTGCCGCATGAGTACTCTGACTGCTGTGATAGAACACTCAACTATCTCGTCAGACGAGATAGTGTGATGGCAGATAGTTCTATCGCGACAAAATCTATCACGTAGTCTACACGGTGATAGTCGATGCGATAGTTGCTGTCGTGACCGCAACTATCGCGCCAACTATCACCGTGTAAACGGGCCTTTAGGCTCACATACTTAAAGTACAGCAACACTCATCCCCCCTTCGCCCTCATACACTTCGTGTTGATCGAAACATCAGTTATATTTCAGAGCTTTAGGTTTCTAGGAATACATACTATCATAATGAAAACCTTGGTCTTCAGGTGAATGCGTCTCAATTTGTTCAGAAGTAAAGACCAACGCTTAGTAAAAGGTATCATAACCCAAAGCTAAAGGTATCATTAAGGTTTTTCTTGTAACTCTGATAAAAGTTATAAAGCAGATTGTTAGTAGGATATTAACCAACTAAGACTTGGACGCAATCTAAATCTAATACTCGCTATATAGGTTCAATGACCCCGAGTTTATATTTGTAAAGTGGATTATGTTAAGGATTCTAATGATGTAGACAATTTTACAACTCAATGAAGAAAATGACTTGACAACATGAAAATGACTGGACGACCCTCCTCCCTACTTTATTTTTCTTACTTGAATTACCTTTGCCTCGCTTTGTATACTCGATTGCCTTTATTCTTGCTTTAGCTCTGGTAAATTGACATTTTATGCTTAGTTAATCGTCGATTAAATCTGTATAAAATGTCTAGCGTTGTAAAAATACTCTTTATTATTACGTGCAATGTTTCTCTATATTTTTACTCTAAATTGCTATGTATATTTATAATTTTCCTAAATAATAATAAATCTCACTATAAAACCTTTTTCTTCAAGAAGTATAAGAATTAAAAAATAGGACGATACTTTGTTGTGTCATAAGTCTCAGACTTTGACAGTATACAAATAATATATTCAAAACAAAGATAAAATAAACAATATTATCATATTTATTCAACGATTTAACTCAGGATAGAAAAATAATAATATATTGGAATTACTAATAAATAATTTTAAATATACCTAATAAGCTTACTATCATTTCTTGTTATAGTCTAAGAGCTGGTTACATAATAAATGTTCGCATCATGTACACAGTTGATTTGTATTAAAAAAGAAACCTTTGGTGTAGCCGAACATAAATTTGGCTGTCTACCATCGTGAAGCTGGGGCATAAAGTGGAGGCAAGCGGTTAAACATGACAAATTTAGGGGCAAAACAATTTATATGGTACACGGATTCAAATTACGGAAAAAACTTTTATTTATATTGAAGAAACGCGGAAAAATGTTGGCTGACAGTTTGCTATAGGGGCTTATGTGCCGCCAGAGTGTGTGAAATAAAAAAAATATTTTAAGTGGCGTTAATAAAAAAAATCAAGAGGTATACGAATTTTTTATTTTAATATTTAAACATAATAACAACAATTTTCCTGAAAAAATGTAATTTATCTTGTCCTTATTACCGTTAAAAAACATTGTGACCCCCCGGGGGTCGAAGAAAAGAAATCACAATTATAAAAAAGGCATTCTTAATCTTCTACGAAACCCTATAAAGTACATTGACTTTTGACGTAAGTAGTAGTATATCTATTGTATATTAGACGATAAATAAAAATATAAAAATATAAAACATATATTTTTTTGTCTTTTTAATGATAAGAATTTTATTATTTATTTTATGGGTATTGTATTATATCGATATGTATCCCATACTCAATATATCAAGCGCGTCGAGCGCGAATGAAAATCTTTTATCAACGCGCTTTATCAAATTGTCTGCCACGGCTTTTGCTCCCACTTCTCTGTCTGCCACGGCTTTAGCCCCCACTTCTCTGTCTGCCACGGCTTTTGCTCCCACTTCTCTGTCTGCCACGGCTTTAGACCCCACTTCTCTGTCTGCCATTTGGTAAATTGTTGTTATTATGTTTAAATATTAAAATAAAATAATTTAAATTCATGTACTTCGTGATTTATTTTATTAACGCCCCTTTGGCAATGGTGGTGCTTATAAGACCCTAGGAAACTGTCAGCCAACATTTTTCCACGTTCTTTTTTAATACAAATCAATAGGAATAAATGTGGTTGCCTTAGCTTAGCAATAACATATCATTCCATGTACGTTGTCGACCGAGGATGGTGTATATAGTTACTACGGTGTACATTATACAACGTCCTTGGTTGTCGACGCCGTCATGACACTACTCGATTATATAAATGATTTGAAAATATGCTTTTATTCTGTAAATATATTATGCAATAAATTCATATTTAATAAATACATTTTTGATAAAGTTTTACAACTAATATAACGACTACTTGAGACGGATACAAAACAGTTGAAAAAGTTGGACATAAAAGTTATAATTTTATATATTATTATTATTACTTTAGCCATTGCCTTCAATCCAAAATCTTAAGAAGAATAAACAACGCTCCCCTCTATTTCTCCAACTTACCACAATGACCTCAAAGATCCCTTTGTTCACGGCGTAGCCGACCTTTCTTAAACTCCATAACTCTATTTCTCATCATCCCCAATTATTCCACAACATAGCGTCACCATTTATTTCACGTAAAGGTGGGTTCATAGCCTACGTTTTATATACGCGCTTCAGAATAATCTATAGGCTGTCATAATATGAGGCGAGAAAAGTTGGTACCAAACCAACTTTCTTGCGTCAAAGCAAACCTGAATGAATAAGCCTTCCCATCCTCTTTCCTCTTGTTTTTACATTTGATTTAATTTTTTGTTTCATCCATTTACATAGTAAATATTAGGTTTGTTCCAACCACACTTTAAACTGGTTTGGAACTGTCCGACGCGTACGCATCGGACCACATTTGAACGTTTTTTGCTAATGCACATGCGTCGTACAGTTTGAAACTAGTTTGGAACTAGTTTGAGGTGTGGTTGGAACAAACCTATTAAATACACACTTGTTCTTCATTTTACAACCATCCTTTTTGAAATTTAGTATTATATTTTAATTATATATTCGGCTTTGTTTATAATAGTAACGGAACACTGCGCAAGTGCACCAAAGAAGGAACGGGGGAGGGGGGGGGGGGGACACTCAGTGACGTGTCCTCGGCTTCATGAATGTATTTTTATCTATATAGCCCAAACGCACGTAAAAAAAACGCATCATATTAACCCCCACCTTAATCCTCCTTTACGCTAAAAAGGTAGTGGCCCACGATCTATTAAACATTAAATAATCACATGTTATATTTATGTCTCTAATATACTGTGAGTACTATCAACAGTTCCTCTAATCATTGTAACAAGCCAATGTCAAATTTGTGTTATTCATATTTATTACATGTAGTCTATGTGGTTGCATTATTAAAATAGAAATTTACAAAATTATTATTTTATATATTTTGTTTTTCAGATATAACTTATTGCTGTTTCTAGTAACATACCTAGTGCCGATGTCGTCGATGGTATGTTGCTACACAGCCATGGGTAAAGTCCTCTGGGGATCTAAGTCAATAGGAGAGCTGACCCAGCGCCAACTCGACTCCGTCAAATCAAAAAGAAAGGTAAGGCTTTTTCTTATAGAAACTCTTTATATTAGTTTTAATTTGATTGGTTTGTAAGTGCCTGGCTGTTCGTCCGATTTTAATTAAATTTTGATGGTAGGCAACAACAATACCATTGTTGGTCTTATATAACTCAACTTTCTGCGTTCATTGTTCTTTTAGGGTCCGCACCCAAAAATGAAAAACCCTTACACATTCCTGCGCTTGTCTGGCCGTCCGTCTGTCTATAACGCACCTGATTTGAAACTTTGCAGTTACGTAATGTGTTATAACACAATCACAGAAAAATTACTAGGGAGCCCATAAAAATCATCCCTTAAAAACTAGTGGTTGAATTTTTTTAACCGATATGCAACATGTGGGATGGTAAGTGAAAGGAGAGGGCGCCTGAGTACAAATATAATATTTTAAATGGCGCCATCTTGATACGGCTGGGCCGATTATGCTGGTTAACAAACTTGTACTCTTTGTTAAATTGCCTACGGCCCCTTTGTGTGAGAGCTGAAAGAACCGTACTTGGCCAATTTATTTCTTAACACCTGTATATCTTTTAAAGTTGTATTCTGATTTAGATAATTTGTCCAATGTAGCCCACAGATGGTTACATTATCATGCTGTTTTGACACCTCTTGCTCTTAGTTAAGATAATATATTGAAAAGAAGGTGGAAGCTTGAATTTATAATTCTTCATTGTTAGATAGATGCTGAAAGAATGGGTGTGGTACTATATTTCTAGGCTAATGATCTAGCGTCTCTAAATCTATGAAATAAAAAAAAAAAAAATACGGGTGGTGTCGCGGGACACGCGGTAGGAACGAAGCTCCTAACATTTTTCATTAAATATAAATTATATAATCACACTGCTAAGTAGTTATACTTTGCTAACTACTTATACATGGTGGAGTTAGAAGAGAGACAAATTAAAAGTTACTACCTGTTTGTATCTAGCGGATTTAAGGCATAATTAAAAGAAAATCATTATTTGTATCATTAAAGCAAGCGTCTTACTATAAATATGTATTGAATATTGAGAAAAAAGTTAATCTTGATGAGTTAATAGTAAAAAAGAGTGTGTTTGTAGTTGGTAGGAAATAGGACTGTCTTCCACCTACCCGGCATACTACTTTAAAATACATATTATAAAATATATCTCTTCCCTATTCAAAAACGTCTGCTTGTATCAGGTTGAAATTTTACCTGCCTATTTCAATTGTACTTTAGACGATGTGGAAGATTTACTTTTATTAAAATCGTTAATAAAAGTAAGATATCGGTAAAAACGTTGTTTTATTTATTTTAAATGTTTAGGTCCGCTTTAATAAATTTAGCAATCTTTATCACTTCATAACAGTGTCGGTGTTTGTTTTACTAAAAAAGTGTTTTTATAAAAGTTGTTTATTTCATTAAATAGATGAAGTTAGAATTTTTTCCCGTCCTAAATTCCAATTTTTGAACGAGCGCAGTGAGTTCTTCATTTCAGAGACTTGGGATTTGAAAAGTTTGTGTGTTTGTTTGTCTAACGATAACTGGAGTAAAAATTGATCAATTTCAACGAAATTTGGCACATATATGCATCTCAGCATTTGTGACAAGTGTATAGTTTTTGAAAATGCCGCACTAAATATTTTCAAGATGGCGCCCAATATGGCGGAAGACTAAAAAAAATAGTTTTAGTCAGTATAATGTATTATACATCGTTGTAAAGATCTTTAAGAGAAGGAAAAGAATAAGTAACAAATACAATTTCACATTTAATATTTTCAAGATGGCGGCCAATATGGTGGACGACTAAAAAAAAAAGTTTTACCCAGCATAATGTGTTATACATCGTTTTAAAGGTCTTTAAGAGAAGAAAAATAATATGTAATTATTAAAATTTCACATTTAATATTTTCAAGATGGCGGCCAATATGGTGGACGACTAAAAAAAAAGTTTTAGCCAGCATAATGTGTTATACACCGTTTTAAAGGTCTTTAAGAGAAGAAAAAGAATAAGTAACTAATAAAATTTCAAAGTTCATACTTTCAATATGGCGGACGACTAAACAAAAAGTTTTTAGTCAGTATGACATGTTATACATCAATTTAAAGCTCTTGAAGTCTAGGAAAGGAATATCTATTATTTAAATTTCAAACATAATATTTTCAAAATGGCGGCCAATGTAACGAAAACAAAAAATGTTTTAGTCTGCATGACATGTTATAAATCGTTTTAAGGTATTTTAAAGGCTGAAGATTATGTACAAATCCTGTATAAAAAGGCGAGCATGTATTAATTTTATTAAATCATTATTATTCATAAATACTTTATAAGCAGACGAGCGTAGCAAGCCTGCATTCATTATATTATATAATTATTATGTACAAATACTTTTACAAAAGCAGCGTAGTGAGCCTGCAATCATTTTATTTAATAAAATATTTACTACAAATGCTGTATAAACAGGCGAGCCTGCATTAATATTATTTAAAAGATTATGGACAAATACTTTTATAACAGGCGAGCGTAGCTAGCCTGCAATAGCAATAATATTATTTAATAAAGATAATATAAAAATGCTATATAAACAGGCGAGCGTAGCGAGCCTGCTTATATAGCATTTTTCGTGATTGTGGAAAGTAGTTAAATTGTTATAAGGAAAAATATATAATTATAATTAAAAACTCTTTGTTGACAATAATTTAAACAAACACTTTTTATATAACGAGGTAATTTACCTTAAAATACCTTTACTTTAAATTGAGTTAAATATGATGTGATAAGATAGCAGTAAATGACGTTAAATTGTAGTAGAAGGAAGAAGCAGTAAAAATCAAGAAAATTTGCTTCTATGTGTGCCTATTTTCCTTAAGTAATTTCCCAAAAAATGTTGTTTAAAAAATGTTACATGCTCCCTAAATTTGGTCTATAACATTTTATCATATCTCTATCAATTGTATTTTTTTCTACACGATATATAGTTTGTACACTACTATATAGTTGTACACTTAGAAAAATGAAATTTGGCATTAAGGATATTTGTTCTTTAACTGCCATAAGATTACACAATGTTATAATTCCATCAACCCTACATGTACGGAAAACTAAAAGATTGTGTGAAAAATATGCAAAAATTAACTAAATCTAAGTTTTTAGCTCTATCTAAGATGTAATTGATGGAAATTCGTCAAAAATTCATAGAGCCGAAATTGTAGATATTTTCAACTTCGATAGTCTTCCCATGTATAGAAGAGTGTCTGTGGGTTTGTCTTTTATATGAATCTACAATTTTATTTTGAGCTCTCCACCCTGCAAAATAAACGAAAAGCCAACACCATCTCCAAGACAACGCCGGTTACTCTAACTAGTATATAAAAGTAGTATATAAAAGTCGGTTCTTCAGAGAATACATTAATCATCAGTCATTTGTAAATAGAAATTGAGGATACCAAGGAACAGTAAAAAGTAGAAGTAGTCTACCTACTAGTACTAGTACTAGAAATAGTAGTACTTCCTACTAGAACGGGTAGGACGAACCACTTGTTCGAACCTTGCAATAAGGCCATTACTTAGGCCATAAACAAAACTGTGGACAAGCTGCGTTCTCCCTGCACTAATATACGGATGTGAAGCATGGTGCATAAATAAAAGCACCATAGAAAAAATGAGAAGAGTGCAAAGACATATGCAGAGAAGCATACTGAAAATAAGACTAGGAGATAAAAAGAGCAAAGAATGGCTGATGAACACAACAATGATGAAGGATATAGGAGAGATGATAATGAGAAGGAAATGGAAATGGACAGGACATTTAATAAGGACTAAAGATGGAAGATGGAGTAAGGAGATTTTAGGATGGTATCCTAGAGGAAGAAGCAGAAGAAAAGGCCGTCCAAAAACTAAATGGGACGATGAGATAAGGATAGCATGTGCTGAAGGAAAACCATAATGGCAGAGAGTCAAAAGTAGTAGTAGTAGTAGTAGTCTACCTACTAGAACTAGTACTAGAAATAGTAGTACTTCCTACTAGAACGGGTAGGAGGAACCACTTGTTCGAACCTTGCAATAAGGCCATTACTTAGGCCCTTTTTACGCCCCGCGGTAGAGAGTTCCAGCTACTTCGCACATCATACATATGTACATTGTACCGCCGAAGCGAGTATGATGTGATCAATAGTGATCCATATAAATCAGAGCGTCACGGAATCGAACCCCATCTCGTTCCACTCATGATTCAGTGATGGCCGAGCAGACTAGGTTTAACCCACACGGCCACGCTGGCTCTACAGTCAAAAGTAAATCTTAAGTTTTGGATTTACTTTTTAAAAGTTAGGCAAATCCAAAACTTTGGTTTTTATGTTTGACTAAATTCTCGCTATCCTTAATATCTACTTCATTCACGTTTTATCCTTATAGTTATTTTTTAATAAGTTCTTTTTTTAGACTAGGACATTAAAACGTTTAAATCCACCATAACTGACTTGTCTTTTATTCAGCAATTAATTAGAAGAGCAGTAGATTACAACTTTCCACTGATTATATGTTTCGTAGATTACGAGAAAGCTTTTGATAGCGTATATACCACAGCTGTTATGCAGGTACTAGATGACAGCCAAATGCCACAAGAATATATAGACATTTTTAAATATATATATATCAAAACCCAAAAGTAGAAATAGAGAAAGGAAGGGAAAAGAGAATAATTAAACTAGAAAGAGGACTTCGACAAGGAGATAGCCCATCAGGACACTTATTCAATGCCGCTATAAAGAAACTTTTTAATAAGTTAGAATGGAGCCAAAAAGGTATTAACATTAACGGGAAAAAAATATCCAATCTCAGATTCGCAGACGATATCATCACCATCTCGGAGAGCATGGAGGAAACAGAAGATAAGTTTTGGATTTACTTGTTAAAAGTTAGGCAAATCCAAAACTTTGGTTTTTATGTTTGACTAAATTCTCGCTATCCTTAATATGTACTTCATTCACATTTTATCCTTATAGTTATTTTTTAATAAGTTCTTTTTTTAGACTAGGACATTAAAACGTTTAAATCCACCATAATCGACGTCTTTTAGTTCGTATTATGATAACAAGAACTGCATGTACTGTACATATGCTTATATTTATGGTTTGATTAATATATTATTATCGATAGGTTTCGTTCATGAGAAAGTGATGGATAGCTGATAAAGTTATAGATAATATTATTCAAATAAAAATAAATATATTGTAAAAAGAAGCCCTAAAATAAGTTTTAAGTTATGTAAGAAGGAAACTTTAATAATACTCAACCCTTATTTATGATTCTCAGTTAAGGATTTTGATTATACTTTGTTCAAAATATTATATTTATATATATATAGATCACTCATACAACACAAACTCGGGAAGTGGTCAATATAATCAATAAAAACTTCAGATTATCATAAAGCTAACGTTTCGGTGACTAGCAACATGCCACCATCATCAGAGCATCTATATTAACATACAAAAATATAATAAAATAATTATTCAAACAGAACAGACATGAGCCGAAAATAAGTTACAATAATTAATATAAAAATACCATTTTTGAAAACTACTAGTACCTGCAGTCTTATGTTCATTTTTATTTTTAGTTATTTATTTTTTTTGTTTCTGTAATTGTTTCCATGTGCAAAATTTGGGGAAGATTGAAAGACGGGAAGTGGTTCAAAATTAGGGTAATAGCTGTGCGATGAAACAAAAAGCAAAGAAATATGACGCACTCTTCAACTTCTTCAGGGTCTAAATAGGGTATTCCGAAGATATACTTCATCAGTTGACCATCATTGGTAGAGCATTTGTAGTCCGCAGTAAATCCTAAATCTTGAATTTTTCTCCACCTAGCTTGTGCTAAATGAAATCTGCACCCTGTAATTTCTAACGGCTTGTTGGATTCAAATTTCAAAGTCCACTACATAGTTCTTTGGGTTTAGACGGGGTGCAAGTGGGTATAACCCGGACTTACCTGGCCTCACCCTTCAGACATTTTAGACTAAGAGGCTGGCGCACTTCAACTGTCACCTTTTTCTAATATTATAATTTCCTTATTACTTAACTAAGAGTAAGTAATAAGAAAAAAAAAAAAAAAAAAGTAAGAGATGCCAAAACAGCAATAGGCTTTTCAGACATTACACAAACGATAGACATATAATATACTTAATAGGATTCATGTGCTTATCTTAACACCACTGCTTACTTCATTCGAACAATAAAAGAGAGTCCCTATTCGTTGACCAAAAGAAAGAGAATCAACTAAAAACAATTTTCTCTCGTCTAAGAAGTAAACAATAGATTTAAAGTTTTGGCCAATTAGTGTTGTACATAGCTTCCTCTATAGCCGACAAACTATCTTAAACTTAACATCAGTTAACATTGGGCGTGGAAGTTTTGCACATAATGTGATTAATAAAGAAAACAATAATCTACATAATAATATAAAGGCTACACAATGAGATAAAGGTAAGCTTGATTAAGTAAAAGTAAAATGGCAAGGTTTGTAAAACTATTGTAAAGGTTTGACTAGCATTGAGTTGTTCAAATTAATTCTTCCTTTAAACCATTATAAATAAGGGCTGTTTTAAATTCTAAATGAGGGTTGTTTAAAGGCCTTAACACAGGTTCACGGATTTAATCAGATGTCGGGTTAAGATGACTGTCAAGTTGAGAAGAAATGTCTTAGTAAATAAGAAAGAGAAGAGTTTTAAATAATTAGGTTAAGTTAGTAGTCTTGGTCTGTTTATTTATATACTTCTGAAAATGTTTCGTCATTGTTTGAGATTTGTTCGATTATTAGTTTTATTGGTAAAGAAAGTTTAAATTAATGGTAAATCTCTTATAAATTATTATTATTATTTGGGTCCTTTTGTTTGATCTTTGTTTCTAAATTTATAGTCTTTAGGCCTCAGAATGTCCTGTTATTAAGTCTGTTAAATAAAATGTCAAAAAGTAAACCAAAACCATCTTTGGCAGCACAAAGGACGAGTCTTGGTCAATGTTATACGAATCGACTCCACTGACGACTTAAATAAACTCATTAGAGTAACGCGATATTCTCACTAAAGTCTTCTTTTTTTATGAATTTGGATTCATATAAGTAGAGAAGGTATTGCGATGGCACGAAAATTTGATTTTGAGATTTTGATGGATTTACACATTTTGAGGTCCCCTGAGTCCAAAAAAGTGGTTTTTAAAACATGGCTGTCTGTCATTTCTCTGTGCAGATGCCTGGAACCTAAACTACTGGGCCGATTTTGACGAAATTTGGCATACATGTTTAGGAAAATCCCTCTCAAAAGCTCTAAAAAATAAATGTGAAAAAAAAATTATTTCTCGAAAACGGACGATTTTGATTAAAAAATTCTAAAATGTAGTCTACTAAATACGAATCTAACAATAGGTTTGTTCCAACCACACTTCAAACTGGTTTGGAACTGTCCGACGCATACGCATCGGACCACATTTGAACGTTTTTACTTTCTCATATAAAGAGAAAGTATTGTGTTTGCTTATGCACATGCGTCGTACAGTTTGAAACTAGTTTGAGGTGTGGTTGGGACTAACCTATAATAAGCCGTCTCCCCGGGAAAAATCTAGTTCCTGAGAAAATAGCTTTAAACGTGGACAGAGAGAGGCCGGGTTCGAATCCCCGCCGAGGAGAAGTTATTTTTATGATAAGTTTTGATGAAATGTTCAATAATAATTAAATTTACCTACGAAAACACGAAAACTAATAAACGGAAAACACTCGGCTAAGTATTTATGAACCCTTATATGAGAAAGTTTGTCTGAGTTGTCTTGGACCGATTTTTCTTTATTTTAATGGAAGTGAAACCAGAACTGTATAAATTTCCTGACCTAATTTGTGTAAACATCTACTATATAATCTTAGGTCATCACTAAAGATGTGTCACTTAAATATACGTAGTCTAGCTAAGAATTTCGACTATCTCTTATTACTTAAAATTGATTTAGCCGCTTTTTTGCTGACAGAAACCTGGTTAGATAATATAGAAGGTTCTAATTTTCGAGGCTATAACCAAATGTAAAGCCGACTAAAAATAACATGCGGCGGTGTTGTCGCTTGTGTTAGAGAAGTGTTATAATGTTACAATTTTGGACTATGAAATAAATAATTGTAACTCACTTAATATTATAATTTAAAAAAAAAAAGATTTGCTCGTTGCATGTATATTATATCGATCACAGCTAATAATACTGTGGAGACGCAATTCATTGAATGTTAAGAGATGTTTATTGGGGAATTTTAAACACATAAAAAATCAAATAGTTATTGGAGACCGTTGTTCGATACCGACCCTAATATTTATATCATGGAAAATAATTTAGAGTTACAAAAGGAATACGAATATACCTATCACTATGGTTTACCAGGAAGTCTACGGTTAATTTTTGCATTGACCTTACGTATTTAAAGGAAATAAATATGGATTTAAATCAGCTATGTACCAGGTTTGTAGGTAATTTCTTCTTAAGTAATAAAAGAATTCAACAAATAAAAACAAGCATAGCTCTATATATGACTAAGATATATATGACTTTGGTATCAGAGGAGTCGCGTTAGAATTTTGATTTTGTAGGTCTTACCTTAGCGGTAGATCCCAAAAGGCACGAATTTGAGAAAGCCTTAGTACGACACAATATACTGACATGGGGATGCCGCAAGGAATTGTGCTGGGACCTATACTACCTCCCTAAATTAAACATTTCAAACTCTTTAATAACTTTTTCCACTGACGACGCAGCTGCTATTTTCTGGGGGGGGGGAGAGTTGGAACGAGGTTTAATTTAAAGCAAACGACGGTACGGCACAAGTTGCGAATTTTGAGGTCAAATTTTTAGTAGGACTTAAAGATGCTTAGCAGCTAATAATTTGAAAATCAATGAGAGATTATCAGGGATTTTTTTATGCTCTTTAAAATTGCCCTGAGCCCAACTTCTCTATCTCATATAGGTTTTAATATATTATAATTTTTTTTTAAATTTTCGTGAAATTCTCTGAAAATAAATAGAATAGAGAGAATTGAGCATATATGCTTACTCGTAATTTTTTGTTTAATTTGACCCATCAAATCCACTGGTTTCGTTATGAAATTTTATCGCGAGGGTCACACTCGCGTGAATAAATACGTAATTATATAAATTAAATTATAATTGAAGGTGAGAGACAGAAAGATAAAAATAGATCAGTGCCGAGATTATATAAACTGTGTAGACAAGTTGAAAAAGCAAAGTAAACTGGTGATAACATTAAGCGGCATCTTTTTACAAGTGCATTTCTGAAAATCATTATAATATTGTATTTCAATTTCCTTTGTAAGAACGCTTCAACGGTAACGCTAGTAACTATAGTCGTAATATGGAATCATTGTTTTCCCTTCGTTTTGGATCTTGATTTTATTCTCGTACGTGGTATACAGAAATGTATATTTATAGAAAAGGAACGATGTGATTTTCGTGGGAAAACTTAATAAACGAATTTCCAAGCGCAATGAAATTTCATGTGGATATGTAAGAAATGATTCGCTTATCACAGTTTTTTTTTACTCAGTATAACATATTGAATACGATTACATTATGTAGATTCATAGAAAATTAAGATAATGTTGTTCTCTAAGATGTTAAATTTGAACTTTTAATTAATATTTTCTTCATCGTCTTAGTTACTTTTTAATAAATTTAAAAGTTTTTATTTTTCTTCCGAGCTTACCAAAGCTGCAATAATTCTGAAGAACAAACATTTTTTGATGTCTCCGTTTTCAAAAATTCCAATATAGAAGTCCGTTTCTGGTTCCGTGTCTGTCTGTCCGTTTGTCGATCTGTCTGTCGGTTTGTCTGTCGCTCAATTTTTGCGAAATAACCATATCTTCACAACTACTTGTTCAATTTTACTAAAATCTGGATGGTAGGTCATAATGAGCCCATTGTTGTTTAACCTCATAATGATCCCACATTTGTGTCAACCTTCTGCTCTTATTTGTTTTTCTTCAACATGAGCACAAACATACATTTATTCACCCCTACATTTTCAAAAGTACGTATCTGATTTTTATGAAATTTGGATGGTTTGTCAATGGTTCTCCGCAGATAGCTCTAGATTCTTGATTAATTTCAACCGTATGCGCACTTATATTTAGCTAAATTGATATTTAGTTCATGTAAAAAAAAAAAAAATAAATAAATAAATAGGTTGAGAAAGCATAAAATCATTAAAGTATATGAAATAGGACGCGAGGAAGCTATGTGCCACACTAATTGAAGCGAGCGTAGCGAGCTTCCTACATTCAACGAAATATGCTCCGTGTCTGTCTGTCTGTCTGTCTGTCTGTCTGTCTGTCAGTAACGTTCACGCGTGTGACGATAACTTGAGTAAAAGTTGACCGATTTAGTTGAAATTTGGTATACATGATCCTCTTACTAATACTCAGGCTAAGTTCGTTGGACAGCGTGATCCGTCCAAGAGTTCGCGCGCAACGCTCGCGTAAACGAGAGGTTCAAAAATTAAATTGGAATTTCAGGACGGGAAAAGATTCTATCATCATCTATTCGATGAGACGAACATTTTTTTCAAATAACATTTTTTAGTAAAACCAACAGCGACACCGCTATGAATTAATAAAGATCGCTAAAACTATTAAAGCGGGCCTAAACGTTTAAAATAGAGAAAACAACCTTTTTACCGATATCATACGTTCTAACGTAACGATTTTAATAAAACTTCATAGACACCATCTGATGCACAATTGAAACAGGCATGCAAAATTTCAATTTGATACATGCAGTAGTTTGTTTGTAGCAAAGAGATACAAATTATAAATATTGAAATAGAGATGTGTGGTTAGTGGAATAGTAAGAATGCGGGGTGGTTCCCTTACTACTAGCCGCTGCACTACTACCAGACCCATTATCTATCAACTCATCATGATTCACAATAATCTATTTTTTCAATATTCAATACATATTTATTACTATACGCTCGCTTCAATGATAGAGCCACGCGATGCCTAGTTAGTAGTCTACTTTTAAAATATAGCCAAATTATAAAATTACTAGGCATCGCGTTGCTCTATCATTGAAGCGAGCGTATAGTAATAAATATGTATTGAATATTGAAAAAAAAGATTATTGTGAATCATGATGAGTTGATAGATAATGGGTCTGGTAGTAGTGCAGCGGCTAGTAGTAAGGGAACCACCCCGCATTCTTACTATTCTTCTAACCACACATCTCTATTTAAATATTTATAATTTGTATCTCTTTGCTACAAACAAACTACTGCATGTATCAAATTGAAATTTTGCATACCTGTTTCAATTGTGCATTAGATGGTGTATATGAAGTTTTATTAAAATCGTTTCGTTAGAACGTAAGATATCGGTAAAAAGGTTGTTTTCTCTATTATAAACGTTTAGGTCCGCTTTAATAGTTTTAGCGATCTTTATTAAGTCATAGCGGTGTCGCTGTTGGTTTTAGTAAAAAATGTTATTTGAAAAAAATGTTCGTCTCATCGAGTAGATGATGATAGAATCTTTTCCCGTCCTGAAATTCCAATTTAATTTTTGTACCTTTCGTTTACGCGAGCGTTGCGCGCGAACTCTTGGACGGATCACGCTGTCCAACGAACTTAGCCTGAGTATTAGTAAGAGGAACATGTATACCAAATTTCAACTAAATCGGTCAACTTTTACTCAAGTTATCGTCACACGCGTAAACGTTACTGACAGACAGACAGACAGACAGACAGACAGACAGACAGACAGACAGACAGACAGACACGGAGCATATTTCGTTGAATGTAGGAAGCTCGCTACGCTCGCTTCAATTATTTTAATTGAAGCGAGCGTAAGCGAGCTTCTTACATTCAACGAAATATGCATCGTCTGTCTGTCTGTCTGTCTGTCTGTCAGTAACGTTTACGCGTGTGACGATAACTTGAGTAAAAGTTGACCGATTTAGTTGAAATTTGGTATACATTATCTTCTTACTAATACTCAGGCTAAGTTCGTAGGACAGCGTGATCCGTCCAAGAGTTCGCGCGCAATGCTCGCGTAAACGTGAGCTTCAAATTTAAAATTGGAATTTCAGGACGGGAAAAAATTCTATCATCACTTACTCGATAAGACGAACATTTTTTGCCAAATACCATTTTTCAGTAAAACCAACAACGACACTGCTATGAATTAATAAAGATCGCTAAAACTATTAAAGAGGACCTAAACGTTTAAAATAGAGAAAACAACCTTTTTACCGATATCTTACGTTCTAACGTAACGATCTTAATAAAACTTCATGTACATCGTCTAAAGTACAATTGAAACAAGTATGTAAAATTTCAACTTGATACGAGCTGTAGTATTTGAGTAATGAAGTGATACATTTATAATATTAGTTTAAAAGCTATTCCGGGTGGTTAAGATTCTTATAGTCGTTTTGTGTGTAGGTTTGTAATGAAGTAAAGCTTTGTACCGAGTACCCCTACTCTATCCCACACTACCCTCTTCCACTTATCTTCAACTATGACATTCATCGTGATTAACAAATTTCAATATTCAGTATTTTATTGCAATACGCCCGCTTCAATGATAGAGCCACGCGATGCCTAGTAGTAAAGAAAGGAGTCGTGTCAGAATTTTTGATTTGTTCGTTTATACTTGTTGGTTAGAAACATGAAATTAATTGAAGTAAAGTTTAGAAAGAACGTTTTTTTAAACTTTTGGAGACAGAAAATTAAATAATCATTTGGATGTTTTTACACAACACTTTCTCGCTCTTAGGGAGCTAGCGTGACCGTGTGGGTTAAACCACGTCTACTCAGCCATCAATGGATCAGGATGTCTCTGATTTACATAGCTAACTAATGATCACATCATACTCGTTTTGGCGGTACACTGTACAGAGGTGGCGATGGTGTGAAGTGGCTGGAACTCTCTACCACGGGGCTAGTAAAAAGGGCCTGAATGAACGCCTAATTGCTAGGTTCGAACAAGCGTGGTTCGTCCTACCCGTACCTTACTACCACTACTTCTTGCTCTTAAAAAATACTTGCATTCATCTGAGCATACGTCTCTAGCTAAACAAGTAAGTAAGATTTGATTAATTTTTGGGACCATTGGTCTGCATCACAAGGTTAGGTCTGGTTTGTCGCTCAGAGCGTGGGTATATAAGCCTTTGCCGATATGAGGGTCGCTAGTACTTTGATCCCTTTAGATCCGCAACAAAGGGTTTATCTCTGAGTTCCATGAACTATTATGTGGAGCACAAAGGAACGCACACACAATAAAGTAATGATAACACAATGTTTTATGTAAGAAGTTAATATATTCGAATACTGTTCAGCAACAAAAGTAATGGATATGCTATGAAACAATCATTTAAAGTAACAATTGAGTTCTCTAGTGGATTTTACTGAGAGATAACCTAATATAACAATGAAAATTTATCTGTAGAAAACTTACCTCGACAAATTATTGAATTAATATTTTCATAAATTTGAAATTATTCATTAGCATCACAAGAAGAGTAGGTGCGGGAACATTTGGTGAACAAAATAATGAAGTTGGAGCTCTCAGTCATGACCATATAGATCTGTAAACAAAATCAAGCCAACAGTTTTAAATTTAATGTTATATAGTGAGGCTTAACTTTAATAGTAATCACACAAGCATCAACAAGAGTACGTTTGATTCAAATGCACAGTTCACTCTTTATTCCTTAAAATTACAAGCATCTTTTTTCGATCGAACTCTGCAATAGCTCAGTAGATTCTCAATGCAGCTTTATCTGTCTTTCTTCTTAAATAATTTTTTTTTCTGACATATTGCTTCCGAGCTTACCGAAGGTAACGGAAGCATTATGTTCACTTTTGAGAACGAAAAACTTTTATGCCTCCAATTTTAAAAATTCCAAGACAGAAATCCGTTTCAGACATCAGGGAACATTTTTGGTCTCGTGTCTGCCTGTCTGTCTGTCTGTCTGTCTGTCGGTCTGTGTGTCCGCGAATTATGAAATGTGTGACGATAACTTGAGTAAATGTCGACCGATTTTGATGAAATTTGGTGTACACGTTCATTTTACCAATGCCCAGGACGAGTTCGTTGGACAACGTTATCCGTCCAAGCGTTCACGAGCAACGCTCGCGCAAACGTGAACTTTAAATTTAAAATTGGAAGTTTAGGTCGGGGAAAAAATCTAACTTCATCTATTCAATGAGACAACAATTTTTTACAAATACAATTTTTTAGTAAAACTAGCGGCGACACCGCTATGAAGTGTTAAAGATCGCTAAAACTATTAATAATTTTCACACAAATAACAATATAACAATTAAAGTAATATAATAATAAAGTACAATGATAGGATGCGAGGAAGCTATGTGCCACACTCATTGGCAGTCTATTTTTGTTTAAATTATTAGCAGAATGTTTTAAATTTTAGTTTTTGCTTCCGAGCTTACCGAAGGTAACGGAAGCTATGTAATCGTTCCGAAGAACGAAAAAATGTTAGGTCTCCGATTTCAAAAATTCCAAGACAGAAATCAGTTTCAGACATCAGGGAACATTTTTGGTTCCGTGTCTGTCTGTCAGTCTGTCGGTCGGTCTGTCGTTCAATTTTGTGAACCAACATATCTTAAAAACTTCACGTCCAATTTTAATGAATTGGGTGGTTGGTCATGAGAATCCCATTGTTGGTCCCATATAAGTTTTAACATTCTGCGCTCATTTGATTCTCTTCCACATGCGCACAAACATACATTAATTTACACCGTTAGTTTCAAAAGTCCTTATCTGATTTGAATGAATCTTTTATAGTTTATCGAAAGTAACCCGCAGATGGCCCCAGATTAATTTGAACCGTCTGCACTCTTTAACTTTTGCTAAATTTATACTTTATTTCGTGTAAAATATCAAAACAATTTTGACAGATTAAATAAAAAAACGATGGAAACAATTAAACCAATTAAACAATGATGGCTTGTAAAAGCATAAAATCAAGAAAAATACGTGAATAGGATGCGAGGAAGCTATGTGCCACACCAATTGGCAGTCTATTTTAATATCTTTTTATAAATTCTTTATTAATTTTGACACATGTTATTTAGATCGAACGTTGTTATGGAACACTAATTAATGTTGTGATAAGATTTACTAGGCCTCATAAAACTTAATTTATAGATTAAGTAAATTATTTATTCGTTTAAATAGCTCATCGTTTCAACCTTTTGTTGACGATCAAAGCTATTGGACCCTCAAAAAACCCTGTCTTGAATCTTCGCAATGTCGAGGCACTATGGGGTGAAGCATTAAAATTGATCTTATGACCCTTCTTTTTAATGATGACTAAAACACACATGCTGTAAAATACGACGATAGTCATAAAAATCTTTATTTAACGTACAATCCTTATATAACACACGTCCTTTATAACTTTTTACAATTTTGCATAAGCCTATAACCACAAACTAAGTAGTAATACGCAGTAACATAATCATTGTTTAATTGTGCAAAATTAAAAATGTAAGAATTTAAAATAAATCATTTATTTGAAAAATATTCTTTAAACAAATAAAATATAAGTATATACAAAGAGATATACTGCATATATGAGAAAGTAAAAATACAAGTAAAAAGATGAACAGTAATTACGATTTAGCGAGTTTAGTTTCCAAGGAGTCTGCATAGTTATAGAACGATGTTAACCCTGTGGTAACTGCCGTAGGGCGTTACCACAGCAACTGCGTTAATATCAAATTTGCAACTTCGGAACATTTTGTGGTATTTGGATTTAAGTTATTGAGAGACCTTATTAAGCAGCTTCGAAATTATGACTATCCTCTTCCATTCTTCTCTGTAGAGAACGTTAGTAGTAATTGATTTAATAAGGAGAGAATGACAGGGCTCAATGGGCAGCTCCTCGGGAGAGGGGACAACAAAGAGACCCCCCCCCCCCCCCCCCTATTGTGGTATAAACATTCATTTAAGTTAATATCTCCCTTGGAAAACAGTACGTTTGATGAAAGTTGAAATGTTTCCCTCTCCCAAAATTGTGGTCTGCGGATCGTCCCCAAGTGCTGCAGAGAATACTTCAAAAGTGATTTTATTTGATTCTATAGTATAATATTACACTTTTAATAAATTATTTGTATTTGTAACTTGTTCCAGGTTGTGCGCATGTTCTTTATGATAGTGGTGATATTTGGAGTCTGTTGGTTACCTTATCACTCGTATTTCATCTACACATATCACAAGAAGGACATCGTTTATACGGCCTACGTCCAGCATCTTTATCTCGCATTCTACTGGCTGGCGATGTCTAACGCAATGCTCAATCCAATGATTTACTATTTCATGAACGCAAGGTAAGTTCACTTTTTTTAAACCGAAGATACTTTTAATTTCCTGCGTTTGACTATCTGTCTCCCCCTGACCCTACCTGTATGACTGAAGGTAAACATAACAAAAATTTGAGACTTTTGTCTCCGATTTAAAAAATTCCAAGACAGAAATCCGTTTCAGACATCAGGGAATATTTTTTATTCCGTGTCTATCTGTCGGCCTTTCGCTCAATTTTTTTAGAACCAACATGTCTTAAAACCTACTTGTCCGGTTTTAATGAAGTTTAGATGGTAGGTCATAATGAGCTTAGTGTTGTTAAACCTCATAATGATCCCATATACGTTTCATCCTTCTGCGCTAAAAGCAATAAATCATTAAAGCATTCAAAAAGGGACGCGAGGAAGCTATGTTCATAACAAAATGTTAGACTACTTTTTTCTTTATTTTGTTGGTCTTCGGGGATCTTTAATATACAAAAGAACAAGTCTCTGTACAAAGTATCTCGCCAAAACCGAATCTAAACCGTGCCATCGATAATGCCTCGAGTAGGGGACGGTGAGAGAAGAATTATGAGCTCAAGATCGAGAGGGATTGTCAAGGTTTTTGCTTTTCCTTTCAAGCGTCATGGGCGCACAGTCCCCGGTCCTTATGTAAATAGGGAATGATTTCATCACACCTTATACTCAGATAAAGGCCTGATGATGCCAGGTATGGACGAAAATGTGCCAAACATAAATAGATAGTTATGATTTTATAATTATAATTAGGGATGGGTCGATCCAGAAATTTTTTTTGAACCTGATCCAACCAGGTACTGATTTATATAATCCCCGAAGACCAAGATAATATGGAAAAAATGTACAATTTGGTGAGAAAATGAAATATGTACTACGTTTTGTTATGTGTAATAACAATATAGTCCAGTCAAATGGTGCATGAAAAGAGCTCAAAGTGGAAAGTTCTGGTGTAATTGTTGATAGTGGCTTACTTTATGTTTTTTGGGGTGCTGAACACGAATCTGAAGTTGTCCAACAAAATTTCCCTCGGCAAATATGAAAAATCATCGAAAAACTACAAAAAAAATGTTTTTTTATTGGTTTTCAGCTTATAACTTGCAAAGCAATCTACTCACGCATTCACTATAAATATATTTTGTTTCTTTTATGTACTAATTTATCTTTGCGACATATGTGCCCTTAAAAATGCGTTTTTCGGGCCTCCTCCTTTAATTTTTAAGTCAATCTATGAAAAATCAGTTAAAAAACTGTTTTTCAAAGAATTTTTCATACTCTTATTTTATTGTATATACATATATTAATAAGACATTTATTAAAATCTTTGATCTCAACATTCTTACTGACATAATGTATTGACTATCCTTTAGGTTTTATAATAAACCGATCTCAGTTAAAGATAGGATTAATATTATTCTCTAGCAACGAATGCTACCCATTCATTTTCGAAGTGGAATAAGTTGAAAATGACAATTTATTGAAGTGAAGGGTTTAAGGCGATGACAGAGGAAACTATAATTTGCCATTATTTATGCATAGAATTTATGTACGAATTATTTATGTATAGATGAGGATCTGCTTGGAATCAACTCAAAATAATCAAATTGTTATAAGAAATAAAATTAAAAAGAACTTTAAGGTTTTAAATTTTCTGTTGAATCATATGTAGTGTTGATAATATAGTTATTATTATTGTTATATATAATGTTAGAGAAAAAAAATAGTTCTTCATATAAATGACAACTATCTAGACAGCTGATCTTAAACCTATAAAAGGACAAATCTTTGTTCAACGGATCTCCCCAACACCGAATCTAAACCGTGACATCGACATGCCCCGGTGTAGGGGACGGTAAGAAAATAAAAGTGAGTACAAGTAAAGAAGTACAGATACAGAAAAATTAAATCGATACCTAGGACGCAAGTGAAAACAAACCTGGTTGTCACACGTCAATTAATTTATTTCTTTGTTTACTTTTTCTTTTTCGCTGTCATTTGATGTTTATCTCTTAAAAATACAATTAGTTTTTACATAACAAAAAGGCCTGATATAATCATTCTTGAACATTTTAACGATTTTATCAGCCGCAAAAGGTACTAAAATGAAAAATCATGAATTTGAAACCAGTCAAAATTAAGATTGTAAATATGGGTTATGTCAAAACAAATAAAATAACTTGCGGATTTTTTCCGAACTAACTTTCCATACAGCAAAACTAGATGAAAACTAATTAAATTCTGCTAAAAGATTGATAAAAGTATTAAAAGAATGCATTGTCATCGTGTTCTGAGCTATTTTAAAAGTTTCAAATGTCTAGCTACTCGGGAAGTTAGTTAAAATCGATTGCAAGATTTGTACTGGACACACACAAACAAACAAGAAAAGCAAGCTAATTAAAACGTAGTAAACTTTAAATAAACAATAAAAATATTGTTAAATAATGTCTCTCTCTGGCTTGAATTATTCATTATACTCTCATTAAGTATTATCCATAATTTATAGTAAGACTTTGTAAAAAAAAAAAAAATATTATTGTAGATGAATAGTGATCCCTCAATAAATTAATATTATTGTTTCTTAAGTGACTTGTTAGGGATGTAATATAAACAAAATCTCCTTCATAATTTTTGCTCTATTTAAACTCTGCTTTGAGTAATTTTCAAGCATCTATAACAAACAATTCCTCAAAAAACTCCTAAAAACTCTTATTCCACTATGAATAGTTTCTACAATCATTCGCTTAATAGTAATAATAGCAATGGAGTTGTTTTTGTTTTTTTAAAGAAACCTCTCCTAACATATACATGAGCTAAGATCTAAATGTTTTGTTATTTCATCAAAATCTTCGAAATAAAATGTATAAAGTGCTTGTATAGCTACTTATGTCTTCTAGTTTATAAGAAGGAAAATACTCCTATTCCAAAACCTAAAAATAGAACTTCAAACTTTGTTTAGCTATGATTATTACTCGAATATTATTTATATTTATATAGAATATTATATTATTATGTATTATATTATATATAATATTATTATATATATTTTATATTTATATCATTTTTTCATTATAATATTAATAATATATATATATATATATATATATATATATATATATATATATATATATATAATATTATTAGATAAATATTATATAGAAATTATATAAATATTATTCTTTAATATATTCTTACAAAACCATTTGCCTGTATATTACTTACATTCATATTAATTGAAAATACTAATTCTATAACTATAAACATTTTCTTATTTACATTTTACATAACAAAACTACTCAATAACCCTTAACTCATTAACACAACAATTCTCACTAATTGGATTAAAAATATTTATTTTTTAAAAAAGAAACTATAACACAGCTCTATTATTACATTGTGTAACCTCCCACGTTTTAGGTAACAGTTCTCTTGAGAGAAACACAGTTTAGTCGATACAACACTATTATATTGTTATAAAGCAAAATACAATAATTATTATTCTAGGAATTAGAGAGAATGAAAAAAATACGTCGAACAACATTAAAATTCAATTTCAGTAACCAAGGTAGATGGTGGGTATTGAAAAATGACTGGTTAGTCAAATTAAATTAACAAGTTCTATAAACATTAATTTGAAATTTGTAACTTACTGTGTTTCACTTTAACAAACCCTTCTATACATCGGTTTAAATTATCCGAATTGACTTTTACTTTCTTTTATTAAAAATTACACTTATGTTCTTTCTACGTAAAAAACTCCTGCTTATATTTTGTTCATTTCTGACAGTACAATGGCTGCAATGACGTGACGTGAGAAAGTTGGCTTAGAACCAACTTTCTCGCGTTTATGCCAACCTAAATGAATCCTTCCAATCCTCTTCTCTCTTGTTTATATTTCTGTTTTAATTTTCAAACCATCCTTTTTGAAAGTTGGTTTTGTATTTAAATAATATATTCGTCTTTGTTTATAACCTGAACGTAACGCTGAGCAAGTGCTCAAGGAAGAAAGGGTGAGATAAAACATGCAGTGACGTCTCCACGGCTTCATATATATATATATATATATATATATATATATATATATATATATATATATATATATATATATATATATATATATATATATATATATATATATATATAATATATATATGTATATATATAACACGATTTGCGAGATATATATATATATATAATAATAATAATATATTTTAATTATTATTACAATATTTAATAATAAGTAATTAATTATTATATAATTAATATTATTTTGCTTCTAATTTATTGATAATATGCATACTAATTTATTTATTTATACTGTATGGATGTGTGGGTGTGTATTAATATGTAATGTACGGGAGTGTGTATGCATGTAATATGCATGTATTATATTAATACAAGGTTATTTGAATGAAAATGTCAATTGTTTTATTTATTCAACAACAACGATCTAGTTTTTAAAAAATTAATGAAAATATAGTTTTTGCTTTCTTCTTGGAGTTAGTATTAAGTTCAGTAGATGCGCTCCGGTTGAATCCATCTTGACATAAATATTGTTTCCGCAAGTAGTTGTACATCGGACTGTCAAACAAAATATGAACGAGGTTTTCATTTTTATTCAAATTGTACAAAGTGCATAACTCCTCTGTTTTTATTTTTATTTTATAGGTTTGTCCTATAAGAGTAAGTTTTAGGAGCCCCTGTCCAAATGTTGGGCCACTTGGGCCAGTAGCCCAAGTTAGAACATTTGGACAGGGGCTCCTGTTTTGAATTCTTTTGAACAAATCGTTCAAAAGAATGGAGTATATACGGTAGCCCTAATCCTAATTGTAAATAATTAGTTGATTTATTCAGAGCTTTATACATAGGGCTGTATATAGATTTTTCGATTTACTCTGAGTCAAATTGGATAGAATTCGTGTTCACGGCTTTATGAATATATTTGTATCTACATATACCCCAAACTTGCTCAAAAAACGTGTTATGAATACCTTTAGTGATTAGTTTAATTAAGTTTGTTTTATAAAGTAAAGTTGGAGGGTGCACGTGCGAGAGGTCTTCCAGAGACGTTATTTTTCGAAGATACCCTAACCCAAAACTGAATGACATCTAAAAATGTCATCAACTAACGCTATACATCTTGGGGTGGAGTTGTTGCGATGCATGGTGTAGCCATGTTTGATTCTGCAAACTACTATGAATTTGTTTTAGCTTTTAACTTTTTTTTAGCCAATGTTCGGTTTTCAATTGTCCCTTGTCCATTCCGATGTTTATGACTTCATTTGACGACCGTCATTTGTGCTTTCCCCTATTTACGTTTCAAAAATACATTTACATCTATGTCGTTAACGTTTTTATTCTTTCAGCGCTACTTATGTACTTAAAAGATATATGTGAACAATTAACTGACTGAGTAAATTTAATATCATTTATCAGCAGTTGATCCGAAAATACGTTGTCACTTAAATCCCTTTCTTTATGGAAAATAGGCGAGCTCTTTTATTTCTTACAGTTTTCGTGAAATCTCTCTGCACACAAAATCTTTCTTTACACACAATTTTGTTCCCGCTAGTTTACTAATACTATTTTAATTTCTTATTTTTATGACAAATAGATGAGCTCATTATTTATTTCTCACAGTTTTCGAGAAATCTCTCTCTTTTGGGGGGTAGCTCCTCCAAATTTGGAGCTAAAATTTATTTCTCGTTTTCTCCTCGGGGTATGATTTTCTAAAAATGTATGCCAAATTTCATCAAAATCGGCCCAGTAGTTTAGGCTCCAGGCGTCTGCACGGACAGAGGACAGAGGACAAACGACAGGCAGACATTTTAAAAAAAAGTGTCTGGCGAATAACGATGATATTCACAACAAAATTATTTTCCAGAAAACGAAAATGAAAGTTTTCGTACTCAGAAGATACACTAATACTAATTTTTGAAGCTTCAAAAAATTAAATTTTAATATTATGTGATTACTCTATTAGGTAATGTAATTAAAATTTTTTACTTTCTCATATAAAGAGAAAGTATTGCGATGGCGCGAAAATTCGATTTTGAGATTTTGATGGATTTACACGTTTCGAAGTCCCCTGAGTCCAAAAAAGTGGTTTTTAAAAAATGTCTGTACGCCTGGAGCCCTAACTACTGGGCCGACGACGAAATTTGGCATACATATTCAAAAAAATCATAACCCGAGGCGAAATCGAGAAATGAATTTTAGCTCTAAATTTGGGGGCGCTACTCCCCAAAAACTCTGAAAAAATTATTTCTCGAAAACGGTTCCGATGATTTTGATTAAAAAATTCTAAAATGTAGTCCATTTGAATACGAATCCAACGATATTAGCCGTTTTCCAGGGATAAATCTAGTTCCTGAGAAATTAGCTTAAAACGCGGACGGAGAGAGCCCGGGTTCGATACCCCGCCCAGGAGAAGTTTTTTTATGATAAATTTTGATGAAATGTTCAATAATATTTAAATGTACATTTGAAAACTAATAAATGGAAACACTGGGCAAAGTAATTATAAATTCGTATATGAGAAAGTTTGACTTAGTTGTCTCGGACCGATTTTTAAATAATATTATCAGAGTAGGAAAAAAATAAAGATTGATTAAAAATCTAAAATATAACAAAATGTAAGGATGAAAAAGAGTCGCAACTAAATAGTAATAGAAAACACAGTATTTAAATAAGTACTCAAAAGTTACAATAATACTCTTTTTATAAGCTTCAATAAATTAAATTGTAACACTTATGTGATTACTCTATTAGGTGATATTATTAACAAATAAAGAAATAAAAACATGAAACTTTTTAATATTAAAGTGCGTTTTGACGAGCACACCTATAAATTATTGCGAACTCAAAATATCAGCTGTTCAAATTCAAAGTGGCGGCATGTCACACGATCTAGAGTTTTAAATTTTGAGTAGGGTATCAAATGAAAGGTATTAAAGAGTAGATTACAAAAAAATATAACACTTGTGGATAGCGCTTAATTTTTCATGCCATTTTGTCAAAATATATTCCCCCCCCCCCCCCCCTTAAAACTATATTTATTTTGTTACTAAAAATATAGAAAAGAAAATGTGCGGTCTGCTAGACCGAAGAAAATATAAGAATACCAATTTGTTTAATAACAGTTTAACTGCGGACTAATAGTAAAATACTTTAAATTATTATTATTTTATTCTTTGAAAAATTATAATTTACACTTTTCCAGATTCTATAATAAATAAAATAAATAAATAAATAAATAATTTGTTTATTTGTAATAACATGCGGATTAAACTTATTATATAATAACAATAAACAATAGACTTGGGCAAGTGCCCATCAGTCGAACGTGCCTTTTTTTCTATTTTAACATATAATTTAAATTATCGGCATATATATTCTTTTGTGACGCAGCAGTGAATAAATAAATAAATACAGACATAAATAATATATAATAGTATCATGCATAATATAAGTGACAGTGACCCGTGGCAACGGGCTTAATTTTATATTTAGAAAAATAATAAAATAAAAATAAAACCCAGTAAATTAATATGGATAGATTATATCTATTTACAGCCCAACAATGCAAACCAACATTTAAAACAAAACAAACATTTATTCTAATTGGAATAAATGTGGTTGCCTTAGGTTAACAATAACAAATCATTTCTGAGGCGTCGTCAGGACACTACTCGATTATATAAATGATAGTAGTAATTGGATTTGAGTTGTAACTGAGAAGTTTGAGAATCTTAAAATAGCCAATTGTTCTAATGCTTTAATTAAAATTAAAATAAGAAATAATCTCTCTTCTATAAGATAATGTCGAGGTGACATATTTCACTAATCTCATCCAGTCTTTACCATTTAGAATTTCTATGACTTCAGCTTGGTCCAATTTAAACTTGCCTAGCCATAACGCTCTCCACTCTCCGAGAATTGGGCAACTCCCTAAGAAGTGTATAAGGTCTTCGGGCACCTTCATATTGCACAGTGCACACTGGTGGATTTCTTCTTTCCTGTGAGGACCAAAATATAAATTAAGCAAGCCTCCTCTTGTTCTAAATATTGTACAGGCATCGTAAAACGTTAACTTTGTTATGTATGAGGAAATATTATGACCCAACAAATTTTTGTATAAACCATGATAATTTGATTTTTGAGCCCTGCTTATAAAGGAATCTCTCAGGCTCTGCATCAAATTAGTCAAAATGACCTCTTTTTGCTGTTTAAGAGCTGTAATGTTCGATATACTGTCAATCAGGAGAGTACCATACTTAGCATCTAGTTCTTGCCATTTTAGAAACCAGTTAATTCTCTCCTTTATTATATTTGGTTCGCAAGAAAATTATTAAGACGTCCTGGTGGCAGAAGAAGGGTGTTAATTATATAATTAAGGTGCAATCGAAGTACAACTATGAAGGAAGGATCTAAGCCTGATTCTAAGTAGGCTATGTATGCGGGCGTGTTAAAAGGTAGCTGGAACAACTTTTTTATAAAGAAAATGTCAAACTTTTCTATTTGCACGTAATGCGTGTGGCCCCAGATTTGGCCTCCATAAGTGAGGACAGATCTGCACACGGCGTTGAAAATCTTAAATTTGGCAGTAATAGGAAGTTCCTTTTTCTTAAACAAGTGTTGCCAGGTTGCGATTGCGAATTTACTTTGGGATAATTTCTCATTTAAGTGTTTGGAGTAAGATAGTTGGGAGGTAAAGGTTACTCCAAGATATTTGTAGCTGTTAACAACCTCTATAGGTTTCCCGGCTAATTTCCATTTTTCGTTGTTCTCCACCTTACCTCCATTGCGGAAAATCACTATTTTCGATTTTTCCAAATTAATTTGGAGGTTCCACATCTTGGTGTATCGATAAAGATTGTTGATCATGTACTGCAGGGTCAACGAATCGTCAGCGAGTAGGGCAACGTCTTCTGCATAAGCCA
Organism: Gerris lacustris; assembly: GCA_951217055.1. NCBI lineage: Eukaryota > Metazoa > Arthropoda > Insecta > Hemiptera > Gerridae > Gerris > Gerris lacustris. Next base: position 44,758,612 of record OX578281.1, read on the forward strand.
GAGCTCTTATGTTTTTCCCCTCTATAGACAACCCCCTCCAACCTCTTCGAAAAGATCATTAAGATAAATTGAAAATAGATTTGGCGACAGGATGCATCCTTGCTTAACCCCCGATTCAGTCTTAAAAAAATCAGTACACCCTTGTTTATGCCATACAGCTGCCTCTGAATTTCGATACAACGCCTGGATAATATTAATAAATTTGCTAGATATACCCACTTTGGAAAGCTTATAAAACAGAGCGTTTCGGTCGATGCTGTCGAAGGCGGCAGAAAAGTCAATGAAAAAACAGTATACTTTGCCTCTCTTGCGAGAAAGCTTTAGTTTGATAATACTGTCGAGGTTGAATATATTGTCTATTGTCGAGTAACCGGGACGGAACCCAGCTTGACACTCGTTGATAATGTTGTGCTCAATGAGCCAGCTGGTGAGTCTATTATTTAATATGGCTGTGAATATCTTAGATATGCAGTTAATAAAAGCAATGCCCCTATAGTTTGAGGCCATATCAATAGAGCCCTTCTTAAAAAGTGGAAAAATTAAGGATCTCAGAAAACTTTGAGGCACTTCACAGTTATTGAGCATTTTATCAAATTTTAATAGTAGAAGTAAGCGAAAATTTTCCGGGAGTGCCGTATAAAATTCGTTGGGTATTCGGTCTGTGCCAGCCGCTTTCCCCGAGACAAGTTTTTGCAGCACACACTCTAGCTCTGAGAGTTCGATTCTTCTATCTAATATTGGGTTTTCACCCCAGGGTAGTGCAAAATGAACTGAGCTGCATATTCGAGGTGGATTTAACAGATTTTTAAAATGGCTCAACCAGTCTCGGGTAGATATATTTCCCATAATAAATTTTCTACTTTTAAATTCTTTTACAAGTGCCCAGAAGTCTTTAGAGTTTTTCACTAAATTAAATTTATCAAACAGCTCCTCATTGTATGCCCTATTTTTTTCTTTATTTAGCTGTTTATAATTTTTTACTGCTTGCAAGTAGGAGGCTTTTACTAAATATGAGTTTGTTGATCTGAAAAGATTTAATAATGAAAATGTTCTTTTTCTTAGTTTGCAACAACTATTATCGAACCACTTTTGTGTTATATGCTTGCTCGATTGTCGTGAGACATTATTATGTGGGTATATTTATTTGTGTGTTGCATGGATTAAATCTACCAGCTCATCAGTAGAAGGATCTGTAGTAATATTATTACATTTAGTAGTATTTACTTTTAGAGTTTCTTGATATAAATCCTTAAGATTATGTAACCACTTAAGCTTAGGCAGAAGTGGTAAAACTAGGTCCTTTTCAGTGGAGCTATCATTATTTGATACACTTAACTCCAAAACAATTGGGAAATGGTCTGAGTACGTCTCAGAGCCCACATAGAATCTTGAATAACTATGCAACATATTTGCGTTCACACAACAAATATCGTTTACAGAAGCACCTCTCGCATTTAAAAAAGTGAATTCACCCGCAGCGTCTTCTATTGAGCGACCATTAAGAATTACTAGATTGTTTTCGGAGCAAAAATCTAAAAATAGTTTTCCCTTCTAATCTAATTGGCTATCTTTAGACTCTCTTTTGTGACTTAATTTAACGTGAGCATTTTCAAGTATTTCCTTAGGTAAAGTTTGTTTATTCGATATTCTCACATTCATATCCCCTAAGACAATTAAATTATCAGTATCTAGTTGCTCAATACGTTCTTTCAACATGTTAAACTCAGAATACCATTTATTGCAGTTTAAGTATATTGGAATTATAGATATTGTGAAATTATGACGGTTTACCTGTATCAAGATGTCATTGCCGTTATTGAAAAACTGAATATTTATACCTGAACTAAGTGTCCTTTTAATTCCCACTAGGCTACCACCAGAAGCGCGCCCGAATTTAGCCGTCTTTATAGCAGAAAACCACCTAATCTCATATCCAGGAAATAGTTGTTCGTATCGTTGTTGCTGATGTTCCTCCACAAAAGTTGACACCGCGCGCACGCCGCCGGTCCACGGCGTGCACGACAACCGGGGGATCGGACATCCTGTTAGATCCGACCGGCCCGAGGGTCAAAGCTCTACCTTCACGGTCGCCACTCCCTCTTTAGTGAGAAGGGAGAAACTCGGGGATTTAACTTAATAAACTAAATAAATCTAAATACTATGGCGTACTGCCTGACCGGAGTTATCTAATAATAACGGGAATACCGGGAGTATCCCGGTAGCGGGAGGGGAGAACGGGCCACGGCCGGGCGTGGTGGCTGCCCTGGCGGCTAGGGTAAGAGGCCGTGTCGAAGGAGGTACTCCTACGACGTGTACCGGGGCAGAGGGACAGCCGTACGGTGGTACTCCGACCGACGGAAGAAAGGTCCGGAGGTGGTCTCCTACCGGCACGTGGGGGAAGACAGGCCGTGGTCAGACGTGGTGCTCGTCCGGCGGAAGGGAAAGGCTAGGCCAGGTCGAAGGTGGTAACCCAACGACGACGTGGAGTCGTGGGCCGGACGTGGTGATCGCCACGGTGGACGGGAGTGAGCCGACCGCGGGAGTACCCCGTGATCGGCGGAACCTGGATCCGCGGGTGGTAGGGAAAGGCAGCCCTAAAAGAACAACTACTCCATCGTTCCGGCTAGTCACGGAACGGGGTAGACGTCTAGGGGAGCTCTAGTCGAGGGGCAGGAAGGGAGGTGAGGGACCAGAGTTTCTCCTGGGAGTTAGAGAGAACGACTGGCGATGGTACTAGGGCCTCAGGCCCTTATATACTCTAGCCTCCTCACCCCCTGCCTACCCCACTCCTCAGATTAGACTCTCCTAGCTCTATCCCGTTACCGTCTTTTATTAATAATAAAGAGAAGTTTATCATACATAATTATAAATAATAATTATAATATTATAATAATAGAAATAATAACTTATATAAATAATGAAAAATAATGATTAATAATTAAACTATACCAATAATAATAAGGAGTAATTAATTCTAAGGGTAGTGTTGGCTTAAGACCATTTCATTTCATGTCAAAGTCTCGTGTAAACAGAAGATAGAAATATAAGATAGGAAGCCAGGCGAATCCTTTTTTGATTTTAGTCCGGCAATGTTGTATGAGACGATGTTTAATGCACTTAAAGAGTTGGAGTAATTAGATGTTAACTTTGATTGTCAATAGTTTTTTGGTGCAATACTGGTGGTCGTACCTTCCTTCAGTAAAGTATCTACGAATGATGAAAAATCTGAATCAAGAATCTCCTTAAGTTTATCCAAACCGTTTTTTTGACCGTAAATAAGCCCAAGAACACTGTCCCAGCTAAACCTAGTGTCCATAACAAATAGGGAGTCGTTAGTGACGGAGACTTTAGCTTTGTCACAACGCTTAATTATTTCTCCCCTTATTGCGAGAAGTTTTGACTTATTGCGACGAGTTAGAAGCGGTAAATCCTGTTGAAGATAAATGCCCGTGCCACGCAATTTTTTCGAAGCACGCAGCACTCTTAAAACGTCTTCTCTGCTTACGAATGTACATAGTACTGAGATATTTTCTAAGTCACGACGTCCCAAAAAGCGCGCGTCATCTATAGTAGTATTGGCGACCTGTAGTACTTCTTCACAAAAAACTTTAATTAATTCCCGAGGAGTATTTTCACCACTGTTACGCAACCCTTTAAATATAACATTTTTCTTTCTAGTGAGAGTATCCAAGGACTCAACCCTTTTAAGTAGTTCATCTTTGTCCTTCTCTAGCGCTTCTACTTTTCCCTGCAAAGTGGATTCCAGATTCTATAATTTAAAAACATTTTACTAAGTATATATATATATATATATATATATATATATATATATATATATATATATATATATATATATATATATATATATATATATATATATATATATATATTTATTTCAAGTAAATCTTGCGTTGGCTAACTAATTATATCTTTGGGTTCGCTTTATTGATGCAACAGTCTACCTTAGGAGATAGGATTCAATTAATAATGTTTACCTCTTTAGTGGAGTTAACTGAGATTACTTTCTGGATATTTATTTTCTTGGAGAAACAAAGTAATGTTTCCTCTTAGGGAAACCAACAGCAAAAACTGAATAATTAATTCCATTTTTTTTTAAAATAGGTATTTATATTTATTCTGTCTAAATAGACGCGTTTCTCATAGACATTTTTTTTTTTTCATTAAGTACAGAAGGTCAATAAATAACGTCAGAGAGCTTAGAAGTTTTTTAATGAATCGAAAAAAATGTGGGACACGTGTATTTAATTTAAATGAGTATTTTAGGATGATTAAAATGTTGTAAATATTTTTATTAAATACAGTATATAAAAAACTTTATATTGTGATAAATGAAGGATTTTTTTAAAAATAGAAGTGTGGCCTTTTTACATAAAGAGATTCTTGTGATCATTTGATATCCTCCGCCGACGCTTTTATTTTTGAAATAATAAATGATTAAATTATCAGCCAAATTGGTCAACTTTAATAAAATTGTATCACAACATACTTTTTATTATAGTAAAAAAAGGACATTCGATCATTTTAATATGTTTTAGACCTTCTTCAAATGCCTGTTTACCTTTCTAACACATAGTTCATTGCTTTGCTTCGCCGTATCGCTCCTTTGCGGTTGATTTGACTACTAACAATTGATAGAAAATGTTTCTTTTCTATCAATTGTTCGTACCACTAATTTTGACAGGCAGTTTTATTTTTCAGCTTAAGGAATTGAGTCAATATGAAATAAATCTCCTAGGATAAAGTGACGTTAATAGAGAGCAGGTCCCCCCCCCCCCTAAAACATGTTTTATAGCTACTATGAATTATTTACGATGAATATTATAATGTTATAAAGTATGAACTTAGTGACTATCAGTGACTATAATTTAAATAGTGATATTTTTATTAAAATTAGAAAGATAAGCATTATATAATAGTATGTTAAAGTAATATGTTTATCTGTAAATATTTCTTTAGAGTCCACGTGACTTTTTAGGGTTTCGTTGGTGAAACAAAAAAGAAGAAACACTTATAGTTTCGTTACTGTGTCTGTCTGTCTGTCACTCTGTACGGTTCCAATAACTTTTGAATTAAACGATATACAAACATATAACTTTCCAGTATTAAAGATCGTTTTGACACGCATACAGGAAAAATATAGCAAAATCAAAATTATCAGCTGTTCAAATCCCAAATGGCGAATAATCCACGTCACATTTTTTTTAAAAAATTTTGAGTAGGGTATTAAATGAGCTACTGTAATGAGTAGATTGCAAATATATATATATAATATAATCATCTTTAAAAATTGTATTTTTTGTTGTATTTCTAAGTCAAAATTTAAAAATAAATGAAATTTTGAAGTTGGGTGGCATGGGTGCAAAAAGGGCGGTCGCCCCTAGTGCGTGGTAGCATGAAAACAAACTTCCCTGTGCATATTGCATGGTTCAGATCCCCAAGTTGCAGTAATTTATCTCAAACCGCACAGGATTAATAATATCTTTCACTGGTCTTTTTCCACGAATAGCCTTTTTTTAGTAATCAAATAGAGAAGAAAATATGTGATTTTTTTTTTTATTTCTCCATATTTTCTTATAGAATCTGAATTATCGAAGCGGAAAAGGGTTTCGTTTGCTTTTTTATTAATTAATTTTTCCTAATTGAACTTTTTTTTGTCATATTTGTTTCCACTGTTACTTATATATTTTTTTACAGCTTTTTCTTCTATTTGAGGAAGGCCTTGACACTTTTTACTCCTCAAATAAGCTCGGTCCGTTGCCCAAGAGATCTCTGGCCTCCCACGCCAACCCTTGTCAGATCACTCTGAGCTATGCCCACCTACCTATTTATGTGAATTGCTTTTCTCTTCCTTATGAAGGGTATTCACTAAGTCACTAACATCCTTTTGAGTAGTTTTGTTAGTATTCCCTATACTTTGCGAACATATTACCTGGGCTTTCATGGAGCATTAATCTCACACATAATTTTTTTTCTATCGCAACATAATGACAATAGAAGTATTATTAGACGATAACATTTAATAATTTTACATTTTTTTCGTTGAATTTTGTGGGTCGTTTAAGGGTTGTGAAAAAAGTTTCGTCTTTATATTATCATCGTCAATAATTGGCTATATTTCGCCCCTCTCCGAGGCATAGACGTGCCTGAAAACATCATTTCTACATTTTTATGGTTGTTTGGTAACGTTAAAACTATTACATATATATATACATAAATAGAATAAAATATACATTGTAGCTCGAAAACATAATTAAAAAGAACATATATAAAACTAAACGGAATAAAAAACATACCGGGTTTACGACGTTGTTATACAATTTTTACATAAAAAGTTTGGGTCGGATTCTCTAGTTAGTTAGATTCGTCAAAGACTGAAAACTTTTCAAAGCTATCTTCCATACTGCTTTACCATTAACAATATTTAATAATAACAAAAATAATATACGACTAGTAAAAAATTTATATTATTATTATTTTTGTTATTATTAAATATTGTTAATGGTAAAGCAGTATGGAAGATAGCTTTGAAAAGTTTTCAGTCTTTGACGAATCTAACTAACTAGAGAATCCAACCCAAACTTTTTATGTAAAAAATTGTATAACAACGTCGTAAACCCGGTATGTTTTTTATTCCGTTTAGTTTTATATAATATGTTCTTTTTAATTATGTTTTCGAGCTACAATGTATATTTTATTCTATTTATGTATATATATATGTAATAGTTTTAACGTTACCAAACAACCATAAAAATGTAGAAATGATGTTTTCAGGCACGTCTATGCCTCGGAGAGAGGCGAAATATAGCCAATTATTGACGATGATAATATAAAGACGAAACTTTTTTCACAACCCTTAAACGACCCACAAAATTCAACGAATGAAATACAAAAGGGACAAATAAAACAGATCACATATTTTACATTTTGTTTCTAGTTTTACATGTACTTATTCAAAAAAGAAGTAGGTGAAAAATTAGTTATTTAGAAATGTGGCGAAGAAAAGGTATCATTGATGTATTTTGTAAAGCAAAGAGGAGAAAAATTGTTTAAAAACAGATTGTTTAAAATAATATTCCATCTCTTTCTTATTTCCTTTCAATTTAACTCTTCATTGCCCGAATATTTGCCTTATTTTTTTTTATAAAATATGATTTTTAATTATTACTTAATACCATTTTATTGCTAACGTTGGCTTCATTCACCCAGTTCTTTCTCCTAGTTAAACTCTTTTATTTTGTAGTCATATTTTGAAAAAAAGTTGTAAAATAACTTTAAAATATCGCACAAAGCGATCAACAATCGCCGGAAACACGAACTTTTTGCTATCAAATTATTGACATGTCCTTGTCAACTGGCAATAAGGCTAAATCATTTTTCTTTGTCAACTGGTTACATTGTTGATAATATATTTCTTGAGAATTGGTAACAATATTTATTGAAGCGAGCTACCTTCATTCAATAAAATATGCATCTTGTCTGTGTGTTCTGTGGGTAACGATTACCTGTCGGACGATAAATTGAGTAAAAGTTATTCGTATTCCTCACTAATGTTCAGGCTAAGTTCGTTGGACAGCGCGATCGAGGTTCAAATGTAAAGTTGGAATGTCAGGACGGGAAAAGATTCTATCATCACCTATTCGATGAGAAGAACATTATTTTCAAATAATTTGTTTCTAGTAAAACCGACAACGACACCGCTATGAATTTATAAAAATCATTAAAACTATTAAAGCGGACCTAAACTGTTATAATAGAGAAAACACATTTTTTACTGATATCTTACGTTCTAACGTAAAGATTTTACCAAAACTTCGTATACATCGTCTAAAGCACAACTGAAACAGGCATGTAAATTTTCAACTTGATACATGTAGAAGTTTTTGTGTAGCTAAGTGATACATTTTATAATAGTTGAAATGGAATGGCCGGGACGTATAGGTGAGTTAAGGAATAGTGGAAAAACCTTTCTCCCCCAGTACACGACTCTCTATTACAAACATTCTTTAACTATCAACTCATCATGATTAACTATGTAATATTTATTGCATTACGCTCGCTTCAATGTAAATTATTGTAATTCCTCGTATCCATCAATTAAAGGTGCAAGTGTACAAAAAACCTCGTATCCATCATTTAAAGGTGCAAGTGTACAAAACCTCGTATCCCACAAGGTTTCAAAACCTCGTAACCCCCCATGTATTGTAAGTCTTTAACTAGATGTGGGACTTAACGTATCCCACAACTATATATATAAGTGTTAATTAATAAGTGAAATCAAAATAAAGAAGATTTAACGCAAAATAATTTTGACTTATCGGAATGCAAAAAATCTCTACTTTCTCATACAAGCCTCATTATTCTCACAAGAATCAACATTCAAATATCTTGTAACCCACGCAAAGAAAAAAAAACACTTATTTAAATAAAAATTATATGATTCATGCCATATAAGTAAAGTTGTGATAAAGAAAATATAAAAATAAACTTTACGTATATAATTTAATTTACGTATATAACTTAAAGTATATAATTTTGCAAAAATATAACTTTTTTGCTTCACCTGAAAAATTTAGTTTTTGGGGTTACGAAGTATTGCAGGTACACAGTCGATATATATATTAATGACGAGAGACACCTCAGACGGTTATCGCAAAGTTGTTGCCGTTAATAAACTAAATGCCATTTACTGTAGAGTATTTAAGGGGCCACCGGGCTACCGTGTTTGTGGTAAAGAGCCTCGCTGAAGTTGAGAGTTACAAGACCATCCCTTAATTGCTACCCTACCCTAACTTAGGCTACGTTAGCTACATCAAAGTTAGAATTTGTTAGAGCTTGGTGGTAGGGTCTTATCGCTTTAACATTATTAAACAGTTTAAGATTATCTCTAACTCTCTATAATCTACTTCTCTCTCTTATCTCTTCTCTCTTTGGTTTATATTAAATTCGTTAATGTGTATTCTTACGTTACATTGCCTAGCAGGAGCAGCAAATACATAAATGTAAATTCTCACTAGTAAATAGACAGACTCGGAAATAATACTATTATTTCCGAGGCCTACGGAATAGTGGGCCTATTCCGTAGGCCACACTGAATAGTTTAAGTAGTACCCTATTGATGATGTTTTTTAAAATGCTAAAAAGCTTACTTTGAACTATCCTATGGGTCTGATATTCTCAAAACACATAAAAGAACTTCCGATAAAGTATTTTTTTGCCACTGAACCGGACTACAACCATATAAGTACATCGAAAAGATCATAATTATAAAAAAAACGTATTTTGTCAATAAAAGATAAAAGAATATTTTTTTCGAAATTTCCAAAAAGTGATCTTTATTTTTGGTCGAAGAATGTTCAGGAATTTTTTCAGATTTTTTGCATTTCACATAAGCGAGATAGAGGGGGGGGGGGACACGTTTCACACCCACTTCAAACTTGCCTACGCTCGCCCTATCAAAGTTATAAGCAAATAATAATATATTTTTGTAATCAGCTCGACGTACCCTTTCATATGATACCCCTCACGGTGTCGAAAAAAAATAAAAAAATGTTAACCCTTAAGTTTTTTTACCCTAATTTTTTTGAAAAATATTTTTTTTAAGTCGCTATATTTTTTTTAATATGTGGGTAGGTACAAGACACATACATGCCAAATTTCAAAGAGATCAGACGAAAGGTGTAGCCGTGAGAGCAGGCGACAGGACGGACGGACAGACACACGTAGGAAAATATAAGGGTCCTTGGTTTTGCCTACGGACCCTAAAAATGAATATTTGTCTGCCTGTCTGTCGGTGTGTCTCTTATGCCTGCCTAAACCGTTCATCCGATTAAAATGAAACTTTGGGGAATGTTTGGACGCATGCCCGGGAAAGTTTTCTGAGTTAGTAAAACTATGTTTAAATTTTGGTACTCAGGGGTACGGGGTACAAATGTCAAAGTAATGAAAACGTTTATCGATGGATATCATTGAAAAGCTCTTTAATTGTACAGTAATAGTTGGATGTATGCCCGGGAAGGTTTCTGAGATAGTAAAACTATGTATGTTTAAATTTTGGTAGACAGGGTGACGGGGTACAGATGTTAAAGTAATGAAAACCATTAATTACAATTTTGCTCACGAGTAAAAATTGGAATCAGAGTTCAACCTCTGTCTCTACTCCTTCATTGTGATTATTTCTCTTTCGGTACTGAAATATGCTCTTACCGGCTTTGTACAATAAACGTATGCCTTTATTCCTAATGAAAAGTCTTAATTAGGAACTGCTCGTCTAGAAATGTAATTTTTGTTATGACTCCAGAATATTAACTTACTTTTAATCTTTACATTTTATTCAATATGATTAAGCTAAAGAAATAAGAAATTACCTGTAGACATTACCAAAGTTAGAACCTTCTGGTTGTAAAACTCAAGTTATTTCTCCTTAGCTTTTAATCTAGTCATAGTATTCTATTATAAAATGCTAGAACCTTGAATAAATTCTTAATTAGCTTGAAATATATCCCTAAAATAATTATAATCTTCTTTGTAGAAGCGTATTGTAATGTTAATATATTCACACCTCGTGATTTAGCGCAGACAATCTTCGTCAAACGTAAAAATAATGACAATATTATATATAATAATACAGGCATGCATCCTGTTCATTATTTATACTGAGGATTTTATTATTCACTGCATTGATACAAGACATGAAACTTACTAGGTAACAACCTGTGAAGCTTCACCATAATGATCCTTATCTTAAATCTTGTTAATTTGTCCTTATACCTTAGTATTAAAAGAATAAAGTTGGCATTAACTTTATTCTTTTATAATTGAAGCTTAATCTTGATTTAGAATCAGCTAATATAAACCTACGGCGCTACACTAATAAGAAATAAAGTTCGATAACTTGGAAATATTTGTATGTTAACGTCGTAAAACATACTAAATCAAAATTGACGTTTTCTTATTATAAAACAATAAAATGCTGAGTGTTTTTGCACGTTGCTAAAATTTGAACGTTACTCTTCGCTGTTTCTCCTTAACAGGGAGGTAGGCTAGTTTAAGCCGGTCAATTTAAATACATTTTTAATTTTAAATTCAGTTTTCCACAGCCTTCTACTTCCACTGCTTTTGTACCCTTTGTTAGTACTTCAAATGGTCCCTCATACTGAGGTTCCAGCGGGTTTCCTTACCAAATCTACCCTGATAAATACGTGTGCACAAGTTTGTATATCAGGATGTATGTATACTTCATGAGAACCGTGGTGTTGCGTATCTTCTCCGCATGTTGCCTGCCAAGTAGATTTTTTTTTTTTTAATTTTTCAATGTACCCTTCTTCAACCTTAGTTTCCTTACAGGGGATGAATAGTGCTCCACGAAGTCTTAGCGATGCTCCATAAGTAGCTTCTGCACAGATGGCTCCTAGAGTTTCTCTGTAAGCTGTTCTGAGTCCCAGTAGAACAGTTGGGAGTGCATTAGTCCACTAAAGCAGTTAGTTTAGGATGCCACTTCTATGCAGCCTTTAATGTCTGATGAACTCATTCAATAATACCGTTCGCAGCTGGATGGTATTCTGTCGTATGAATCCTCTTAATTCCGCATATATTAAGCAATTTTGGAACGAAGTTCCTTATGGCACGTGCTGGAGCCCGGGAGTAAGTAAACCCCAAGGCTCTGCCCTTGGGCCTCTCTTGTTTATTATATTATTTACACAAATGACCTGCCTTGTTTTGGAACAGTTAGCCCCAGATTTGCAGATGATTCTTCCTATTTAATCCGAGGAAATTTTGCATTGGAAACAACAGAAAAAATTAATAATATAGTTGAGGAGGCCAATAAATGGTTCGCTGCGAATAAACTGACGTTAAATAAATCAAAGAACCAAATACTCACTCATTCTCTTAAACATAAAAACTTGGCAACTAATATATCAGACATTAAAATACTAGGAGTGTCAATTGACAAGACTCTAAACTGGAAGGCTCATGTCTATAGTTTAAGTGGCAAACTTTCTTCGATCCTGTACTTACTTAGCAAGCTTAGAAAAACTCTAGATGAAAAAACTGATTAACTGGCGTATTATGCGCATTTTCATTTTAGAATGGTATATTGCATTAGAGAATGGGGAAGTGCCCCATGTTCTGAGAAAATTTTTCTGTTAAAAAAAAGCTATTCGTGCTATAACGAGATCTAAACCTGATGCTCATTGCAAGGAGCTTTTCATCAACTCTGGAATACTAACAATCTATTCAACTTATATTTGATCTATTTTAAACTTTGTAAAGGAAAACTATAATACTCTCTATAGTAAGGACCATGATTATAGCACAAACAGGTGAAGCAATTGCTTTACCTCCACATAGACTTACTAAAACTTGTCGATCCCCATTGATACTGGGTATCAAGTGCTTTAATAAATTAGACAAAGAAACTAAAACCCTTCCAATTAAAATAGACTGCCAATTGGTGTGGCAAATAGCTTCCTCACATCCTATCCACGTACTTTATTGATTTCATGCTTTTACAAGTCATTATTGTCTAATTTTTTCCCCGTTTCTTTTTTAAGCTGTCAACATTGTTTTGAGTTTTTACACGAATTAAAGTATCAATTTAGCAAAAGTTAAGGAGCGCAGACGGTTCATATTAATCTGGGGCTATCTGCGGGTAACTTTCGATAAACTATAAAAGTTTCATTCAAATCAAATAAGTATTTTTGAAGCTATAGGTGTAAATAAATGTATGTTTGTGCGCATGTGGATGAAAGTTGAACGCGCAGAAAGTTGAAACTTATATGGGACCAACAATGGGCTAATTATGACCTACCTCCCAAATTTCATTAAAATTGGACGTGTAGTTGTTAAGATATGTTGGTTCGCAAAAATTGAACGACAGACCGACAGATCGACAGACAGGCCGACAGACAGACCGACAGATAGATACGGAACCGAAAATGATCCCTGATGTCTGAAGCGCATTTCTGTCTTGGAATTTTTGAAATCGGAGACCTAACATTTTTTCGTTCTTGAGAACGATCACATAGCTTCCGTTACCTGCGGTAAGCTCGGAAGCAAAATTGAAAAAACATTTTAAACAATTATTTTTAGTTAAAGCTTACTATTCTGTTACCAAATTTTTAGATGATAGTTTTTGAATGTATCTCTTTACTTTATGCCTATAGTGAACTTTGTATTTTCTTTTTATTATTATTATTATTATTGTTACTTTTAATGTACTATTGTTACTTTTAAAGTATTATTGTTACTTTTAATGTATATATGTTTGACTAAGTGAAGCTTAATGTTAATATGCAACCACTGTTAATTAATAAATAAAAAATACTCTGCCAATTAATGTGGCACATAGCTTCCTCGCAAAGAAAAGACCAAATTAAGAAAAATACCTCGATAAACATAATCAAAAAGTTGGAACGGCGCGGCACTGTTCCAGTAAATATTTAATATAGTTGAAGAAACTTAAACATTTGTTGGAGAAACAAAGCCTCCAACAAGCACCAAACGTTAGCGCATATATAATTAATTTAATAAACAAATATAAAACTGCAACCAAATCGTAGAAACCGCTGTATAAACAGGTTTTTTTTATTTTACCCTCAAAACTAAAAATAACACAAAATAGAATATAAAAAAATTAATCTACTATGCAAGAGCTTTTCAACGATATACATCATATTATAAAAGATTAACTTTAACATTTGTACCCCCTGTACTCTGAGGTACCAAAGTTATATTTTTAAAAAACAAATAATACAAAAGGGCATTCATTTAACTAATAAATATATATAAATAAAAAACCTTATATCAAAAAAAGTATTTAAACCCTTTAACCAACAACAAAATTATAAATCGGTACAAAAGTACATGTACAAAATTTTTAAAAAATCAACAAATAAAATAGCTTTAATCTACATATCAAGGCCTTTAAAATGATATATGACACAATATTAAAAACAAACAAAAGTGGTCACGTGACACGGCGCACGGGAAAAAGTTTACTCTCATGTTCTCAGCAAGTAGGATGAACTAATGAAATAAAATACACTCAATTTAAAGAGCATTAGTGTGAGATTCAATCGCCGCAATCAGAAATAAAATTGGCCAACTATTATAGAAACTATGGCCATTCAAAGACAAAAATGGAAAAAAATAAAACCAAATAATAACAAAATTATCACCATCTAGGGTACAACCGATGATGATACGACAAAAACTCATAGGACTAAAGTTGTAGATCTTTTAAAATCAGTCACCACTTGTGCTATCCATTTTCTAATACGACTTACCGTATAGCCGCAATAAGCCCCCAAACCAGCTTAAAAATCAAGTCACCCATTTTTATTTTTTTAAGGGGGGAAGGAGGGGGAAAAGTGAACTTTTTATAATTATTTTGGTTCACAATATGGACGTTGCGCGTCGAATGGCGCAAACCACAAGTCTCTAGCTCTTCTGGAAGTGGGTAAACATTAATGTCAGTCAGTGAGTCAGTTAGCCTTGCGGCTTTATAATATAAGACATATTAATTTAGCACGATTTAAAGTGCGCAGAAGGTTGAAATTAAGCAGGTGTTATCTGCAGGCTACTTTCGACAAACCATAAAAATTTCATAAAAATCAGATGATTACTCTTAAAGATATGGCTGTAAATAAATGTATGTTTGTGAGCATGTGGATAACAAACAAATAAGCGCAGAAGGTTGAAACTTATATGGGACCAACAATGGGCTAATTATGACCTACCATCCAAATTTCATTAAAATTGGACGTGTAGTTTTTAAGATATGGTGGTTCGCAAAAATTGAACGACAGACCGACAGACCGACAGACCGACAGACCGACAGACCGACAGACAGACACGGAACCAAAATTGTTCCCTGATGTCTGAAACGGATTTCTGTCTTGGAATTTTTGAAATCGGAGACCTAATATTTTTTCGTTCTTCAGAACGATCACATAGCTTCCGTTACCTTCGGTAAGCTCGGAAGCAAAATCCAAAATAACGACCAAAATCACCGTCACAAAATAACCGTCACAAAATCACCGTCACGCAAAATCCGTCACGAAATCTACCGATGACAATAACTTGAGTAAAAGATCACCGAGTTAGTTGAAATTTGGTACACATGTTCATTTTACTATTCCCCAGGCTAAGTTCGTTGGACAACGTTATCCGCCCAAGCGTTCACGCGCAACGCTCGCGTAAACGTAAGCTTCAAAAATATTAAGACGGGAAAAAGTGCTATTAAGGAACGCCAGTTTATCTTATCTACTGATTGTGATTTAATTGTTATTTCGTGTTATTGTCTCGGTTTTCCTTTATACATTTTGATTAGTTTTAATTACTGTTTGTTCAGGCAC
This sequence comes from Gerris lacustris, assembly GCA_951217055.1. Taxonomy (NCBI): domain Eukaryota; kingdom Metazoa; phylum Arthropoda; class Insecta; order Hemiptera; family Gerridae; genus Gerris; species Gerris lacustris. Next base: position 44,773,989 of record OX578281.1, read on the forward strand.
TGATGATGGCCCTATAGTGGCTGAAAGCTGCTCTGAAAATAATAAACATTTCACGTGGAGTGACTTTTTCTTTCTACATTTAGAGTAAATGTTAATCCCTCACATATTCCTGACTGGGCGACGAAGGAGTTAATTGAATCTGGCGAGACTAAAGCAACAGTATATCTGCAAAATTGATTGTTAAACTCCCTACGACAAAATAAAAGCTGTTCATTATAAGCTCGTTTTGAAGTGTAAAAAGATTTCTGTAGACAGTAAAATTAAATTTGCTCTTAACCATGTAAAGAAAGCCTGGGAGTTAGTTAAAGGCGGCACCATAAACAAGTAAAGACAGGAGTCTATAGTTTTAAAATCGGCATCAACGGATTGCTCTGTCAAGACAACATATTTGACACACCCTTGATATTCCTTCTAAACTCAGAAAATATCTCATCCCCTCCTATTTTTATAATAAATCATAATTATTTGCTTTTTAATAAAATTAGAATTGGGAACTTGTCCAGAATTTTAAGGAAGGTCAATAATAAAAGATGTAAAGCGGGTGATGGAGAATCCCTGCAACTATCGTAAAAAAGAGTTTACTTACCTCTGGAGATGAAATCAGAGTCAATAAATGGAGTCAAATGAATGCTACTGATAAGTAGATTAGAAATATATGTAACAATTGCTTCCGAGCTTACCGAAGGTAACGGAAGCTATGTGATCGTTCTGAAAACGAAAAAACTTTAGGTCTCCCATTTCAAAAATTCCAAGACAGAAATCCGTTTCAGACATCAGGGAACATTTTTGGTTCCATGTCTGTCTGTCGGTCTGTCGGTCACTTTTTGCGAACCAACATATCTTAAAAACTACACGTCCAATTTTAATGAAATTTGTATGGTAGGTCATAATTAGCCTATTTTTGGTCCCAAATAAGTATCAACCTTCTGCGCCTATTTGTTTCTCTTCCACATGCGCACAAACATACATTTATTTACACCTATAGCTTGTGCCCCTGCCAAGGCAGCAGCACTATAAATATTAATATGATATCAAAAATATCATAGACCAGGTAGATGTTCAGCTCTGAGAAGAGTCCCACTGCTCTGTTCAAGACGAGAAACTTCACCAAGGTGAATAAATTAAGAGTGTTGGTAGGAAGTAGGTAGACAGACGGAATAAAAGAGAATTTTAGTGAATGATGGACAATGTCCAGTAAATAATAGTATAATTAAATGAAATGTTAGATTCTGGTATAGTATAACATAATACATTAAAAGGTTGGAGATTGACTCAAACCGTGAGTGGCCAACAACACGGGAGAGTCAACTCAAAATAATAAGGTTGACTGAATTTAAACAAAATAAAATAAAAAAACTGGTAGACTGGCCCAGCCCTAACTGCCCTAGCGCCGCGTAACACCAAAACGGCTAGCCTTATCTCCGTCTCAGCTGGAAACGCAAAGGGGCTAGTCAACCAGAGTGAAAAACAAAATAATAAATAAAATAAAAAGAAAGTAAAATACTTCACGTTAGAGGGCACTCCCTACTCTGAACTAACACCGGTGAACAAGGTAACGGCTACACTATCCTCACGTACACTGGGTCACGGTGAGTGGGTCCTCTAAACAAAAAAAGAAAGAATTAAAACAACAGAAATAAAACAAATAATAAGGTTATAATAGTGAACGATACTCAGCAGCACTAGACCTTGTCGCCTCAAGGTACTACTGAGGGCTAAACGGCGAGAACAAGCCCGAGGGCAATTTATACAATACAGTACTCGTAGTTGTAGCTACCAGTATAATATAGTTATTTTCACAGTGGCCGAACTCTGTCGCCTCAGAACCACTGGAGACTTATACAGCGAATACAACCCGAAGGCAGTTAAATACATCAACTTCTAGTAATTGTAGCTACTAGATAAAAGGGAAAAAAACACAGTGGCTACATTGACCTGTTGCCCTCAGGTCACCACTGGAGACTTAAACGGCAAATACAACCCAGAAGGGTAAAGAAACAAAAAAAAAAAATTACTTTTATATCATAAATAAAACAGAAAAATTCTTAAAAATACTTCCAAGAAGTAAAAGGGTTAAGACCTGTCCATGATTCAAAGTGAATGTCCGGAACAGATCACACAATTAAAGAGTAACATAGCCGGACCTGGCAATCCGGATTACTCAAAGTTAAATGCCAGAAAAAAGGTAACACGTACCCAAAGGTAATTAAATTGTGAAATAAACGGAAAGATAAAAAAAGGGGGGGGGGAGGAACATAAGATTAATTAAGTGAAGTTAAAATTTAGAAAAGGGAAAGTAAATTAAACAAACTGATTCTACGTTAAGGGACACTAACCTAACCTAACCTGGCCTAGCCTCAGGATGTCACATCTCGCACGCTACGAGAAGTGATACGTATCATCACAGGATAGGCCCAGATTGATTTAGTATACTAAGTTACACAGAAAAGGGACGGGACTATAAACTAAAACGTTATTACAGTTTATTAACGATACGGTAGGTATGATTCATAGGTGAGACGGTAAACGTAGTCTTCAGGTAAGTCGGGTCCACATATCGTCCAAAGGTGAAACTAGCGTAGGTTATCCCACGTAGATCTTGGCTGGCTATGAGTCATGCCCCGATACTTGAAACTGGAAGTGAAAAAGTCTATAAGACACACTTCAATACGTTAACATAAAAAATGAAACTTTAAGACAGAACGTTACTCACCGGTACGATAAGATACGAAATCTCCAAAGAAGTTTACGTTAGAAAAAGGTCGTGATGCACATCTCCCGGGTCAGCGTCTCTACTGGCTTACTAAACGACAAACATCTGTAAGAGATAACTTAGTTGAAAAGCCGATACGTAGAACTAAACCGCTAATAAGTTCCTCGCAGTAATTAAAGAGAACAAGAAGAGAATGAACTTACAGTTGTCAGAAGGTTAGAGAAGTTTTCCTCGAAAGCGTCCAAGCGTCACACTCAACAGGTTGTCCCAAGATTATCCAAGTCCATCACGAACAGGAAAAACTAAATCTCAACGGGAGTGAATTCATACGGTAAAACAGATTCCGGAGAATCAAAATAAATCACTGAATATTACAATAAAAGCTGGCATTTCCAAAGAAACTTGGAAAGATGCCCGAAAAAACTACGCGTCCATAATGGAGACGGTGAAACAAGAGAATGAATGTGTCGTGTCTAACGACGCTCTCCAACACAAAAGGTGGCATAGAAAAGCTAAAATAATGGTTGAAACAAATGGAACGGAAAAGGTCTAGAAAATTAAAGAAAGAGAAGATAAGAATTTAGATGCAAACGGGAATTTCCTAGCTGAAATATAAGAAAAGATATGAGGGAAAGAAAATACAATATATACGACCTGGTAAAGAAGAATTAAACTGAAACTGTAGGACGTATTCAAAGTAGTTCGTCGGATATTCCGCTAGGTGGCAGCAGGTGATGGGCCCTGAAAACAAATCTCACAAAGATCCGAGAGATGGCGCCAGCCTACGGAAGTCATTCCACGCGAAAAACAAACGCCAAAAACTTACCACGGTACAAGCTTCAAAAGTACTTATCTTATTTGAATGAAACTTTTATAGTGTGTCGAAAGTAACCCCCAGATTAATTTGAACCGTATGCGCTCTTTAACTTTTGCCAACGCATCTACAGGTACGTTAGTATTTATGTATTGATTGTTTTTATTTATATTATTCAATGTACTTATTTAAATTTCGCTTTGTCAAAAGTTTCTTTAAGCGTAATTTGTAGGCAGTTTGCTTTCTCTTATGTTTATCTCTGCTATTTTTATAGTGTATGTATTGATGAGTTCTCTTCTTATGTAGATAATAATGCCGCTAGTTTGAACAAAGTTATTTTAAGTTCCTATAACTTTATATTTATTATTTTCTGATTATGATAGAGGTAGGTGTAGGTATATCTCCTAGTCTGGATTCAGAGTGGTAGGAAATACCAGTTTTGTTTTAGTTCTTGGATTTTTAATGGGAACACATCGAGGTTTTTATTGATAATTATAATATTTGTATGAAAGATAATAACGCGTTTTCCTTTCTCAAGATTCTAGACTATTTTATCATTCTATGAACTCCATATTTTCTATTTCTATGTTTATTTATATATCTATAATCTATAGTATTTATTGTCTCCATTTTTTCTTTCTTTTGGTTCAAAGATTGAGTAGAGATATACAAAAGTTATGTAATAGTAGTATGTAGAATGAAGGGTTTGAATAATAATGTCTTCATTATTTACTATGATGTAGGTGATATATTACATAAATACATATGGTATGTTATACTCAGTGAGGTTGAGGCTACAATAAAATAATTATTGCAACTTTAGTATTAAATAAACAATAATAATAATAATAAATGAAGGAAAATATGCATGTCATACACCCTTCGCAATTTATTGTGTATTATACCTCGTTTTTCTCACGAGTGTTTTCTTAAGTTTGTATATTTTTTAATAATACTTCAATAATAATGTTTAATTATTATTAATATATTTATAGGTGTATCTAAATCTTATCTAGCACTCTTTACAAATTGAGTATTAATTGGCTTCTAATTATTTTCTATCACTCTTTCTCTCTCTCTCTCTCTGGCCTTACTTGTTGGTTGAGAAATGTAACAGCTGAATGGGTTGAGATTGGTTTTGGAGTTGTGTTTGGTACTGGAGTTGAACGGCGTTTCTGAGAGAAACCTGGATTATTAGGGTTCATAGGTAGCGGATCTCGGCGCGTACGGATTCATCTATAAAGCCTTTTTACAGCGGATAAGCAAAAAGTTGGTTTGGAACCAACTTTTTTTTTCAGAGCCCGCTTTACAACCTCGAACCTAGAAGACCTCTTCTAATATTTTATGTTTTTGTTTCTTATTTTAAACCCATTCTTTTAATGTAAAAAGTAATTATTGTATTTTAATAATACATTGTATATTAAATATTTTTTCTTACTTTCTTCTTTACTCCAAGGGAAAGAATCGTTGCGATATTTTTGTGTAATTTTTTTTTCCCTCTAGTTTTGTGTTTTTATTTAACTTGGTTTGAATAGTACATTATTCTAGCCCTCGCATTAAAAGAAAAACAAAAGTGCTTTAAAGATGTCTTTTAAAGATATCAATAAAAAGAATCAAGGAAATCCGTGAAAGATCATAACTTACATTTAATACTGTCTATGCATTTACTTGTATTGAAATTATGTTTGATGCAAAGAATTTAGTAAAAGAAAGTATGAACAATAGTGTAAATTGAACTGTTAAAAAGTTTATCGTTAAATCAAAAGAAAATGTTCTACAGCGAAAATTCTCCCTATCAGAACATTATCCAAACGAAATTATCCCTAACGAACGATGAGATAAACAAGGAATCGGCTTTGTTTTGTTTATATCCTGATACCTGAAAACGGCGTAGGGGAAACCAGTGAATAGGTCTCCACGGCTATATAGATATATTGTTCACTATATAGCCTGATACACTCCGAGATCCGCTAGTTTTGAACCCCCCTTTATGCTGTATCTGTATTCTCTTCATAGTGTACATAGATAGAATATCCTGTTTGTCTCTGATAATGTTGACATTGGTGTTTTCACTTTGTTTCATGTAGATGCTACCGTCCTTGCTCCATACAAATCTAAATTCATAATCGCAGAGCATACATCTTCGTGATCCATAGTAACCTTTTCAACAGTTAAATGTTCGTTTATATAGATTTTTTTCGTTAGAAGAGAGAGTCGTGTAGCCTCTCTGCTTTTCATTTTTTTTAGCCATTCTGTTTTTATTGTTCGATTGCGTAAAATTACTATTATTTTACTAGGCTGATTTTAGATATTTAAGTTAAAACTCTGTGAGTAGTTTTTATTGATAATAAGGATTAACTATCTCGGTGGCTTCTCCTATGGTCTGCTATACAGTAACTTATATATTTACGTCAGTATACAGTAATGGTGGTTCTCCTAAGAAACCAGAGCTTAATTAATTTAATTGTTTCTTAATTTTTTCAAAATCGCTCAAAATGTTATTTTAGACGAATAAAAATATAAATTCAGCAATATTTAATGTATTCGCAGGTGGTTGAAATTAATCTGGGGCTATCTGCGGTCTACTTTCGACAAACTCCAGATTTCTTAAAAATCAAATAATTTTATTTTTGAAGATAAAGGTGTTAATAAATGTATGCTATTGCTCATGTGGGGAAAAAATAAATGGGTGTAGAAGGTTGAAACATAAATGGGACCAACAATGGGCTAATTATGATCTACCATCCAAATGTCATTGAAATCGTACTATTAGATTTAAGATATGTTGTTTCGGAAAAATTGAGCGACAGACAGACACGGAACCAAAAATGGCCCCTGATGCCTGAATATGCATCCTATCTGTCTGTCTGTGTGTAACGTTTACGTGTCCGACGATAACTTAAGTAAATGTTATACGATTTGGTTGAAATTTGGTATTTGTGTTTCTTTCACTAATTCTCAGGCTAAGTTTGTTGGACTGCGTGATCCGTCTAAAAGTTCGCGCGTAACGCTCGTGTAAACGAGAGGTTAAAATGTAAAATTGGTATAAACTTGATTTAAGATTAAAAAATTGTTGGTTTGAACTTTGTTACTGTTGACATTAAAAGATATCCGTGATACACAATAGATCACGTAGAAACACACTTCTTGTTTTGTCTAAAATCAAGAAGAGACTGTTATAAAATTCTGGTGTCGTGAGTGATGCAGCTCTTAATCTTCGTTTATTTCACACCCAAATTTTATTAAAATTGGTGGTGTAGTTTTTTAGGTATATTGGGTTGAAAAAAATTTTAGTCAAACCGACTGACAGACACCAAAACAAAAATAACTCTTGATGTCTGAAGCGGATTCCTGTCTAGGATTTTTTTTTTTTTTTAATTCGAAGACAAAAAATATTCGTTCTTCAGAGCTATCACATAGCTTTCGTTACCTCGGTAAGCTCGGAAACAAATTTAGACAATATTGGGTCACAAAAGCAAAATAGCAAATCATCATTAAATTACGCAAGGGAACGCGAATAAACTATATTAATTAGCAGACTTATTTTTAACATTAGACACATATTGGGTTTAAACCAGGTCCGATTAGATCCCTTAGAACAGTGGTTCCCAAAGTAATTTTTAACACGCCCCCCACAGTGAAGAATAAAACTTCTCACGCCCCCCCCCCCCCCTACACAATTTTATGTGGTAATGAAAAAAATTAAATAAACAAGTATTAACCATACATTTATTTGTATTACAATTTTTTTATAACATTACAAGTTGCAATTTACACTGAACAAGTAAGAGACAAAATATATCAGTGAGACGGATGAGCTTGCATTTTTTTTACAAGATTCCCTATTCTTGGATGAGCATTAGAAAGTGCTCAACAAAAATGATGTGCAACATCAAGTTTGCCCCGATACTTTGTTTTTATAACACCAAATGCTGAATAAGATTTTTCACATTAGACGTTCGGTCGGCAAAGCTATCTCGATCTCGAAGTCCCACGCCCCCCTTGACTTGTCTTTACGCCTCCCTTGGGGGGCGCGCCCCCCACTTTGGGAACCAATGCCTTAGAAGGATTTAAGCAAACAATGAAGCTGCATTTGTTCGTTTTAACAAAACTGGTAAATGCCTGATTCGGTTTTAAAAGTTTAATTGGCGTAGTTTAGAAAATTAAAAAGAGTTCATTAGAGCGATAAAACAGGATGGTAGAATATATACAAAAGCGGGAGTAACAAAAGCTAAAAAGTCCAGTCATTTTACTATGACTTAATGAGCGAATTTTCAAAGAAATCTGCGTATTATTGGCTTATGATAATATGTATAGGAAAATTTTGTTTTATAATTTGGATGGGTGAAAAAAAAATTTGGTAGTCTGGGGTACGGGGTACAAAAGTCAAAATAGTATTTACCCTTCAAGATGCATGTCGTTGGTCTTTTTACGAGTACAGTAATTGTTGTTATGAACACTTTTGTCATATTTTCATATAAGAGGGGGGTAAAATGGAAAAACACGTTTGTATGCTATTTTTGACCCCAAATTGTCAAATATTGACTTAAAACTCTTAAAATTCTGGCCAACGAACTCATCCTTTCTTTTGATATCATTGACATTTTAAAATTTGTTTGGACTTTTTAAGTGCATGCTAGCGTGATATATCGTCTGGAGTGTCTCATACATATATATATACGCATATACATTATAATACATAAAAAAAAGTGTTAAATTTTATGAATCGATTAAGGTCTAAAACGGATTTCCATGGAGAAAAGTTTAATAAATTCGCATTACAAAAATTTTGAAGCCATTGCAATAGCCTAATTTTCTTCTAAAATTCGCTAAAAGAGCTGGTTGGGTGCGTTTCAAAGAGGAACAACTTCTGCCTGTGATAATCACATGCTCCATTAAAATGCAGTGAACGAATGACAAAAACATTAAGGGAACAAATTAACACAGCCAAACACGACATAATAGCCCCTCACACACATAACCGCTTTTTGGGGATTTGAATATACATCAAATTCTAACAAAAAGGCTGTTTTTATTATCAATTATTGATGTTATAAAATGGCCCAAGATAAAGAAAATTACTTACGCTTTTCATGTTTAATCACTGAGGTAAAATGGATAAATGATTATCGTCCGGGATCTGTGGTCGATTCTCAACGACGGGTACATTTTTATTAACGAACTAACGAAATCCTACTTACTCACATTCATTCATCAATGCAGGAGTTAAAAAAAGGAATAAGAATGTCATTTATTTGTTTTATAATATACAGTTTTTTTTCTAAAGAAACATTTCAACAAAAATCTAATTTAAAAAACAGATCGCCCAATATGCGTGGTGTCGCACAAAGTCTTTTTGAGGTTACATATTATAAATCTTAAATTAGTTAGTTAATAATTTAATTATTATACTCATAATAATTTAATTATTTAGGGAAAAAAGCATTTAAATAAACATTCAATAAAGCAAAACAAAATTAAAATTTTATAACAAATCTTAGAAAAATTATGTAGTTGATAAATTATTTATTTGTCATTGCTGGAGCTAGATTTACCTAAATTGTCATGGAGTTCCGTTTCTTGATGTCGGTAGATATCCACTAAGAAGGGTTTTTTGGTCCAATTATTTGATTCTAAATAGCGGTATTGTTTAAGTAATATTTCACCTAATGATTCATTAAGTCTCGGGTACAGCCAAATCTTGAATTATCAGTCTTTCCTGAGAAAGGATTTTTCAAACAACCTTTTTTACCTATTTTTGACATTTTCATGTCTTGGCTATTGCACATAAACTCGAAAAGCGTTACTAAAAATCGACACCAAAAAGCGTTACACATAACAGGGAGCTAGGAGGATATAGGAGGTGTGCAACCTAGTCTCCCCGCTCTCGGTATATGGTTTCCCCTACCCCGCTTGGTTGGGCCTACCCGCCCCTCCCCTACCGATCGGTTACCCACGTCTCACTATCTTTGCTTCTCGCTACCGCTCCAGCAGTCGCTCGCGCGCCCAGCGGCGCCCCCCCCCCCCCCCCCCCCCAACTACAACATCTGTTTTACTGCTCCGATTTGCACCGGGCAATTGTCACAACCCTTAGAATTTTATTCCTAAATAAACTTACATACATAAAATATATTTTTTACTTAATTATTTTTAATTTTTGTTATTCTATTATTTTTTGTATTTATTATAAAAATATGGGTGAAGAAGCTTAAAGATTACTTCTTAATAAACTGGAAAAGAAGAAACGTACTTTCTTCCTTAGTGCACAACATATGTTCGATTTAATTCCAAATTTACTAACGCAAGAATCTGCACGGTCGAATTTTTTGAATTTTTATGTCTTTACTTTAGCACATAAACTCGAAAAGCGTTACCAAAAAACGACACTAAAATGCGTTACACAATTGTTACCAAACAAGCGACACCAAAAAGCGTTACCAAAAAACGACAACAAAAAGCGTTTCATGAAAATGTCCCACTGTCTTGCAGACTCGTATGCAAGAAGTTATCTTCTATTTGTGAAAAAGGGTACCCCTGGAAACATCATTCTTGACAATTTTAAATAGCAATAAAATTCCTTCTTTGACTTAAACATGTTTTAATAATAAATGAAATTTACATGGGAAGTAATACACATTTATGAAAAATTGTTTTAAATAAGTAATGAAATTCCTGTTTCTCTTTTGAAGCATGTTTATTTACTTAACTTAAATTAATATTATTTGGTCAAAAAAATGTTACGTTTAGCCTGACATATATTCAGTTAATGCGTTTCGTGTAAAAGCAAAATCCATTTCAAAATCAATATGTCATGGCTTGTGTGTTCGTAATTAATAGCACTTTAATTAAGAGCTTGAGGCTCTTTAAATTATATAGGCTAATAGCTTTTCAGATTCTTTGCATTGTTTATTCTTTTTTAGAAAATTGGCAATATAGTATAATATACAATAGAAAGTTTATTGCCCAACCCCGGTTTTCAACTTCATAAGTTATATTTAGTTCCGGTGAAAGAATAATTTAGGAGTTTGGAAAAGTTATAAACTGACTTTTAAATGCCCCAAGAAAGTGTAATAACCTAATAACTTTTCAACTTTCGTAGTTTCTTTGATTCTACGTCTTTCACAGATATCTTTTTCGATTATATGTTTGAAATAAGAAATAGTTTAAACTATCCTAAAATATCTTTGAAACAAGAAAGTTTTTTGGCGAAAAAACTCAGACTGAATTCTAATAAATTACTTATTGTTGTATAAAATCTTTTCGAACTTGATCGAACTTCGAAAAGATTTAATATTATTCAAATTTCATTTCAGTTCAGCTCCATATTCTTTACAATTGTTTTGTTGAACTTAAGAATTTCTTATAGTTTACTAGCTGAAGAAGTTACCCCAAGTGATTTTCACATAGACATTGTTATGTTATATAGAAATTGTGCCTCTTGTTTTGAAGGGAAAGTGTGCCAAATTTCGTCAAGGTCGGAATAAAACTTTAAATTTGTACAAAAACCAATCAAACCGACACTCTTCTTGACATTGGTATCCAGTATTATAAATAACTGTTGCTTCATTTGTACTTTTTTTTGCACTATAGAAAATTCTGATATTATAAATAGGTGTGGACAAAACTTTATTTTTTCCTGCATGTTTTTACTTTCTCATATAAAGAAAAAGTATTGTGGTGGGCAAAAATTCGATTTTGAGATTTTGATGGATTTACACGTTTTGAGGTCCCCTTAATTAAAAAAAAATCGTTTTTTAAAAATGCCTGTCTGCAGTCTGTCTATGCAGGTACCTGAAGCCTAAACTACTGGACCGATTTAGACGAAATTTGGCATACTTGTTCAGAAAAATCATACCCTGAAGCGAAATCGAGAAATGAATTTTTGCCAAATTTTGGGGCGCTACCCCCCAAAACTCTGAAAAAACGTGAAACAATTATTTCTCGAAAACAATTCTGACGTCCATTTTAATATGAATCTAACGATGTAAACCGTTTTCCCGGAAAAAATCTAGTTCCTGAGAAAATAGCTTTAAACGCAGATGGAGAGAAACCTGGTTCGATTCCCCGCCGAGGAGAAGTTATTTTTATGGTACATTTTGATAAAAATGTTTAATACCTAATAATTAAATGTACCTACGAACACTAATAAATGGAAAACACTGCGGGCTGAAATTAAACATTCTCTAGTTGTTAATCTTCCAAAATATATTAATGTACTAAGGGATTTGATTTTTTCCAGAGTAATCACACAATATTAATTTCGCGTCTGCGTAAAATGAAATTTGGTTAATCTAGTTTGGTAATAAGTTAATCGTGGGTTAACTGGTGTGTCCATACTAAGACTTGTCGGTAAAAAAATTCTCTAGTCGGTTTAATCTTAATTATGTTTAGCAATTCTTCCTGTCTGCGAATTATAAGATTCGAGTTTTTGTTGTTGCATTCCGTCTATTTGTTTTGATATGGTAGTTGTAGTTTTAAAGTGCGAGTTTTAGTTATCGAGTCTTTTTTGCAATAGTAGCTGAAATAATATGAAGTGTTAGTGGTCCTGGTTAGTTAGTCTGCTCCCTCATCCCGATGTAGCTCTGCACCTAACGGAAATTAACCTCCCACTTCTCCTTCGTATGCGAGTTTTTCCTGCATATTTTTCTCATATTATTATGTAAATAATATATCTAGGGTTGCTAGAATCCTGAAGCCTGTGTATAAGTCCTTTTTAATTTTTTCTCAACAATGTATTATAAAGTATTATGGATTCTGTTGATGGTACTTATAAAGCAACGAATTATTTGGTACTTATAAAGGTCTACTTGTTTCAGGTAATCTGTTTTTGCACTAATTCCATTTCTAATCTAGATTAATCCTTTGAAGCATCTAAAATATAAATTGCCTCCGTATTTAAGTGGGCTTGACTGTAGTCCTTTGCCGTTCTCTTGGACCTTGGATGTATTATTCTGTTGAGGTTTAGGGCTTGAGCTGTGATTTTATTGCTCGAGAAGAGATTTGGCAAGGATTAAGAGTGAAGATGGAATGATTATTAATGGTTCTAAGATGCTTATTATAATTTTCAATAATGGTTTCCGCCGTTTTGTCACGGACCTCTTTCACTCAGTAAAATTAATTTTAAAAGAACGTTTAATTTTTTTAAAGCTGAAGTAACTGGCGTTGCCGAGAGAGGTGGGGGGGGGGGGGGGGCTTTTTGAAAGACACCCCTGAGGGATTATACTTTTATCAACTACGGAATAAAACTGTAGATTTGTTTACACAGATGATTGCAATTCGTTGAACCATTGTGGATATTTCCAGTTTGAGCTCAAGTTCAAGTGACGGGAATATCGAAACGGGCTGGATAATTCTGAGAATGATAATAATAAATGGTATTTAAATAATGCGCTTTTACCTGGGGAGAAGTAGATGGCGGATAGGGTCCGGAGGTCCAATGGCCACTGGAGCAGATATTGGTTGCTTCCGGGTGAGTAGGCAAACGTGAGGGTATTAAGCCTAGTCCACACCAGTAGGCACGTTGCGCACATGTCTATAGCCGGTCTCATAGACCATCTATAGCCGGTCTCATAGACCATCTATAGCCGGTCTCATAGACCATCTATAGCCGGTCTCATAGACCATCTATAGCCGGTCTCATAGACCATCTATAGCCGGTCTCATAGACCATCTATAGCCGGTCTCATAGACCATCTATAGCCGGTCTCATAGACCATCTATAGCCGGTCTCATAGACCATCTATAGCCGGTCTCATAGACCATCTATAGACATGTTGCGCAACGTGTCTATAGACGTCTTCTGAGACGGTCTATTGTCTAGGTCTAGCGTCCACACTTGTAGACACGTTGCGCAACATGAATTTTGAATGGTAAACCATAGACATGCGATTTTTGGTCTAGCAACGAGACCGTAGACGCCGCGCCGGTTGTCTAGCACATGTCTAGCCGATGTCTTTAGACAAATCGCTAGACATTGTCTCTGAGACCAAAATCGCGCAACATGTCTACTAGTGTGGACAAGGCTTTAACGAGATCTGAAGTTGATTTGCGACATGCTACATACGACTGTAAAAACTTGCACCCGAAACTGATATATTTATTTTCAGGGTTGCTATGGTGACATACAAGTGAACATGGATAATAATAACATCTGGTTATCCATATGATAATTAACGGGGTATTCTGCCCGGGAAAATGCGTGAATTCAAAATGCCATTAATATTATACTTCTCATTGATTATTATTATACTTCTATTAATACTTTTATTATTAATATTATACTTCTCAGCATAAGAATCCACCACAATGCTACTTTAGACTTGCGCTTTCTTTTGAGTTTCATGTAACTCTTTCACATATACGCATGTCATATTACACTAATATGACACGAAGATCTTAGTTTACACATATCATTAATTTCTGATCACTTTTCTCATAATCACCCACTTCTAGCCCCACTTGTCGTCTCCAAAGTTTGAGTTACTTTTTACTTGCTCATATAACTAGTCTTTATAAAGAAAAAGTATTCATGGCGCGGAAATTCAAATTTGTGATGAGCTATTTGTGGGCAACTTTCGATAAAGGAAGTTAAGATTATCTATTATAAACACATTATGCAGAATATTATGTAGATATTGATATAGATAATTATTGATTGTTGATAGAATGAGGGCTTACTTCAGACAAGCTATGTTCTCCTGGGAATGCCACTGCAAGAAAAGAGTGGAGAGATTGGACGGAGGAGAGACACCTCCAATAAGAAGATACAGTCCTTCCTACTCTCGATCAGGTAATTTTTTTTTTTCATTATTAATTCTTAATATTTTTGCTATATAATAATAATTGAGAAACAGAAACAATATGCCCTAACAAAGTATTAACGTGTTGAACTGAAAGTAAATTCTTGATTTATTAAGTAATTCCGCATTGATAAATAAAATTTCATGATTTTAAAAGATTATAATTCTGTTTTTATAATTGAACTATTTAGAACTTGTTAAAATCTAGAGATTATTTCCTCTTTATCGGGATAAATATTTAACGTAAAGTAATAATTTAATAATAATAATAATAATGTATCCGTTTAAATTTTGAAACCATTATTTTTTAAAAAAATATTAGCATTCTGCATAGTTCTCCACGTCATCTAATGAGTTTTGGCTTCTCGTGGAAACTGCTTTAATAATTGTAAATAATATTGCTTCTTCTATCTATATAATGCTGCGATAAATTGAAAATAAGTATTCGCCAAAATGTAGAAAATAATTTGCGATTTTCATGAATGAAATAGATTTTGACATGTTTGCCTTATGTTCTGCAATGTATTATATTTGTATTTCACTGTATTTTATCTATATTTAGAAGTAAGATAAGGTTAGAGGTAGGTAATGAATTCTTATCTTTAATATTAAATGTATCTGAGAGCACGGCAGAGTGCCAGTGCCAGCAAGCATGCAGTGTATCTTTACTTGAACCAATTCGCCTGGGTTTTTCACTCACATATCTCTGCCTCCTCTTAAGATGGGCATTTTAAATATAGATTATGCTTAAGTAGCTTAAAACGCAGTAAAGAAATGAGTCATTAATATTTAAGCCTTTTCAAAATGGAAGATTTTAAAAGTTGTCATTTTTGTCACGGACTGACTCATTCATCATCACTTCTAGAATAGATAGAAACTTAAAATTAGTTACACTTGTAGGGGGCAGGGAAAATCTTTAATTTTCCCCCTCATAAATTTAAAATGGTGGACGTAACGTTTAAGTTTCTTTCTGAATTAACAATAAGTCGCATCAATTAACTGATTGTGGGTCACAGTTCTTTTTTGGGTCATAACTCTACTTTTAAATTATTCAAGCGCGACACAATACATGTATCTTTCGAGGATAATTTAGTATCCATTAATTAGATTTGTATCTACTTTTATTACATACACTAGATGGAAGCCCGTGCTCCGTAACGGAGTGTTATTTTTAATTTGAGAGTTTATAAACTTCCTTCAAGAAATAATTAAATTATTTTACTAAGTAAGCATATCTAGGTGCCCCAGTTTCTAGGCCCTCCACCCTTATTGGTCCTTTGTCCCCTCCTTTTAGATTATATAATTTGCACAAATCCTTTTTTAGTAATTGACTCCGACTACTGGAGAAACAGTTTTAAAAGTTAATCTGCAAGGAAAAGCAACGAAATTATAATAATACTATATATATACATCTACTAAGTATTTGTAGAAATATTGTAAGAAAGAACTAAAATTAAATTACAACTATACAACTACTAAGTATTTGTAAAAATATTGTAAGAAAGAACTAAAATTAAATTAAAAACCTAGATAAATACGTGACCTAAAAAATAATAAAAACGAATGAAAGCAAAAATAACCGAAATTGCGTGTAGAATCTCAAGCCATGCGCAACCTATTGAGTATTTTTAAAACTGTTTCCTGACGGGGAAGGAGTTAAAAATTCCGGTAGATAGCATGCATGGCCGATTTTACGTAGTAATAAAAAGGACTGATACATCACAAAAAATCTAATTTCAATCGGGTCGAAATATTAAAATTCGCAATAATAAATACCGCAAGGAAACCATTTGAAAAAAATGTAGAGGCAAAAAAACAGATGAAATTTCCTTTTTTTTGCGTGAGTATTTAAATTGAAATTCACCTTAATTGGCGTACTTCAAGTCCGACAATCTCGTATTTCATATGGATTTAAAAGTATATTTGACGGACTACAAAAATGAGTCTGCGTTTTTCCCCACGAAATTCTGGAAAAAAAAATTATTTCTCAAAAACTTATTTTTGTAGGAGAGCAACTTTTTGAATACAGATATTTATTGTTGTTTCCTACAAAACAAATAAATTGGTCACGATTGGAGTGCTCCAAATATTTGGGGCAATATAAAGTAACTGGGAAATCAATGAATCGACGACCCCACATGGGATGTATTTGGTTGGAAATAAGATTTTTAAAATAAAAAAAAATGTCCTTAAAAAACTTTTTTCCTGCCCAATATTTTTCGAGATAAAGTCGATCAAATATTTTGACCTATGACGTCATACGTGGGATTTTTGGGTTTTTCTTGGCAAGTATTGTTACCGAAACAAAAGTAAAAGTTGTTTTCCGTTACCGATATTTTTTTTAGACCATCTATGAAAATTAACAGCGATCCGAGCAAATAAATAAGAAAAGTTTTTTTTCGAAAAAATCGTTAGGGATTAAAATCGAAAATTCACGTGCTTTCGAGCACTTGCGCGGCTGCCACCGATCCATCCGCCTGCTCCTGTCCCACCGCTTATATAATAGCTCTAGAGATTACCACCTACAAACGTAAAGCATAGATAGTCACCTCCGGAAGGTGGCTGTTCTCAGCGAATATGTGGAAGTCAAGGTAAAGAGAATGTTATCGAGCTTTTGAATTAACTCAAAGGCAATATTAGTTTATTTTGGAATTGATACAGTACCGTTTAAATTGGTGAATAAATAAGTACAACCCTAAACTATTGCTCAAAATAATATTCTGCTTCAAAATATATTTATGACTGCTATCCATTCTCTTTACGAAGTAATGCTAATCAAGGACCAATATGTAAAACTTTAAATAATAATATAGATAAATAATTCAGTTTTTATGTATTATTAATAAACAGTATGAGTGGTGATTTTATATTCTATTTAAGATTCGCAAATTAAGGTGATTTAAACTGAAAATGTTAATATTCAAATTTAAGCAAAATGCTCGTATAATATGCAAGTAACAACAAAGTCGAATCTGTAATCTTTTTTTACATACATCCAAATTTTACGAATATCAATAAATAAAGTTGTGAATAAAGTATTTATAAAAACGCAGTTTTATAAGTTTATTTTATAAAAAAAAAAAAAGCAAGATGGCAGCTGAAGTAGAAATATAATAAAATATAAGCTCAAAACATCTTTACAAACGAGAAGTCCAATATAAGTTATTTCAGTGTGAAAACGATTTTGATTTCGGCTTCGATTTGAGATATTAAAACATAATCTGATTGATATATCAACACTAATGTTGTCATGCGGAACTTTACATTACAGGTATAGGCTACAGTCTGCGCTCTTTAACTTTTGCTAAGTTGATACTTCAATTCATGTAATAAGCAAATCAATTTTGACAGATTTGAAAAGAGGGGGAAACAATTAAACAAAATAGACAATAATAGTTAGAAAAGCTTAGTTTTAGCAATATGAAACGGTAGTTGGTTTTTTTTGCATACCTACCCATGCCAGTAGTCTAATATATGTTCACTATAGAGAAATTGAGGTAAACAAAAGGAATGTTCTCTTCTTTCCTTACAAAACTTGCTTAAAAGCCCAAAAAATTAAACAAATTTTAATCCCACTAGAAAGTTAATAAAATATAGTTGTTCAATATATACTATCTTTCCTAAAAGAGAAAAGTAATGTTTTCTTTACTATAGATTTACTAAACTACCCAAAAACAAGTGCCTGGTACACTACTCATAAATAATATGTATCGACTTAAAAAAAAAAAAAAAAAAAAAAAAAAAAAAAAAAAAAAAAAATGTGTTATATATTTGAATGTGCTGAAAATATAGAATGTAATGCGACTTTGACATTTACCCAATACTAATGCCAGACTTATTTAAAACTGTCAGGATTAGAATCTCTGAAGTGTAAATTTACTTTTTCACGACTTATATACAATAATAGATTTGCGTTAAAGTTGTAACGGTAGGTTCTGAATGCACGCCTTTAACAACTCAGTGAACAGAACTAACTTTCTTAGATAAAAGAGTGTTTCTCTACTTTTTAAATTAACACTTTTGTAGAACAACTTAAAACAAATAAAAACAGCGGTCCCAAGCAGTGAAGACATTACATAACCTAGTTAATGTAAAATATAAAGACGGGTTGTTGAATGCGTTTAGGATAATAGTAGAATTCTTACTCGCTAATATGCAACGACTTCACCACATCTATACAATATATATATATATATGTATATATATATGTATATATATATATATATATATATATATATATATATATATATATATATATATATATATATATATATATATATATATATATATATATATATATATATATATATATATATATATATATTTATATATATATATATGTCAGCGCCTCTCAACTCCGGGTTTCGGTCAAATAAACATACTTAACTAACTAAGCAATAACTTCAAGCATTCACTTTAGCCTACAGTTTCGGCAACGTATATTGAGCCATCATTCAGGGCGATAAACTAAACAATAGAAACAAGGAAAACACAAAATGAGTCATAAAAAGAAATTGAGTTTGATTGAAGATCAAACAGAAACATAAGAGAAAAATAAGACATATAAAGAAGCTAAGGTTTGATAAAAAGTCATAGTGAGTGAAGTGAAAAATTATGAACAGAAATAAAGAAAACACGTGAAAAAGAGAATGAGGTTAAAACATGAGTAGAAGAGATAAAACACAGTAAAACGAAACAAAACAGCGGAAACCTAACATGACTAGTTAAGGATGATTCACGCTACACCGAGCCGGGGCCGTGCCGTACCGGGCCCGAGGCTCGCTGAAAAAATGTTGTAAAGATTTTAAATGAAGCATTGCACAGTACACCGGGCACGACACGAGTCATGACCGAGCCTCGTCCGAGGCTCGGTGGCATAACGTTGGGATACATTGTTTTCACGCGCCCGGCCCGTCCCCGCCTCGTTGAGATGATCCACGCTACAACGAGCCCGGGCCGTGCCGGGACCGAGCCCTCCCACCCTCGTTATTAAACATAAGGCACAAGCACTAGATATGAAATAAACACTGGCCGCCTAGTAGAGGACAGCCCGGCCCGTGCCCGCCACGTCCCCGGCTCGTTGTTGCATGTATGTGAAGGCTCGGACGGGGCACGGTGGGAGGGCTCGTGCCCGGCACGGCACGGCCCCGGCTCGGTGTAGCGTGAATCATCCTTTACTAAGCTTGACTTGATGTGAGCTTGAGGGATGTGTAGAAAAGTAAATATGACCTAGTTTGACAGCTAGGAGCAGCACCGACGGCGGGAGAAGTAGCTACTAGTGAGAGGCAGCAACCAGAAAGCGCGGTGATTCAAATAAAAAGCCGGTCTAAGCCGCACAGTTGCCAGAGATGAAATCAAGATTCAAGGAGATATGTATATAACTCACTAAGTCCACAAACGATCTAAAGTTCATTGCACTTTTATTATCCTAGATGTAAAGCATCTTAAGGATGCGCCGTTTCTTGGTATCATGCTCAATCCTGAGAGTTTTAACATTCTCTGGAGTGAGGTCGGCTTTATGGCTCAAGTCAGTGCAATGTGCTGCGAGAGCGGTGATAGTGCGCTCTTTTCTGTCGATGGAATTTTTGTGGGCGTTCCTTCGTTTGGAAAAGTAGTTAGAGGATTCTTCGATGTAACCGATCACAATCCTGGCAACTAATCTGATAAATAAGCCCCGATTGTTTCATAATAGGTATCCTATCCTTGGTAGGAGTGAAGAGATCACCAACTTTCCGGGAAGTATATTTGGCGAAGGCTTTATCCGGTAGCGATGTCCTAAGCACTCTCACTAAGTTTTCGGTGAGCCCCCTCACATACGGAAACTTAAAAACCCCAGTTGGAGGCCGTTTAGCTCCTGATTTTGGGTGTTAGTGCTGTTGCCCGCCCGCATCAGCGAAGCAATAGTATGAGCAGGATACCCATTTCTTCGAAGGATGGACTTGATCTTTAGCCTTCCCTCGGCCACGTATTCCTCACTGGACAGTTTAAGAACCCTGTTAATAAAATTACTCTCCACATTGAGTTTCATCGACATAGGGTTCTGTGAGTCATAATGTAAGATCCTTCCCGAGCTAGTGGGTTATGGTACCACTTAGTAGATAGTGAACCATCTTCATTCTTGACTATTAGCATGTCCAAAAAGGGAATACTATTATCATCAGGGAGTTCCACAGTAAACTTAATCCGTTCATGAAAACCGTTGAACACTTCAAGGGCTTCATCAATGCGATGTAAGGGTAGACTAAGGATCAAGTCATCGACGCAGAGCTTGCTTAGTCTAACTTGCATTCTGAGGGCAGTGAGAGAAGCAGTTATAGTTTCCTCTATTACTAAGCTGGCTAAGCTATTTGATAGAGGACTCCCCATAGGGCATCCGTGGATTTTGCGGTAAATTTGCCCCCGGAACGTGAAGTAACGAGCATCACACGTAAACTCGAGGATATTAATGAACAGATCCTAAGGTATGGTGGTGAATCTGCCTATTTCATCCCAACGCCGTCGGATGATATAAACGACGAGGTCTATAGGTACGTGGGTGAAGAGTGACGTCACATCGGGGGAAAGCAACGTCTCATCAGGAGGCACAGTATGCTAGTTATTATCTCTCTCGCTGCAACAGAGTTAGACACAGTATAATATGCATTGCTGGTGATGTTAGATAAAATATTACTTACATATTGAGCCAAGTTGTAGGAAGGACTATTAACAAAGGATACAATAGGTCTGAGAGGGACATCTTTCTTATGGATCTTAAGAAGCCCTTAGATACGGGGGACAGTGGCATTGTTACTTTTTAACCGTTGACCCTCTGAGTTGTTGATATGCCCATTATCTATAAGTTGCTATACGAACGCATTAGCCCTATTCTGGAATGAGTCGGTTAAGTCCTTACCTAGTTTTTTGTAAGTGCTAGGATCGTCAAGCATATTCTTCATTTTCTCTTCATAATCCGTATTTAGCATAGCTACAGTACGATTGCCTTTATCCGCACGCGTGATCAATATCTCAGGATGTTCTTTGAGAAACCTCCTAGTGGTATCATACGCTTTATTCTATTATATATATATATATATATATATATATATATATATATATATATATATATATATATATATATATATAAAGCTACGAAAAAGAATATATATATATATAACAGCTACGAAAAAGAACCACTTTCTACGCTTCTAAACACAGATACAATGTTTATATTTCATATCAATCTTAGATAAAAATGTTTTCTAATCGGCCTTTATTATTCAAAAAGCGGTCATTACGTGAAATCAATTCCCGCTAACATAATTATTACTCATTATTTGAAACGCTAACATAAAAACATTGTATTTGGTAAAAATAATCATTTTAGAAATAATTTTGAAGTGTGGTACAAAGAAATTTGAACTTTATAAGGAGGAAATAGGAGCAATGTAGAAATAGAAGAGGATTTGAGCCTAGGAAAATTTTCTGAAGTTAGGAAGAGTGGATGGTTGCCGGGGGGGGGGGGGGATACCGAAAGGAAATAGTTATTTGCTCGGAAAGTTGACGTTAAAAAGACTTTAGTAGTCTTATAATTTTTACAAATTAAATTTGATCTAAAGAAAATAGTTCAAAGTTGTGCTGTATAACTGAACTATTAGATTAATGTTATGAATAAATTGGCATCCACACACAACTGGCTTATACAACTACATATGCTATGAATGATTCGAGATTGCCGAGTCACTATTTCAGCCATATAAACAGTGTCATGGTATCCATAGCCGGATGGACTCCACTTCATATAAGTAGGTACCCATTCATATGGCGATACTAGGTGAAAACCAAGCGTCGGTTCCTTTGTCAGAACAGTAAATTGGTGTTGCAAGTAAACTTAAAAGAATTAAAATCTAATTGAAGCGAGCTTCTTACATTCAACAAAATATGCATTTTGTCTGTCTATCTGTCTGTCAGTAACGTTTACGTGTCTGACGATAACTTGAGTAAAAATTGACCGATTTAGCTGAAATTTAGTATACATGTCCCTTTTACTAATGATCAGGCTAAGTTCGTTGGGCAGCGTGATCCGTCCAACACGCGCGCAGCGCTCGCGTAAACGTGAGCTTCAAATGTAAAATTAGAATTTCAGGAAGGCAAAAGATTCTATCAACACCTATTCGATGAGATGAACATTTTTTTCAAATAATTTTTTTTTTAGTAAAATCTACAGTGACACCGCTATGAAAAATATACGTTTAAAATAGAGAAAACAACGTTTTTACAGATATCTTACGTTCTAACGTAACGATTTTAATAAAACTTTATATACATCACTTATAGCATAATTGAAACAGGCATGTAAAATTTCAACTTGATACAACCATAAGTTTTTGTGTTGCGAAGTGATAAATTTATAATTGTTAAAATGGAATGGCCGAGACTTGTAAGAATAGTGGAAAACCCCTTCTTCTCCACTACACGGCTCTCTAATACAGCCCTATTCTTTAACTATTAACTCGTCATGATGAACCATCTAATATTTATTGCATTACGCTCGCTTCAATGATAGAGTCACGCGATGCCTAGTCTATCCTGCTTTGTTTTAAATTATTAAAATGTATGATATGCACACTCCATTCTTATGATGGTTGATCGAGGGATGTCTATTGTCTAATGTCTATGTATGTCTATACAATCCTAGGGATCTACTGACGTCCATTGCCATCAAAGGCCTTATTAAATTGTTCATACTTTGCGCAAGGTTTGGCGAAGAATATATTCATAATTCGCGAAAGACAAGCTGGCGGGTGAAACAGTTGCGGATATCTCCGGTAGAACACGATTCTATTCAGTTTTAACCGAGAAAAATTATTTCATAAAAAAAAAAAATAAAAAAGAATATATAAAATTAAAATAAGTTAAATATTTAAAGTAAGTATATTAAAGATTATTAAGTAGAAATGTGTTAATTCGAGATTTTGTGAAATTCATTCTATATAACATAGAAGGACAAAATTGATAGTTTAATCTCATACCGTAATTTTAATGATCTGAGTTCATTGGCGATGGCCATTATTTAAATCTCTGGTCTGTTAAAAAATATTTAATTTAGTTTGAGTATAAAATGTTAATATTGTCTCTTTTAATTTTATGTGGAAAATATATAATATGTATACATGTATACATTTTTTAATATAGTTGTTAATAAATATAGTCTGTCAACTATATGGTTGTCAATTATTAGTGTAGCACATAATTGCCTCGCATCCTAATATAATGATCCTACTGGGAAATTAAAGTGTGGTTATTTGGACATACTTCGATTCCCAGTGGGGTGATTTATTTTTATTCAATATTGAATGTGCGCTAACAGTTGAAATGTATATAGGAACATCTTTAGACTTCTTTCAATAAACAATCCAAATTTCTTAATAATCGGATGAGGTTTTTCAAGATATAGTTGTTCATTAAAGCAGATTATTGAAATTATTACAGGAGCCCCCCAAATTTAATTAAAATTCGACTTGTAATTTTAAGATATTATGGTGGTTCGCAAAATTTTGTACGGATAGACCGACAGAAAGAAACGGTGCCAAAATTGTTCCCTGATATCTAGAAATTTTGGAATTCGGATATAAAAAAAATTGTTCTTCAGAATGATTACAATGCTTTCGTTACTTTTGCGTAAGCTCGAACCAAAATATAATTTTTCGGATCTAAAGAAAATATTTCAAAGTTATGTTGTATAACTGAACTATCAGATTAAAGTTAAGAATAAATAGTCCGGGGCATCCACAAACAACTGGCTTATACAACTGCATTATGCTATGAATGATATGAGGTTGCCGAGTCACTCTTTCAGCCATATAAACAGTCATTGGTATCCATAGCCGGATGGACTCCACTTTAAATAAGTAGCTACCCATTTATATGGTGATACTGGGTGAAAACCAAGCGTAGGTCCCTTTGTCGGATAGGTCCCCTTGGGAATCGATACTGGACTTTCTGCGTGAGCATCACAGAATACCAATGAGCTATCGGGGACTCCTCAAGATTGAACTATTAGATTGCTTTGCTTAGATCAAAGGAGCAATTTGCTTCAATAATAGGAAAAGATGATTATAATTTAAAGCTTTTTTAAAATAAAATTCGAACTTCTAGTAACAGTTTTAATTGTTTTTATTTTTTTAGAAGAGCTTTCTGGGACGGCTTATGAAAAGTACAAAGCGCGTTACATCGCTAAGGACTGTAGCAACGATGTCGCGAGAAAGAACTGGTATAAAGATGTTCCAGCAGGGAAGGACTTCAGGTTCGTCAGATCGGCCCATGATAATTGCCGTGACATGAAGGGCATGAGACATGACCGTACGGCTGAAACTCAACATACCAAAGTCGAGTCTAGAGTTTGCCTGGAGATGAGGGGTAGCGACTTCATCAGGATGGGGCCGGCCACCGGGAAAAGGAACGGAAAACTCGAAAGTTCCAGACTTTGACTTCAAGATCCAAGGTCATCGTCCAGTAATGCAAATTCAAATAATTTGAAATTTTAAACAGGTATAAATATTTTTTATTGTATAAAAAAGTAAAACAAACTATTTGAAAAATGTATTTATGTGTTCGTTATTCGTAAACAAAATTAAAATTATAACGAATGATCTTCGCTTATCAAATGTGTATATTTAAAGTGAATTAAATCTTACTTACATGTAAAAACTAAACGAATTACGATGTATTTTAATTCTATCAAAAGTATTATTATAATTGTTGTCCAATCAAATGTGAAAATTTTTTTAGGTTTCGATTCTAGAACTTTTTAGTATTATACATATACAAATATGTTTCTTGATGTTATATAAATATGACAATGAAAATGGAAATTTATTTTTTATTTTTTCAATAAAATAAAATTAAGTATGTAAAGAATTGTAACGATGGTGGACGTTAAAACAAAGTCCATTGCCTAAATTGTTATTGACTAAAAACGTTTCAAGAGTATTTACTTAATCCATTATCAGATTTACCACCTGTTAAGGCCCCCATACACGGTCAAATTGTTTGCGCAAACATTTTGACCATGTATGGGGCTGTTTGATGTTTGCGCAAACATGATGTTTGACGTGTATGGCCTAAATTTGCCCGACATCAGGTTTGCGCAAACATTTTGTGCAAAATGTTTGATCGTGTATGGGGGCCTTTAGGCACAATCAATGTTAAGGAATTATTGAAATAGAAATAGAAACGTAAGATTATAAGAAATATTAATATAAATCAGCCGTATGGCTGATGATGGCAAAACTACCTACTCCCGTAAGTGTTATTTTATTAATTACATACTATATGAAAAACCTTATTTTATTATCTATCTCTGTATATATTGATCAAGATTGTAAAATTAATGGATACCTGTACATTTTATTCATTCCAAAAACCAAAATGTCTTTCCTTTCCGTATGTATTATTGACTTAATAGACGCCACTCGCTGTATAAAATTTATCTTTTTTATATAGTGGTGTGTACTAGTATATGCCATTAGTGTCAGGTTTCGATTCATCGAAAAATCGATCTCAAATCTTATTGATGAGATCGTTAATACGACACGTGCCTCTTTTCGCTGGTAAACCTGATATGTCGGATGTCGGTGTTCCGACAGTGATTTTCATGGGAATCCAATACCATTCGGCTACCAACTCTGTCACATTTAAGTTTATGTGACGCCGCCCAGTCAAACGCTAAAACAAAGTTTGTGTACTTATTTTCAAGTTTGTCAGTTAAAACCTTTTATATATCCAATTAGTTATTTAGTTATTTAAATTACCTCTTAAAATTTACATTTTAGAATTGAGCATTGTCCATTTGAAATCTTTATTCAATTATATTGAATTAGCATGTTATGGAGAATTTAACTACTTCATAATATTTAATGACTTCCCTTTTAATAACTTAATTTATTTTTTGGAAGGAATTACCTCTCACGAGTTAAACCTTCATATTTCTTAGATCTGGCAAAAAGCAAAGTAAAGAGTAGTGAATTCGGAATTCGGAGTTAATTGTTCATTAGCAGTTTGAATAACAGAAAAAATATATAAATTGATGTCATCATAGTATTATAGAATAATTGAATATTGAAGTAAATAATATACTTATTAATAGAATTATTAATAGTGATGCAGTAAATTATAAGAATATGTTTTTAATTTTACGTGATAGAAATAATCTCTGTCCTACATGTGATTAATAAATAAATATTCACAATTGGACATGTACTGTGCCGTGTCTAATGACAGCGAAATATTACCTACTTAGAACAAAATATATGCGCTATAACCTGTAATTCGTATATTATGACGCTGTATTGTGACTACTAATCTTAAATAGTCTTTAAAGACTCCAAAAGTAGAAATTACCTATTGTGCTGCTTACTTTCTCTTGTGCACCAAATTATATTTTGCTTCCGAGCTTACCAAAGGTTTATGTATTGAATCGTTTGTGAAACTTATTTTGATAAATCAGTTCAATTGTGTTTTTTCAAGCTGGACTTGTTTCTTAAATTTATATTATAATCCACGGGTTATTTATATTGTTTACCCTTTAAAGATGACTGTACTCGGTATAGATGTGTTTATTTTATGAAGCAAAAGTCTGAAGTCACAGATATAATAAATTAATAATAATGCTGAAAGAAACCCAGACATTAGTGCTCGAAAACGTAGGATGAATTTGACAATGCTAAAGTCGTCTTTTGCAGGAGTCTGGTATAAGGCAAAACTTACCACTACAGAATGGATGTAGCTAGTGCCATCAGCACAATTGTTGAAATGGCTAGCAGTGATGTATATATACTCATGGAAATATGCCACAAGAAATTAAGGGCTGAAATAATTAATACTTCCCCTTATATATTGAATACAACTAGAAAATCGAGTAAAAAAGAAATATCTCCATATGAACTTAGACTTAGGGTTGGAAAGAAACATTATCTAACATATTTTACGACACATTTTATTGATAGTTTTAAAGGAAATGTCCTGATCTTTCCAAAGATTGGTCATTCATTGTTCCAAGGTTATATTTTTTGAGTTCTTGAAAATGTTTAAGGTAATGGTCGATTTATTTCAACACACTCTATTTTTGCTGGTACTTCTTTAGGTTGTTACTCCCCTAATTTTTTTAGAATATAAATGATTGACTAAATGTTTAGTCCATTGTACTTTGAGACAAAGGAATTTCACACTTCTATTTTTATAAGTGGAGAAACAGTCTAAAGAAGAACATTCAGTACACTTTCTTTAGATTGTTATTCCCCTCTATTTTTATATTAAGGGGAGTTACAATTTAAAGAAGTGCCTCTCAGCTTATAGCTCCTACATCGTTGTGATTTGGGCTATAGCTTGTATGAACTTGAGTGCTTCAAATGACCTATAGAAAAACCCCTTCAGTTCAATTTGTTTCTTCGATCTAGATTTGTTTTTTAAATTTATAATATGATTAATATATTTCTAAACACATTTAAAAAGGTTATTGTTTATGCTTCGTTTATATTTTCAGAAAAATCAGATTTATTTGCATCAATATCACGTAAACTAAATTTTCACTCGAAATGTTTCGATCGCTTATATGGTTGAATTTGTCTTTAAATGGACTAAAGTTTAGATTTTTTCAATCGAAATCATTTTGGAGGTTTAATTTTTTTCGAGTTTTTTAGGGGGTTGCTTTTAAACCCATAAATATGGTTATAAATAGTCTTAAATTGGTATAACTACTGATGGATTCTATCTTTTATTTTTTATCTTAATCTATATTTTATATTTTTAAATTTTTTATCTCTATAGCCCCCGGTAAGTAAATCTTCATTTAGCTTTGGGGCCGCCTCGCCCCCCCCTCCTAGCGGCCAGTGTTGCCAGGTCTAGCTAGGTTAAGAGGCTTCCTTTCCCGCCCCATCGTCCAGTCTCCACCCGCCAGGACGTCTGAAAGGAAGCCCTCCGCCACATAGATCCACCGCCACACCGCTTTTAGTATAAAAGCTACTTTGTAAAAAACGCCAATTTTGTAACTACGTCTTCACCCCGGCCGGGGTCTTCGTTCCGGTTAAAAGTATCTCCGTTTTTCTTCGACGTCAAGCCGGTGGGACTCGCTACATAGGTATGAACTTTTATTGCTAAATTTTAGATTTATTTTACGGGGCGCTCTATCTCAAATTATTATATTATACTTTTAAACTAAATACAGTCCATCTTTGCCGCCCTCTTTTCTTTATTTTTACCGGCTGCTAAGAATTAGCTGCAAGGTGCTAAAAGCATCACCCCAGCACTCTTCCATTTCTGGTTCTTTGGACCGCGATAAATTATCTTTTTATTACTTTTCTTTTGGTGTCCCGCAATTATTATTAGTTGTCCGCAGTTTTATTTGGTTTTCCGCAAAAAAAGTGTCTTTCGTATTTTTTATAATTTGCGTAATTTTTCTAAGCATAGAAGTGCGTAGTTTTTAATCTCTTGTTCTTTGTGCGGGGCAGGTCAAAGTTCAAAGTTAGCGTCCCTTGAATAATTGTTCTTTTTTGGCTTCTGTTTACTATTTGAGAGCAAAGGTCGTTTCTACCGTTTGCCTTTCCATTTCAATTTGAAGCTTCCTAAATACATTTGTGATAGTTAACCTCAAGATAACCTTCTAGTTTTTGCGGCGTCTTGTTTACCTTTTTTAGTTTTTTTTGGAATTTATCATTTCCTTTGGGTTTAAATCTTAATATTTTTTTTATTTGCCTTTTGTTTTACTTTTGTAGTAAAAGTCCCGCCTTTATATAGCCCTAAAATATTCTCGAAATTTTTATCAGTTCTGTCATTACGTATTTTATTACGTTTTTTTATCAGTTCTTTCATTACGTATTTTATTACGTTCATTTATCAGTTCCTTTTATTATTCTTTCTTTTTTACGTTCTTTTCTCATTACGTACCTTTCATTTTTTCTTTATTGCGTATTTTTTCTTTTTTCGTTTTATTTTAATTTTTTCTTTTGCCGAAGTTTCTTGATTTTTTATCATGTCGGACAAAACAGAAAAGCGTTTAAAACGACTTATTGCCAAAAAAGAAAGCCTGTTTAGGCGTGTTCAAACCTTATATGACTTTATTCCTAGTTTAGACCAAGAGCAGGTGAAGTCACAATTTGTAAATGGGACTAGGTCCGTAGATCGGAAAATGTTTGAAACCCTGTTAGATGAGATTAACGATTTCGAATTAGAGTTAGACCCTGAATTTTCTCCGAATTATGAGGCTCTTAACGCCTTTGACACACTTCATGGTGCCATCCAAGTGGCTATGGATAAAATTGAAGCCAAAGAAAAACCCTCAACCAGTGTAGAGTCTTGTGATTCTCCCTTTCGAAAACTTTCTGATCTGCACCCCCCTAGATTGCATCAAAATTTACCGCCTCTTGAAATCCCTAAATTTAATGGAAACGTCACCGCCTGGGTACCTTATCGCAGTCTGTTCCAGAGCATTATAATTCAAAACCCGCGCTTAGCGGAAGTGGAGAAACTTCACTATTTAAAGACTACTTTATCAGGGGCAGCCTTGGACATAGTCAAAGACTTCTCCTTGTGTGATGCCAATTTTGCACTAGCCTGGGCCGCACTAAAAGAAAGATTTGACTCACTTCGAATTCTAGCTTTTAGTTACTATGAAGCTCTGAATAAACCTCCCGTTATACCTTCCAAACCTTCATTAGAATACCTCCAAAATTTTATCACTCGCATATCAAATAACGTTTCCGGGTTAGAAAATATGAACCTCCCAAATTTAACTGATTTTTTATTTTTTAGTACCGCCATTAAACAATTAGACCCTATCACGCGCAAAGCCTTTGAGAACAAGCAAGAGACAGATACCATACCCACTCTTGATCAACTCATTAAATTTACCAAACACCAATGCCGTTTACTGGAGTTAACCGCCACTACTGGAACCTCCACACTGATTTCCCCCAGTCGAGATGAAAGTAGTTTCCGCAAATCTTCAACTAAACCTAGTTTCAACCGCAAAGTAGTTTTATCCACTCAGGTGGAGCCTTCGTCGAAAACCAACCCAGTAAATTCCAACCCGCCTTCAAATGATGGTAATAAACCAAATTCATTTAACCGCCTCCGTTGTACTCTATGTGAAAACCCGCACCAATTGTACCATTGTCCTAAGTTTCTGTTGATGAGTGTCATCGAGCGTCGTGAGTTTGTTAAGCAACACCATCTTTGTTTTAATTGTATGGGCAGACACTCGGTGCGAATGTGTAAATCTCAGCTGTCTTGCCATTGCTCAAGTCGACATCATAAACTGTTACATTACTCAGACACATCTAAAAATTCTATTTCGCATAACTCCACTTCTCAAGCTTCACCCAATCAGGAAACCTCTGTCTGCGCAAAACCCTCCAGTTCTGGAAATAATATTACCACCACAACTTTAGCCACCTGTCCCGCCCAGTCTACCCGCCACAATATTGTTTTATTAGGTACCGCCAGGGCTTTAATTAAAACCCAGTCGAATTCTTACATTAAGGTTCGACTTTTAATAGATTGTGCTTCCACCGCCAGTTTCATTACCAGTAGCTTAGTCGCAAAACTTAGGTTACCTATTAACGCTTGTTCTCAACAATTTTCTGGGTTATCTAACAACCCTGTCGGCTCAAGCACCGGCACGGTTGAGTGTATTCTACGACCATTACATTTGAATCATCCGCAAGTTAAGGCACACGCTCTTGTTATTGATAACATTTTACCTAACGTTCCACACGTTGATTTACCTATCTCCGTTAAGCGCTTCGTTAGTGGTCTTCAATTAGCTGACCCTGAGTTCTACAAAGCTCAAAACATTGATATGTTAATCGGATGTGACATCTTACCGCAAATTTTATCTTCTAATGCCGTTCCACCCCATTGCAGTGAGATAGGTGTGATCTCTACTGTTTTTGGGCATGTTATTATTGGAACACTTCCCGTTGAACTAAGTAATGTCGCTCCTTCACCATCCAATATTACTTCATTAGTTACCTATCCGCCTAACAATGCCTCTCTAAATTCTGATAATGTTTTACATAGATTAGTCGAGCAGTACTGGGAAGTTGAAAGTGTGTCATCAGCCCCTGCCGTCGATCCTTTAGAGGAATATTGTGAAAAACATTTTGTATCTTCGCACCGGCGTACTCCTGAAGGCCGATACGTGGTTGAACTGCCTTTCAGATGCGATCCTGACTCATTGAATTTCCCGCAATCAAGGGATGTCGCACTTCGAAGGTTTTATTCCCTAGAATCTAGGTTCCACAAAAATCAGGCTCTAAAACAATATTGTGTGGAATTCATGAAGGAGTATATTCAGTTAGGTCACATGCAAGAAGCCACCCGCCCCGGAAAATATTTTATTCCTTATTTTTGTGTCCACAATCCGAATTCTTTGACCACACCGCATAGAGTTGTATTTGATGCATCCGCCAAAACCTCTGATAAATCTTTAAATGATGTGTTACTCCCTGGCGCTAAACTGCAAAATGATGTGCCTGACGTTTTATCAATTTTTCGTATCCGCAAATTGGTATTCTGTTGCGACATTTCCAAGATGTACCGACAAACGCTTTTACATAATGAGCATACTTTATTTACACATATCTTTTTTAGGGAACACTCTGAAGATCCTTTGGTTGAATACGAATTAAAAACTGTAACATATGGGCTATCACCTTCATCCTACTTAGCTCACCGGGTTTTAAGACAACTTGCTAAAGACGAGGGCAACCAATATCCGCTTGCCTGTTTTGTTATGTTACACTCTTCGGTTGTTGACGATTACCTCGTAGGAGCCGACACCCTAGAGGAATTATTAGAAGTTAAGCGTCAGTTATCAAGTTTGTTAGCCGCTGGATGTTTTCCCTTGAACAAATGGTTAAGCAATTCCCCAGAGTTTTTAGCCTCGTTGCAAACTGCAGATACCTCAGGCTCTTTAATAATTCGTAACTCAGAAGATCATAATATAAAAGTATTGGGTTTAGGTTGGGACCCCAACTCGGACGAATTTTTCTTTTCTCTTGATCCCCCGCCTACAGATTGTAACTATACCAAACGTAAAGTGCTCAGTGCGATAGCTAGAATATATGATCCGCTAGGTTTTACCGCTCCTACTATATTTTTATTTAAATGTATCCTAAAAAATATTTGGTTGTCTAACGTTGAATGGGACCAGGAAATTCCTTCTAGTATTCATACCGCATGGCATCAATGTATTGCGGAATTACCCGTTTTAAAGAATTTAAGAATTCCTCGTTGTTTATTTCCTTCTACGCCCAAATCCTGCCATTTGTTAGGCTTCAGCGACGGTTCGCTCCTGGGGAGTGGAGCGGTACTATATCTCCGTGTACAATACTTAGATCAAACCGTAAAAATCTTTCTTCTTCGCTCCAAAACTAAAGTCGCCCCCTCAAAAGGTCAAACCATACCTCGCCTTGAGCTCACTGGGGCCCTGCTGTTGTCTAACCTTATAAAATCTGTTCAACCTTTTATGGAAAACTTACCTATTTCTGATTACACAACCATGTTATTTTCTGACTCCACCATAGTGTTATCCTGGATTAAAAAAACCCCCTCATCTTTTAAAATTATTTGTTTCAAACCGCATTACCGCAATTTTAGAGCATACCAAAATAAACCAATGGCACCACATTTCATCTGAGAATAATATTAGTGACCCCGCTTCAAGAGGCCTTACGCCTAAAGAATTGTTAACTCTTTCATCTTGGTTTGAAGGACCCGCATGGGCCTTAAATCCACCATGTGATTGGCCTATAAATGATTTTGGTTCAATGTCTGCCGATGAATTACCTGAGATGAAGGTAGACCATCAAACGGTTCTAAACACCACTGTTGAAGAACCTACCCCTTTGTGGTTAAATAAATTTTCTAAATTATCTACTCTTCAACGTGTTACCGCTTACATCTTAAGATTTGCTCATAATTGTCGCCATTCAAACCAACCTCTAATAGGTCCGCTTTCTATTAGTGAATTAAATCAATCTTTAAACTTTTGCATTAGAAATGACCAGAAATATAACTTCCCAGCAGAACTTTCCTGTCTCTTATCTAATAAACCTTGCTCGTCTCCCATCCAAAGCCTATCACCATTTCTCGACCATGAAGGTCTTATAAGAGTAGGAGGTCGTTTAAAAAATAGTAATCTACCATTTGAGGCTAGGCATCCTATTTTATTATTTAATAAAAGCTTCTTAACAAATTTAATCATTACCTACTACCACATTGTTTATTGTCATGTTGGCCCAAAAACTCTTCAAAATTTACTTACCCAAAAATATTGGATCGTCAATTGCCGCAGCATTATCCGCCAAATCCTCCGCAAGTGTATCACCTGTGCTAAGCTAAGAAGTACACCCGCATCACCTCCAATGGGAAATCTTCCACCTACGAGAGTTACCCCTTCTCGGCCCTTTTTAAATTGTGGAGTTGACTTAGCCGGTCCGTATACACTGAAAGAAAGTAACCGCCGAAACGCCCGCACTTACAAGGCTTATTTTGCTTTATTTATGTGTTTTGCCGTTAAAGCTGCTCACATTGAAGTTCTCACAAGTTTAAGTTCTGAATGTTTCATTGCGGCTGTCCATCGTTTTACGGCTCGTCGCGGTCTTCCTGCCACTATCTATAGTGATCAGGCGACTAACTTTAAAGGTGCTGCTCGCCTTTTAAATGAAATTTATAATTTTTTACAAGCCTCAAATTCAAATCCTATTCTTGAAACCTATTTTAACTCCCGCGGTATCAAATTTTCTTTTAACGTCCCTAGAGCCCCTTTTATGACTGGTTTAATGGAATCCAACATAAAAAATGTAAAATACCATCTGATCCGTGTAATTGGTAACCAAACACTAACTTTTGAGGAATTTTCGACTATCACCGCCCGCACTGAAGCTATTTTAAATTCTCGCCCGTTATCCGCAATGTCCAGCTCTCCTGACGAGTTGGCTTGTTTAACTCCTGGTCACTTTCTAATCGGCAACATGATAGAAGCTCCTCCTGAGGAAGTTTTGGAAGACGTTCCGGTTGGTCGCCTACGTCGCTGGGAGATGATATCCCAAATCAACCAATGTCTTTGGCGGCGTTGGGAAAGAGAGTATTTGCATACACTTCAGCAAAAAGCCAAATGGTTTAATCCCGCCACCAACATCGTAGAAGGGCAGCTCGTTTGGCTTAAAGAGGACGGCTCTCCTCCGTTATCATACCCTCTCGGCCGTGTAACCCAGGTCCACCCAGGAAACGATGGAATCGTCCGAGCTGTTACTGTTAAAACCCAGTCGGGTGTTTATAGGCGTCCAACCCGCAAACTAGCTCCTCTGCCATTTCCATAAAGCGTCCCTCTTTTTATTTCTTTATTTTTTCTTCAGACCTTTTTATTTTTTTGTTTATTTAAAGTTTAAAATTTTTTTTTTGTGCTGAAGTATCAGCTTCCCGCCTTTGTAAGAATTTGTTTTTCTTTTTGATGGTTCGATCCTTTCTGCTGCAGGGCTTAGGAATAGGTCAGGATTTTTCTTTTATTTCTTTTTGCTCTGTTGAAGTCCTGTGGAACTTCAAGGGGGCGTGAATGATGGATTCTATCTTTTATTTTTTATCTTAATCTATATTTTATATTTTTAAATTTTTTATCTCTATAGCCCCCGGTAAGTAAATCTTCATTTAGCTTTGGGGCCGCCTCGCCCCCCCCTCCTAGCGGCCAGTGTTGCCAGGTCTAGCTAGGTTAAGAGGCTTCCTTT
This sequence comes from Gerris lacustris, assembly GCA_951217055.1. Taxonomy (NCBI): domain Eukaryota; kingdom Metazoa; phylum Arthropoda; class Insecta; order Hemiptera; family Gerridae; genus Gerris; species Gerris lacustris. Next base: position 44,809,074 of record OX578281.1, read on the forward strand.
CCCGCCCCATCGTCCAGTCTCCACCCGCCAGGACGTCTGAAAGGAAGCCCTCCGCCACATAGATCCACCGCCACACCGCTTTTAGTATAAAAGCTACTTTGTAAAAAACGCCAATTTTGTAACTACGTCTTCACCCCGGCCGGGGTCTTCGTTCCGGTTAAAAGTATCTCCGTTTTTCTTCGACGTCAAGCCGGTGGGACTCGCTACATAGGTATGAACTTTTATTGCTAAATTTTAGATTTATTTTACGGGGCGCTCTATCTCAAATTATTATATTATACTTTTAAACTAAATACAGTCCATCTTTGCCGCCCTCTTTTCTTTATTTTTACCGGCTGCTAAGAATTAGCTGCAAGGTGCTAAAAGCATCACCCCAGCACTCTTCCAACTACAAAACACGTCGATTGGACTCTGAATCAAAAGTTGTATCGAATAACTCCCAAAGAGCTTTATTAAGGGGACCATTTATTGTATTTTATTATTTCCTAAAGTGGCAAAAGTTGATATTCTCATTTATTAGTTTTATCTGTTATCATCTGTTTACTATGCTGACTTATTACCTTATTACTTATTTGTCTACTATTTACTTATTTGTCTACTATTTTTAATAAAATATTTCAGTTTCATGTTGTGCTATATTGGTTAAACAGAAAAAGTATTATGGAGCCTACTTAGGGACGAAAAAACTGCTGAAAAGTTTCTAATCCCTATCCAGTCAATACCTTTTGACAATTGTTGCAGGCACTCCCGTATCCAATGATGCCGTACGGTATTCATGTAGTGTAAATATGACTGTGGGAATTTAAGGTGGCGTTCGTATTTTCTACTTATAGCTTTTTTTAAATTTCCTCTAAACTATACATCGACAATACAAACAAACTCAGGAACTATAATTCCAAAATAAACTTATTTTCAAGCTATTTCAGTGACATTTTTTTTTTAAATTATTAAACGCTATTAATTTAGAGTGGCATTTTTAAAAATATATTTATAGGTAGTTCCTATAAAAGCTGAAAAAATAAGCTCAAATAAAATGTATATAGCAGAATTATATTTTCATTTTGCATGTTTTGTGTTTTCTATGCATTGGTTTTTGTTTTTATGCATTTGTTTTCCCAGCTAAAAGTAAATTAAATAAGAATGACATAGGTATTTTTCTTATGCAAGCCTGCTTTTTTGTGCATGTATAAAAATAATAATATCAATAAAAATGGTTGTCCAAAAATGTTTTTATTATTTTAAGAGATTTATACATATATTAAGAAAAAATTTGTTTTTTTAAACTCAAAACTGTTCTCACCAATTGCCTAAATTTCTTATATTCAAAATTTGTTTTGTAAAAATAATGTAATATTCACTATCATATTACAAGCCAAAGTAGTATAAAAATATATTGTTTAATTATAAAATTTTATCTATTTCAATTTTTTATTTTTATCTTTCGGTTTAAATTAATTTTTTTTTTTTTTAAACAGATTGGTTTAACAATTATTTCAAAATCCCTTTTTTTAATAAAATATATAATTTTAATTTGTGTACATAATTTTTTTTTTTGTATTTGAGGATAAATCCGTAGTATAAAGAATGTAAATTAGCCTTATACTATTGTAACTTCAAAATGACATAGAACCTCAACAATATAAACTAGCTGTTAAATAAATGGCAAATCATAAATCTTGATCTTCCGGATAAGAACGCTGTCAGGGCTTTTGTAAATCCCGTCATTTCAAACCATTACAGGGATCATTCAATTCAATTGTACATCACTAATTTGCAATTGTACAATGAAAATAGCAGAACATGCTAAAGAATCTTTGTCAGACATGTTTCGCTAGTATGATCGAATCAATAGATGTGTTCAAGTAAATGAATCCTCAATCCAGTAATGGTCAAATCAATTCGTTCTAGAAGACACAAGAAAATATTAAGTATTATACCAAAACATTTGAAAATATAACTAAATCTGACTGAGAATTCCGTTGATGATTATATTAATTTTTCAAACCAATCTGAATCTTTAATTTACTATCAATGTTTAATAACTTTTAATTTACACCTGTTTCATGATGAGTCGAAATCACACGTTGGAATTAAAAGAGCTCAGTTAGCTGGACAAAAATCATATTTTATACTAAGAATATTAAATTTTATAAATCATTATAATTAAAGTAACAAAACAATAATCATGTTTGACTCCTTTAGCAAATTTTCATAACTATGTACAATTTAAGTGCTTTTAGAAAGGTGTATAGTATATTTTAATTAATAAAAAATATATGTTTTATAGGAAAGGATGGGCCTGCTCGTGGAAAATTATATTTTGGATGCCCATGTAAATCGTGGACACCGCTGAAGAAAACACCACAGTGTGAATATCAAATGAATGAACTCTTATAGCTAAGTGTGTAGCAAGATTCGGACTTTAAACGTTTTTAAATGAGATACCTATTGTATCTTTTATATAATCGAGTAGTGTCCCGACAACTTACCTTGAAATGATTTGTTATTGCCAAGCTAAGGTAACCACATTTATTCCAATTAACATAAATGTTTGTTTTGATTTATTGGTCCTTAAATACATATAATAGCTTATCTAAATTAATATCCTTAATTATTAGTTTTTTTCTAAATATAAAATCAAGCCCGTTGCCTCGGGCCTAAGGGATCGTTTATTATAATCCATTATTTATTAAAAGAAGGCTGTTACAACAAACCCTTGTAATAAGGGTAACAAATCCTTGTAATAAGGGTGACAAACCCCTGTAACAGTGGCGTACACATACATTTATTTTTGCCGATGGAATTAAATCCATTAAACACTCACTATAAAGGCTCGATTGTCGGCTCGGCCAAGATTTTTGCCGATGGAATTAGATTCATTAAATTAAATAAGGATGCATAAACTAAATCGGTTCATTTGCCGACTAGGCCCAGATTTTTGCCAATGGACTAAAAAAACATTATACATCTTAACGCCCGATTGTCGGCTGGGCCTTTATTTATGCTGATGGAATTTGATTCATTGAATTTAATTAAGATGCATAAACTAAATCGGCCCAATTGCCGGTTGGGCCCAGATTTTTGCCGATGAAACTAAAAACATTAAACTTGATCAACCCGATTGCCGGCTGGACCCGGATATTTGCCGATGGAATTAAATGCATTGAACTGAATTTTAATTCCTAAACAAAATCAGTCTAATAGCCTTCCGGGCACGGAAGTTTTAGCCGATGGAATTAAATACACTGGATTGAATTAGGATTCGTAAACTAACCTGGCCTATTATTGACAGCTAGGCACGGATTTGGCTATAGATTTAAATACGTTGAATTGAATTAGGACGAAATGCGTCGAATTAAATTTTGACTAATTACTATTTCGGGGGACCTCGGTTGCAATTATGAGGGCGCATTTGGCAGTGCTATCAATAGTGTTGAACTGTATAGGGCGTGTTCACAACTTGGAGGTGTGGCGACTGATCTGGGTTCAATTCCCAGACCGCTTACTGGGCGTTCACCCAGCACCGACATGTAAATGGGTAGCTGCTTATGTAAAATAGCCACTAGTAACTGGTTGCGTATGTTAATTGTAAGATTTATACTACTGATGGAGTGATATACTTACCCCGTGTCATCCAATACATATGGTATAGTTGTATAAACCCTTTGGCAGACCTAGACGTTCCAAAGGGCTGTTGAGCCAGTCTTAGTTAGCATTTAGATATAAGTCTTGGTTCTTCCTTTCATCTACCTGAGTTTCAACAGTGAGGTTTACAAAAGGCTTCCTTTTCACTTATTTTAGAACTGTGGGAGCACTTTATTTCACCACTAGAGGTTTGTAGCTACTTCTGCATTGCCTTACTAAAATGTCAAGAAAGCTTCCGAGAAGCTTCTCTATACTAAGGTAACATCTAAGGAGTCACCTTCTTGTCTGTATTATCTTTTATTAAGTGCTTTCTTTGTAAACCAAAGTAATTATTAACGCCTCTAGCCTCCCTTAAGCATTTCTAAATGTTTACACTTACAATCCTATCAATAATAATAATTAATTAATGTTATTTCTTTATTTGTATAAAAGCCGAAACTTATTTCTTATATATGGGTCCCATGTATCATTAATTTTGTGTCGTTATTATAATAATAGGTATTTGTGCCAAATTTATTAAAAATGCATCTAAAATTACTTTATAGTTATCTTATGTTTCACGGATACAATTAAATCTGAAAATAAACTCTTACAACTCATAAAAAACTAAATACTGTTTTCAACAACCATGTCAACGATTGTGATAAAAAAAATAATAATAATAAAGGTAGTGCATTAAAAAAACTAATTTGGCCTTATAAATCTCTTTCTCAGAAAGAATATAGTTTATAAGAAAATAAACAAAAGAATAAATAATAAAAAAATATATATTTTGTGATTTTTTTTCTCTAGAACAATAGCAATAATATGTTTAAGATCTATAATCAATCCCTGTTGCGCCAGGTAGAATTATTTTTATCAGTCAAAGTTAATTAAATATTCATTGAATGTATATCTAACCATGAAACATCTAACGAATGGGAAAAAGACTTAAAAATGGAAAAAATAGTAGGAGCAGAAAGATATTTTTTAAAGTCAAATAGATCAATTTTTTAGTCTATTAAAAACACTTAATATACTAAACCAGTATTTTTTTAATAAAGTTAAAAAATTCTTTGTTTTTTTATTATTCCACTAGATAACCTTGTATTCCAATACACACATATGTACATGTGTCTTTATATAGAATATATATAGGCTCTTCTTTAGATTGTTACTCCCCTTATAAAAACAGAAGTGTGATATTCCTTTGTCCTAAAGTTGATTGGACTAAACATCCCTTTGTCTTAATTGTTATTTTGTCAGTCATTTATTTTCTAAAAAAAACATAGGAAAGTAACTATCTAAAGAAGTACCCATAATATATATATATATATATATATATATATATATATATATATATATATATATATATATATATATATATATATATGTATATATATATGCTGTCCAATATAGTGATCAATTTGATATTTTTAGGTCCTTTTCTTCTTCGAACAAATGTATTACAGTGTGTGCAAACAATTTTGTAAATATTTATTCACTTCTTGATGTTCTTTTATTTATAAATTATAAATATAAAATTATTTCGATGTATGTATAATTATTGTTGCTACTTTTACAATAACTTTTTTGTATATTAAAAATAATAATAATATACATGTTTTGACTGGATGTAAAAATAAATCTAAATGTATGTACATTTATTACTATACACATATACATTTGACAAATAGATGTATAAATTAACGTATGAAAATGACGAATTTAATTAATATTAAGAATTGTATACCTTGAAATAATTTTAACTTTCTCCGATGTGTAGTATTTCATCGATTGTAAAAAAAAAAAAAAAAAATTATTTGGTGGTTTTTTTTTCTATACCTTGAAATAAATTTAACTTTCTCTGATGTGTAATATTTCATCGATTGTACAAAAATTAATTATTTTGTGGTTTTTTTCTCCAGATATGCATTAGAGTCACTTGGTTAGGAACAAAGAAAGACGTCTTTCCACTAAAAATTACATAATTTTACAAAGCCTGATCTACCACTCAACTCTTACACTGATTTATATTTCTCTCTTTTACATTTTGAATCGTCTCACCGGCACTGAGTAGGACCACTAGTTGAAAGTCTTTCTTTATTTTAATTTTGTATAATCTTCTTTTCACCTATATAAAATTATTATATAGTACATTTATTTCATAAATGTGCACTGTTAATAATAATTAATTTATAGTTATTACAATGTATATATGTATATATTGACTTAATGTTATATTTTAAATTTTAAATTTGTGGTTTTTCATTAATTATATATATTTGTATTATGTCTGTTTAAAATATATATGTCTTTATAAATATGCATTGTTTGATTTATTTTTTTAATAAATTTAAGCAGGAAAAGTTTCTAAATTATTTATATATATATATATATATATATATATATATATATATATATATATATATATATATATATATATATATATATATATATTATATATATAAAGAACATAATGTTGTATTCAATAATTTAATTCTATTAACAATGCATTAAACACGTAGGAAAAGTAAAAAGTAATAAAAAGAAAAACCGATAGAAGAAGGAAAGTTAAGAAGATATTTTACATAATCGTGGCTTGCTAACATCAAACTAGAATTTTATCTAGGAGATTTCTTTTCGCGTTTCTCAAGAATTGGCGGTCGACAAAGTTGTGTTTTGGACGTAGCTTGTGGGCTTAAAGAGGCAATTACTAAAATTTCTTCCTTTCTCTCGACTCCTTGACGCCTTTTTAAGGTTTTTAAAAGTTCTCCCTATTTTGCTCCAGAACAGCTGTGCCAGTTGCCCAATTTTTTCTCTTTTTTTCGGCAATTTTCTTGTGCATTAGCTATTATCTTGGAAATTTATCTTCAAAAGCAACATTTTTCTTATCGATTTAAGGTGAGACATTCCTACTAAAGTAGGTCAAATATCCCTTTAAAAAAATTCTAAATTGTAGTAAAACTGCATCAGGTTTCAAATATTTTTAAAATCGAACATTCTATTTTAAATACCTTCAAAATGCAAATTGTATCAAGGAATAAACAGCCAATTCAATTTCAATTAGTACAAAAGTACCCTAATAATAATTAAAACGCACTTTCCTGAATGCAGCCAGCCACTTTCGATTTGACGATTATTGCCAGGTCTGGTAATAGTATTGCAGGTTTAGTATAAACGGGTAAATTTAAGGGAATTTATTAAACATTTACTAAAATCTAGATAAACCTCCTGTGTGTTGCTATATTTCGGATCCAAATAGGTTTCTATTTTCAAATTTTTATGTGAGTTCCATTATTATAATATATAATAAATTAAAAGGGTTTTTAAATTTAATCAAGGACATAGTTCCAGGTGGATTGTAGGGTTTAGTCAGTGGCGTAGCTAGGGCATTGGAGGCCCCCTGCAAAAACTTTTTGGGAGCCCGTCGCCAAACAAAATTGATGAACAAAAAAAAAAACAACTTGCGTTTAGAACTGGGGGCCCCCTCGTCTACGATTTGGGGCCCCCCGCAATGCGGGCCCGCGCGGGCCCATAGTTACGCCACTGGGTTTAGTATGATTAACATTTTGCAGGCGTTTTACGAATGCACGTGGTCTGCTCATGTAATAAACCATTTAAACTACTTAGGATTTTCCGTTAGACACCAATGTAGTGCGGGTTTAATATTTCATTAGAAACAAAGGTATTTTACCCTAAATTAAAAATCGAATGAGTGAATTCTCTGTCAGATCTCTTTGCTCATGTATCATTCAGAGTGTTTAATAATGTTACGTTTTTTTTACTCTCAAATCTGAATTGTCTACGATTGGGCACAATAGGCCGTACCAAGAAAAGGAATGGAGTCTGCTCTTTAAGAATAAAAAATAAAGAAGAAATATCAATTTTTTGTCAGTTTTAAATTTTTGGCTACTACAGCAATAACAAATTTTAACTTTTTACTACACCAAACGCATATACTATGATTCACACAACTTCCGCTTTAAACCAGACCCCCTTAATGTAATATATTTATAGCTTGTAATAACTCGATGCGAAGCATCCTTTGTAACACCTGTTAGCCATGCATTCGGGATAATATGGTGCAAAGTGGGATGCTTAGAGGTGAGGTGACATGTTTCACACTGATCGTTATATTAATATGATATTTAATGCAGCCGATGCCTTCATTCTGTAATAGCTTGTTGTATTATTCAGGAGGAATAAAAATAAAATAAAATACATCAGGTACAAAGGTACAGGTAAATGTGGAGAATAAAACTAAAATATTATATAAGCTAGTGTCTGTCTGAATTGTCACGGACCAATTTTTGTGATATTATATAAACATTTCTAACCATGGGTTAATTAGAAAACGAAGAAGGAATTATAAATTACCTGCAATTAATATAAAACCATTACAATACCATGTGGATTGAAATAATAAAGCTCATTATTTTCAGTGATTGTATTCGTTGTAGTCACCCTATAGATTATTCTAGTGACATTGATACATCTATCGCTTTATCATCAGACACTGCATTATTGAGTAAGAAATATATGTAATCTCATTACTCAATTTATATTCAATCATTTTATATGCATTCAAGTATATCTTGGTGGTTTTATTTGATTTTTTTTTTCTTCATTGTTTTTTGGTTTCCTTTTTTTTTTGTTCTGGCTGTAGAGCGGAACTATGTTTTATTCTTATTTGTAGTTTTTTTTTGTTATTCTTTATTGTTGGTGCGTCCTTGATCCTGAGATGTTTTGTCCGAGAAGGAAATCTTTTGAGCGAATGATAGGACAGTTTCTCGCTTTACAATCTTCTTCGTTTGTCTTTCTTGTGCTATGAAGTTGTAGAGGTGTGAAACACTTTACACCTGGCTATCTTACGATACAATAAGTCGGTATTGTTATAAAGTTTTTGACTATGTTCAAGCCCAGCGTAGTATGTTAATGGAACCAAGATGACGCATGAAGAAATCCATTTCTTTTAAGAATTAGACATTCAAGGATATTTGGCGGCTAAGGCGCGGCAAAACTTTGGCGCGGTTTTCTTGCTTCACTGAGTCTTACCACTTCCATCCAATTTTTGTTTACTAGAGTTTTCCTTATGTTGTAGATTTTTTTTTATCAGTTACAAACTGTATCGATTCTGCTTCCTGGTTCTTTGATTCGCTCTGTTAATTTAATAATACCTACCTTAATATTAACATATAAAATGTAAACTTCTATTACTTCCTATGAATTTTGGATTGAGGTAAACATAATGGCTAATTTAATGAGGTAAACATAATAGCTAATTCAAATAATAATTCCAAAAGCAACACATTATTTTGGTACACTGACCACTAAGTACGCTGATTTTCACACTAATGAGTATATGAGAAAGTAAAACATATTACCCAACAACAACACTGTAATGGGGGCCGGCGCGGCGTAGCTGAGTGGTTAGCTCACTCGACTCTGAAACTAAGATCTAAATCCCGGTAGTGAGTTCGAATCCCACAGAGGTGAAACATGTTTCACACTGATGATCTCATCATGTGGTTGAGTAGCGTGGCCGGATAGCTCCGTCCTGTAGTGACCTAAGTTGTTGAACGGGCCTAAAACAAAAAAAACAAAAAAACAACCTTGTATCATATTTTTATACAAGGATATATTACTATTTTCATAGAGTTTATCAGCGTCAGAAAGAATAACTTCTCATTGTATAAATATAAATAATAGTGCAGCAAATATGTAGAGAGAAGGTAGATATTCGATTTTTTTAAAGTGAATGTTACAACCTACATACATTGTAACACGTACATTGTTAACAAAGTTTAATAGGCAATGTTGTACATGGTAAGAGTGGCATCTCATAAAGGAGGTATTAAAACATCTATATAACATGGTTGGGAAGTTTTAATAAAAAGTATTTGAGTTTTATTAGAAAATGGAAGTTTAATGAAATTTTTTAGCGTTTATCGTATATTGTTTCACATTTATTATGTTTGATATAGTAATAAAAATGCTCTTAAATTGTTATTGACGTGGAAACGTATTGAAATTGTTCCCATACCAAAAAGACCTCCAAGATTTAGCATGTTTATTATCCGCAAAAATTTCATTATATCTCATGCCCTAAGGGTTGGGCGACGGCGCCGGCGCCCAGAAGCGAATTTATTTTTTGTAAATACGGTAATTTATTTTTCCGTCTATTTTTATTCCGCTACTAAATGCGTGTTTTGTGCGCTTACGTCGCATGAAGTGATATTAGTGTTTCGAAATTTACTCTGTGCGATCGATATATGGTACTTCTTTAAGATTATTATTTCCCTATGTCTTTTCAGAATATAAATGGATATAATTATTCATACATTCCTTTGTCTGAATATACAATTAAGACAAGGGGATGTTTAGTCCAATGAACTTTGGGACAAAGGAATATCACACTTCTGTTTTATAATGGGAGTAACAGTCAAAAAAAGACCATTTCTTACACTTTTTTTTAGATTGTTGTCTAAAGATGTATCCGATAAATGAGTCCGAAACGGAAGGCTTAAAAAAGTGATTCGTGCATCGTTGTGTAGATCTTCAAGTAATTTAAAAACTTAAAAAAGCTTTACAGTGTGAAAATTTAAAAAAACTTTACAAATTGGGGTAGTATCACTACACTACCGTTACATCCTCCCCCTCCAAAAATTTTTTGCTTCCGAGCTTACCGAAGGTAACGGAAGCTATGTGATCGTTCTGAAGGACGAATATATTTTATATCTCCGATTTCAAGAATTCCAAGACAGAAATCCGTTTCAGACATCAGGGAACATTATTGGTCCCGTGTCTGTCTGTCGGTCTGTCGGTCTGTCGCTCAATTTTTGTGAACCAGCATATCTTAAAAACTACACGTCCAATTTTAATGAAATTTGGGTGGTAGGTCATACTTAGCCCATTGTTGGTCCCATATAAGTTTCAACCTTCTGCTCTTATTTGTTTATCATCCACATGCTCTTAAACATACATTTATTTACAGCCATATCTTTAAAAGTAATTATCTGATTTTTATGGTTTGTCAAAAGTAGCCTGCAGACAACACCTGTCTAATTTCAACCTTCTGCGCACTTTAAATCGTACCAAATTAATATGTCTTATACTATAAAGCCGCATAGCTAACTGACTCACTGACTGACATTAATGTTTACCCACTTCCAGAAGAGCTAGAGACTTGCGGTTTGCGCCATTCGATGCGCAACGTCCCTATTGTGAACAAAAATTACTATACAAAGGTCACTTTTCCCCCTTCTTCCCCCCTTAAAAAAATAAAAATGGGTGACTTGATTTTTAAGCTGGTTTGAGGGCTTATTGCGGCTAAACGGTAAGTCGTATTAGAAAATGGATAGCACAAGTGGTAACTGATTTTAAAAGATCTACAATTTTAGTCCTATGAGTTTTTGTCGTATCATCATCGGTTGTACCTAAGATGGTGATAATTTTGTTATTTTTTGGTTTTATTTTTTTCCATTTTTGTCTTTGAATGGCCATAGCTTCTATAATAGTATGCCGATTTTATTTCTGATTGAGGCGATTGAATCTTACACTAATGCTCTTTAAATTGAGTATATTTTACTTCATTAGTTCATCCTACTTGCTGAGAACATGAGAGTAAACTTTTTACCGTGCGCCGTGTCACGTGACCACTTTTTTTTTGGTTTTTAATATTGTGTCGTATATCATTTTAAAGGCATTGATATGTACATTAAAACTATTTTATTTGTTGGTTTTTTAAAAATTTTGTACATGCACTTTTGTACAGATTTATAATTTTGTTGTAGGTTAAAGGGTTTAAATACTTTTTTGATATTAGGTTTTTTAATTATATGTATTTATTAGTTAAATGAATGATGCCCTTTTGTATTGTTTGTTTTTTAAAGATATAATTTTAGTACCTCAGAGTACAGGGGTACAAATGTTAAAGTTAATATTTTATAATATGATGTATATCGTTGAAAAGCTCTTGCATAGTAGATTAATTTTTGTTATATTCTATTTTGTGTTATTTTTAGTTATGAGGGGGGTTAAATAAAAAAAAGCTGTTTATACAGCGATTTCTTCGATTTGGTTGCAGTTTTATATTTGTTTATTAAATTAATTATATGTGCACTAACTTTTTGTGCTTGTTGGAGGCTTTGTTTCTCCAAAAACTTTATTAAATATTTACTGGAACAGTGCCGGGCCGTTCCAACTGTTTGATTATTTTTATAGAGGTATTTTTTTAATTTGGTCTTTTCTTTGCGAGGAAGCTATGTGCCACATTAATTGGCAGTCTATTTTAGTTACAAACAAAAAGGAGAAAAATATACCTAAGAATTTGATTATTAATTATACTTAAGTTTTAAGTGTTTCTTATAGCGTATTAGGTGTTAGAATTTAGGTCATCCTTTCCAGGTACCTAACCTAATTTATTAAATAAATTTGAAGCATTGTCCATTACTTGATATTTTTCGGTTCCGTAAATTAGTCATAACTACATCCTTTCTAATCTTTAATAATTTTTTGCTTTTTATGTTATTGTTTTACTAAAAGAGGTCGTTAATTAATCAAAATCTTGACAGGTTTATAAAAAAGAACATCATAAATCATTGTTCCTTATCATAAAATATGGATCTCTAAAAAATCTAAAAAAAAAAAAAAAAAATCAAATAGGTAATAAAAAGAGGAGCTTTGCTTGTTCATTTCCTTGATCAGATTTTAAAGTTATATATATATATAAACAGTCAAGTTTGATTTTGCCCGAGTCAATAATAGCTAATAAACTTTTATTGTTCATGGCTCATTTTTTTGTCAATTTCTTAACTGTAGAAATTAAGGCGTCTCTATGAATTTATCAAGATCGTCTGAGCTCCACTTTCTTAAACGAAACACTTCGCAGAATATTGTAGTTGGAGCGTAGAAAAAGCAAGATTCTGCAAGGGTGTTTGAAGAATACGGTTGGTGATTTTAGTGTCAGCTCCTTTTTCAAACACACCGAAAATTGCTCAAATATCTTTTAAATCTTGATTGAATGGAAAAACAAAAAGGTTTTAAAAACTTACTTGGTACTCCACCTATAAGACTGAAATAAATTAAATTGAATTATATTATATTTTTTTAAAAAATTCGATATGTGGATCGACGTTGATGAGTCCGCATAGTGAGCTCAAAACATGCGTGAAACTAGTTTTAAAAGTTGAAACATTTCCATATCTAGTGTGGTTCCCAGACTGATTATAAACATTTTGCCCAAATTACATTGAGTCGTTATTTTATAAAGTGGCTGAACTCCCGTTACTCTGCTTAGTGAGATAGTGCTTTCGCCTAATATTGCTGGACGAATCATCACTAAGCATAAAATAAAGCTTAAAATACGGTTGTTACTCAAGACATAGTTTTACGCATGCGCAAAAATCCAATGCGCGCATGCGCAATATTAGTGGATAGGTATTTAGGGAAGTTCATGCTGTAAGTAAAGGAACTGGTTATACACTTAATAGATGTATATAATGTATTAATTAATACACTTAATAAGTCCTGGTTAGTTTAATATCATAATACCAACCAGGGAAGCCTACTCAATAGTGAATATCTCTCAGAATATACTCAAAACAGTAATATATTGCATTTATAATCCATTTCTAAAATTGTTGAAATATTTCGAAATATGAGGAATAACATTTTTACTTTCCACTATTAAAATATTAAAGGGGTATTTGACTATCTTATTGTTAAGCTGCAGCACCAACAAAATTAAATTACGCTTGAAGGCATCCATTTTCTCCTCTTAGTTCGAGGTTTGTATTTTACACCTCTGTACAACTAACAAAAGAATCATTTATGCACAAGAGCTTTTTTTAAAACCGGGAAATATAATTTATCGTACTTTAAAATAACCGTTTACACTTCTTGTCTTCACCGGAAAACCTAAAGTAATGAAATGTTTAGATAATTTGTCTTAATGCTGTAACAAGGTCGAGTTTAAAAGAGTGATAACTCTTTCTGAAAGGTAAAAAGAAAATGAAATATTTAGGTTTCCTAAAATGGCACTCATTAAATTTAGGGAGAGCTTCGTTCATTTTTTAAAAGTTGTTTAAAAATGTAAATAAGGTTGGCATTTGAAGAAGTTTATTTTCAGTCTTTTTTCACTTGGAAAGAAAATTGAATTCTAGGTGATGCTATAAAAAAGTCGTAGAAACTTTCATTTTATAAATAGGATATGTGATGATGCAGACAAATTTACATTTCAGCTAGCATAGGTAATACCTTGTTGTTAAATGTTATTTTTATAATAATTTAAAGACTATACGAGCTTAAAGCTTATCGATTTTTAAAAAAAAAATCGTAAAAACATGTATTAAAAATAAAAATTATATTATTTTGTAGGACAACGATCAACTATTTCTCAACATAATCGCCCTCCCGTTCCAAGCACTTTTGGTGTCTTAGGAAACTTTGTAATACCGTTGTCGAAGAAATCTCCGGCCAGGTCACTAAGCCAGCTTTGCACCTCTTCCCTGACTTCTTGCGTTGGCCACCCAAGTGTTCTTTAAGGGTGGTGAAAAGATTGCAATCACTAGGTGCCAAATTCTGTAAGATGGATGAGTCACTATATCCCAACAAAACTTGATCAGAAGGTTCTTTGTGGAGTTTGTCACATGAGGGCAGCCGTTGTCATGCAGTAGCGACACACCTTTTGTCAACATGCCTTGGAACAAACTTTATGGAACATCAATTTGTAATTCAAAATGGTCTGTATGGAACCTTTAGAAATGTTAGGAAGCAATATATAAAGTTCACAAGTAGTTACACGTCGATCTTGTCGTACCGATTCATCGACTTTTGCCACCATCTCATCTGCGACGGACGTTGTTGGTCTCCCACTTCGCTCATCATCATGAATATTTGTCCGGCCCAGTCGAAACTCACGAATCCATTTTTTTATGTCCATGTCCATACATCCCTCTCTATAAACTTTGCAATCCATATGTATGAGATCGCGAAGGTCGCAGTTGGTGGGGACGGAAATCGGGGAAATCCATTTCAAATAGCTCTAGTTGGCAAACTTAAAGGTTCAGAGGATTCAGCGATGGTTCGTTTAAAAGAGGGGGGATGGCGGGACACGGTAGTGTTGTCACCTCTGTCATCCGACGTTGTCAGCTTATTCTAGGGTGTTAGAGACCTTACTTTTATCTTTGTAAGATGTTTAAGATGTTTTTACATCACACAATTTTCCAGAATTACTCTTTTTCAACTCACTCTTTTAATTATAATACTAATACAAAAGTTCAATTTAAAACTTATGGTCTTTTCAAAGCTTCTGCGGAATTGAAGTTTTTGGTCAGTCAAGTTTAACAAATTTAAATCCAAGTTCTGCCATTGAAATACCATAAACTTAGACTAACACACATTGCATTGCATACTATAATAAAAAATACTATAGATCAACATATATTAATTTTATATCGACATAAAATAGTAATTACAGAATTAAACGAGTATAAAACTTCTGTAATACTCAAAAATGAACAAATTATGACCTTTAAGAAAATTATCAACGAAAACAAAATGAGGAAATAGAAAACCATGTTTTTCACACCTGCAAGTATTGCAAGTACAACATTGAAAAGAAATATTACTATAGCCATTTTTACATTGTTGATATTGTAAAATAAGTCACCTATAAAATTTTGCAAAAATTATTGCATAATTATTTTATAATAATTATTTTCGATTATAATGTTGAAGTTTTGACTAGCAAATGTTTTAACTCAATTGTTTCTTTTCTTTTTTTACTTGATTTTATAAAATTACATTATTATTTCGGATTAAAGTACAATTTTCTTAAATCTTTAAGGCATCAAGACATTTTACCTTATGATTTAAAAGTTAGAATTAGTCAAACTGATTAACGACCTAATGAAAAATTCGGTCTGAGACAACTCAGGCGAACTTTTTCATATTGTAGAAACTGTACAAAAATTAAATTCCATAATATCTCATTTAATTGATTTAAAATTAATTAAAAAGCGCGTAACAAGGGGTTTTTTACTTTTTGTTTTTGATTTTCTAGAAAATCAGATTTAGTTTCATCAAAGAATATTTAATTGAAAACTTCATTTTTCCCGGGAAATCGACTTACCCGGGAAAGGGACTGCATTTAATATTTTTTTAATCAAAATCGCCGGAACCGTTTTCAAGAACCCAGTTTGTTTTGGGGAGGGTGGTTGCACCCATTTAGCGCTAAAATTATTTTTTTTTTATTATTCTGAACATGTATGCCAAATTTCGTCAATATCGGCCCAGTAGTTTAGGCTCCACGTGTCTGCCCAGATGACAGACAGACTTTTTTAAAGACCACTTTTTTGCCCTAAAGGGCCGTCAATACGTGTATTTCCATCAAAATCTTGAAATCGAAGTTTCGCGCCATCACAATATATTTTTTCTTTAAATGAGAAACTAAATAATTCGACAACAAAAAAGAAAAACGATAAACTATAAAAACCTAAATAAAAATTATAACTCTTTTAAAAGGAATGTTAGTCTTCGATTAGATCTTTGGATGTAAAATTTCGTCAGAAGTTATATTTTTTTATATATAAGAAGTTTATAATATAAAGAAGAAATGTATTCAATGGGTCAAAAGTTCAATTTTATGGATTTAAACATTCAAAAGGCTACGACAACTTTTATGGTAAACTTTTTGTTGGCGTTGGCTCATGACACGTGTGAAGATGAAATTATAGATTTACGAGAATGAAAATACGTAGAAAAATTTACGTAGAATGAAAACCCTGGGCGTTTTTGTTGGTTATAGAGGCGTAGCCGAGGGAGTTATGTTCCTGAGGTGCAGCATAGGGAGCCATGAAATTTAATCTCGAGTAATGGCTGAGGGAGTATATAACGAGGGTACTATGACTTTTTGCTCCCGTGGGACGTACAAGATTTTTCCTCAAGAAGGGAGAAAAATAGCACAAATAAATACAAAGATTTTCGTTTTTAACTGTTTCTTTAGGCATTAATAACTAAATTTACAAATTTGTATACCTTTAATTTTAACAACAACAAAGAAAAAATGTTTTATAACATCTTTTAGTAAAAAAACCAATGAAAATTAAATGTTCGTGCAACACTGATTTTTTTAAAGAAAAAAAGTTGGTCTCATTATTTTATTATTTCTTATAATAACGTCAGTATTAAAGAAATAACATTATAATTAACTTAAGCTAATGAGGTACTTACTTTTCTTCCTCATTTTTAATTTCCTCCCTCCTTTTCACAACTAGGCTGTAATTGGATCCATTTCCCCCCCTATAAACTAGGGTAAAATGTTAGTGTTTTCTCCCTTCTGGAGGAAAATAACTATTCTTCTCTAAAACTCTACACATAGTTAGTAAATACCAGGAGAGTCGGCTGGCCGTGTGGATTAAATTACCCACCACTTGTGCTCGGCCATCACTGAATCAAGGGCGGTACGAGGTCATGGGTTCGATCACTCACCGTGATGCTCTGATTTATATGGCTCACTCTCACTAGTGATCACATCATACTCACTTCGGCGGTACAATGGACAGAGGTATGATGTGTGAAGTGGCTGGAACTCTCTACCACGGGGATAGTAAAATGGGCCTAAAAGATGGCCTAATTGCTAGGGTTCGAACAAGTGGTTCGTTCTACCCGTCTAGTACTAGTTGTAAATAACACTTAAACTATATTGAGTCGCTTTTCCGAAAGAAATTGTTTACAAAGATGTATAAAATGTTTAATGTACAAAAGATACATTTTTAATTAATGAGCTGGGAGAAATATAAATCTTATTTTATCGGTCACACATTTAATTACACTGCGTTGGTCAAGAGATGAATGGCATTTTCTTTCAAAGGTACAGACTCCGGAAACAAAATCCTTTTTATAGAAGCCATTCTTTGTTCGCTTCAAAATAGACACATCCTTCACGTATTTTATTCCGGCGAGTGACTTCAAAAGGATAAAACAGAGATTAATAGTAATTATCAAAAGTAATTATTTCATTTTTTTTTTTTTTTTTGTACATAAGTATAACAAAATAAATAAATATAATTAAAATAATAAATACATATAATCAAAATATATAAATTTACATTATAATGATTATAACAATATATATTTATATATATATTTACTTTTTTAATTTGTGTTATTTTAACTTTGTGATTGTTAGTTGGTTCTTCTTCTTTGAAAGATTATAGTCTAAAAACCAAAAATAATTATTTTCCCAGAGAGGTGGTCAAATACCTGAGAGAGATTCCCTGAGATTTATGGTCAAATACCTTCCCCTTACATTATTTTTAAATACTATGTATGGTTTTAATATGAGTTAAATCACCCTTCTCAAGTCATTAGAAATAGTTATTTACGCACCAAGGGAGGAAAGTAAGTGATTGCACCCTGAGCTTTGAACCATAACGTTCACTTAATTATCAAGGTAATTATCGCGAGGGTGCAAATAATTTTTACACCCGAGGTACGTACAAGATATTACCTCCAGAAGGGAGAAAAAATTATGGAAAGATTTTAATTTTAAATTATTTTATTCAACAAAAAATTCATAATTCTATATTTATTTAAAACAAAAAAAATAGTTAGATATAATATTAACAATTCTCTAAATAACTTTAATCACGTTAAAATTAAATTATAGATAGTAATTAATTGAATTTCAATGCTAAAATTAAATGGGATAATCAGCTGGAAGCTGAGTCTTGTATTGACAACTGATGTATTTACATATGGATTAGTTTATCTACATTTAGAAATTATGATTTCACTTTTAACTTGTTTGTTTGTTTTATTTATGAATCACTATGGCAACCGTTGTGGAGGTTACATGACAGGTGTGAAGATGACATTATAAATTTAGACATTAAACAAAAGTTAGTAAATGAAATGTGTATTAGCACCAACCTTGTGCTTTTTCTAGGGCAACACTGGAGGGAATCATGAAAGTTCACGATTCCATTGTTTTTCATTGCTCCCTGTTTAACCCGACTGGGTGCAATGAGTAACTTTCCTCCCTGTAAAGTATGGAGGAAAGTTCACTTTTTCTCCCTGCTGTATGCTGGAGGTAAAGATTTTTTTCTCTTTACTGCTTGCTCGTGTCAATAATGGGCTGACTCAAACAACATCATTCCTGAAGAACAAGCAGGGTTCCGTGAGACAATATATTTACACTGTCCTCAGTTATTAATATCAATCTCTCCACAGGATCTCCATATCTTTTACATATGAATAAAAGTATCAATTTAGCAAAATGTATAGAGCCCAGAAGGTTGAAATTGATATGGGACCATCTATATTAGTGCTACCTTCGACATACGATCCAAATTACTTATAAATTGGATGAGTAGTTTTAAAGTCTAAATAAGCGTGTGTGTGTGCGTATGTGGAAAAAACCAACGGGCACAGAAGGTCGAAACTTATAAGGGACTAACATAGGTCTAATTAGGTCCTACCATGAAAATTTCAATAAAATCAGACAAGTATAGTTTTTAAGATATGTTGATTCGTAAACATTGAGCGACAGACAGACAGACTCAGGACCAAAAATGTTCCCTGAAATCTGAAACAGATTTCTCTCTTGGAATTTGAAATAGGAGACATAAAAAAGTAGTTAATCAGAACGATCGGATACCTTCCGTTATTTTCGGTAAGCTAGGAACAAAAAAAAACAATTATATATATACCTTATTTATTACCTCAGGTCTAGTATTTTTCCAATAAATTTGTCGCTTTATAAAAGTTTATTTATACAAGAAATAAAAAATTAAAATACATATTTTTTTATAGAAATGTAAAGTAAACAATTTTTTTTAAAAAAAGCTACTTGTTACAGTAGGCAAAGCCTGAGGTGTGAGAGGGAGACACCCAGGTGGTTTAGGAGGACATAAGAAAAGTAAATAAGTTATGTATAAAAATAGTGATAGAAGAGATATAATAACTAAATATAGTAGCTAAAATAGTGACATAAAGATTTCTTTTTTTTTGTAAGTACATACAAGAAAAATGAAGAATTAGAGAAGAGAGAAAAATAATTTTAAGGGTAAAACTAAGTTCTTTTTTTTAATTAAATTGTATAGATAGTAAAGATATGGTAATAGGTATAAGATAGTTAGGTAGGTAAATGATGATAGTTTGATTAGTTTAATTGGTTGGTGGAAGTAAAAAAATGTATATTATGTAATAGTGCATTACGCGTCGAGTTCGGAAAGTACTATTTTGCATGCGAGTGTGGAGTTTACACCCGAGCGATAGCGAGTGTAGTAAAACCACACGAGCAATGCAAAATGCCGTTTTCGCATGAGTTGCGTACCGAACTTTATCTACGATTGTTAGATTTAAATAATAAATACAGAAAAAAATAAACTTGCTGTATGTAAGTTCGTATCTCTCTCTTGATAAAGATGGCATTAATTCATTAGTTGTATTTTTTGCCGAATTAATTATTTCTGGAGGAGTATTATTCTCCACATTTTCGTCAAAGTCACTTGTTGTAGCTAATCGTGCGTAAAGCTGAAGAATTCCTCTTCTTTACCGCGCTAGCGTGGTAAAGAAGAGGAATTATTCAGAACTATGAGACGCGCATGCGCAATGAATACAAGTAAGTAAAGAATCACTTTCTACGCATCTAAACAAAGATAATATAATGTTTATACTTCGTATCAATCGTAGATAAAACAATATGTGGGTGAATTACAAAAAGAAGGAAAAAAAAAATACAATTTATCTTAAATAATCAATAAAAATAGAAGAGTAACAAACTTGATACTTATCTAATTTCTAATCACATAAAAAATAAGATCCAGACTAAAAACAATATTAATTAATA
Source organism: Gerris lacustris (assembly GCA_951217055.1). Classification (NCBI taxonomy): domain Eukaryota; kingdom Metazoa; phylum Arthropoda; class Insecta; order Hemiptera; family Gerridae; genus Gerris; species Gerris lacustris. The sequence continues at coordinate 44,829,556 of OX578281.1, forward strand.
GTTTTATTTAATAGTTTGCGTTTAAATATTGCTAAATTTGGAGAGCACCTGAGCTCAGCAGGAAGTTTATTAGTTAAAGTGGCACCTCCTATATGACCAGCATTGTTGACCAAATGTAGGAAACATTCAATTATGAAAGAATTTTTAATTAGAGTTCAGTAAAGTGTTTGCCTCCGATCTTACCGAAGGTAACGGATGTATAAATAGATTTATTGTAAAATTCGTAACGTGGTTTCAATTAACATTCCGGAAAATTGATTAAGTAGAGTGTAGTTGTAGTTGAGTTTAATGCAGTTATAAAATAAATGTTGTTGAATTATTGAAAAATTTATTAATTCTATATTGAGACGGATGTGTCTTTAACTACCGTCACTAGTTGTGGTCAATTACTTTTTTACATTATTTAGAATGTCATTTTTTGTACAGCTTTGACTGCACGTGGGTAATTAGCCATTTTAAAAACCTTAATATTTTATTCTGTATAATATTTTCCTTCCGAGCTTACCGAAGGTACTGAGAAGGACAGAAATCCGTTTCAGGCGCCAAAGAACATTTTTAGTTCCGTTTCTATCTTCCAGTTTGTCCCTCAGTCAGTCAATTTTTGCAAACCAACATCTCTTAAAAACTCCGATTTTCATGAAATTCGGATCGAATTTCATAATTAACCGGTGTTATTGGTCCCATATGAGTTTCTACCCTCTGCGTTTATTTGATTCCCTTCCTCATGCGCACAAATATACATATATTTACACACATCTTCAAAAGTAAAGATCTAATTATTAAGAAATGTGGATGGTTTATCGAAAGTAGCCAGCAAAAAACCCCTAGATTAATTTAGGTTTAAGTAGGGTATTTAAGGGAATTATTTAATCTTAGATGTAGAGACTCAATTTCATTTAATTTGACGACCTATAATTGATTAATATTCTAATATTTACAACAATTCTTCTTAAATATATAATATATACATTCTATAATATATATAGTTGTGCTTACTAAAGATGAGCTAATATTGTGATAGGTCTTTCTTTAGATGGCAACCAGATACTTAATTAGATATTTAATCTAAAATAAACTATTAAACTAACTATCATTGTTTAAAAAAGCTCTGTTTTGACACTTGTTCACCAAAATATGAATATTTTCTGATTCTTGGATAAACTTCACGTTTACACAAAATTTTACTCCCAATTTCTTGCTTCAAGGATTAAGCATTGTAGAATTATTCAAATTTAAGTAATTGAGAGATTGTTTCTTACTTCTTAAAATATTCCTACCTGATATTTAAGAAAATGGTTATTTACCGAGGTAAAGTTATTTTACCTCCAGCAGGGAGAAAAAGTGAACTTTCTTCCCTAGTTTACAGGAAGGGAAGTTACTCATTGCATCCGGTTGGGTTAAACAGGGAGTAATAAAAAATAAGGGAATCATGAACTTTCATGATTCCCTCCAGTGTTGCCCTAGATAAAGCATAAGTAAATAAGGTTGGTGCTAATAAACATTTCATTTACTAACTTTTGGTTAATGTCTAAATTTATAATGTCATCTTCACACCTGTCACATAACCTCCACAACGTTGTCATAGTGATTTATCAGTAAAACAAACAAACAAGTTAAAAGTGAAATTATAATTTCTAAATGTAGATAACTTAATCCATATGTAAATACTTTAGTTGTCAATTCCATTCAATACATGACTCCCGCTTCCAGCTGATTCTCCCATTTAATTTTAGCATTGAAATTCAAAAAAATTACTATCTATAATTTAATTTTAACGTGATTAAAGTTATTTAGAGAATAGTTAATATTATATCAATTTTTTTTTTGTTTTAAATAAATATAAAAAATATATATTTTTTGTTGAATGAAATAATTTAAAATTAAAATCTTTCCATATTTTTTCTCCCTTCTGGTATCTTGTACGTACCGCGGGAGTAAAAATCACTTGCACCCTCGCAATAATTAACTCCCTCGGCTCCACCTCGGGAGTGAACGTTATCGCTCAGGGTGAAATACTTACTTTACTCCCTTGGTGCGTAAATAACTATTTTACAGATTCCAATCTTCAACATGAAACAAAGTGTTTTCGTGATGTGAAATCGAATGTTTTGCTTCCACTTCTAGCACCTCCACTGCAGAGTATTAAGCGTGATTTTGACTTGAAGCAAATTATTTTTTTGTAAGATTTGTGGTTAAATTAATTATGGAGGTGATTTTCCATCAAGAAAATTGTATCTATGACCTTGATTTAATAAAAAAAATGAATGAAAGACAAAAAATCCTAATTCATTCTACGAGGGATGTCATAAGTCTTGTGATTATGACAATGTGTGACGTATTAAGTGGGATGCATAAAGTGTATATATAAGGGGAAGGTTATAAGTTAGTCTGTCAGAATCTGGTTTGAGTCAGGGTTGTACTTAAGTTCGGTTTGCATCGTTCTCGGAGCCTGTTCAGTTACGGAGTAATCGAGGTGCGGCGAGCGACTCAGTGCCGCTTCGTGTAACCTGTATAAACGTCTTACGTACTTTTTAGACCTTGGGGTACCGTGGGGGCTCGCCAAGTATCGACACTATTCTACTCAGTCTTCAGTTAAGTCTTAGCTTTCATAGCGCGTTGCTACAATCTTTCCTATTTCCTTTTAGATCGATCATTTTAAAAATAATTATATCCTAAAACAGATTTCAAACAAATAAAAACCCACTTATCTAAAACGTAACTTTGACAAATAATATAAAATAATAATTAGAAATATGTATTCCTAAATAAATGTATTTAAAATATTATAAAAATAAAACATTTTAATAAATTAAATTAAATGGCATTACCAGATCCCTTAAAATAATTTCGTTTTATCTTAATTTTATGTTTATATTCTTCAAATTAAGACTTCAATAATAATTCGACAGTATTAAAAAATAGTCTGTATAGTTTAGAATAAAAATACATGATTAATGTGTTTAAATTAGAAATAATAAAACAATTAAATAATTTAAATAAAAAACCCTTAAATTATTGGGATTTACTGATAATGTCCAAATAATATAAATTCTTACAAAAATATTTATTTAGAGGGAAACAATAAGATAGTCTCGTTAATTTGTTTTCCTAATAGTAAGTTAGTGATATAAGCAAAAACAACGATTTTTTTTTAGTTCACAATGATACTAATTACAAGTCTTATCATTAATGACAGAAAAAATATTAATTGTTAAATTATTCACTGTCCAATTATTTTTAAATTTTCTCTTCAAAACTATTATTCATATTACGTTTGATACAATAAGCATTACATCCTAATTATTTTAGTTGCGTATGGTTTCATTAAAACGCGATTTAAATATTGTGACTGATATTAGATAAGTTTGCGATACATTTTAATTTTAGAAAAATTAAAAAAGAAGATTCAGATATCCCGTCCATTTTGAGTCAACTAATTTAAAGGTAAGAATTCTCATATATATTTTTTATTTATAACTTTAGATTATTTTATACTTGTAATAATCGAAACAAATAATTAGATATACTGCGAAAATAACCTTATTATATATAATTATTTTATTTTTCATACCTCTTTTAATAGGCTTGTAAATATTTTATTTATTAATTTACATAAAAAATGTAGCTTTGTAACTTTTACAATATGCAGGAGAATCACAGGTTCGATCACATAAATTCCGTATACAGTTACATTTATTTTTTTAGTAACCGATGTTTATAATTGTTGGACCTAATTAATTGAAAAGAGTAATCAACAAACTCTGTGACAAGATGGCGAAATATGATTTTCAATAGGGTTTTTACACTACCTGGCGGCTCTCAGTGTGAGTCTAGAAGGTGGCAAAACATTATATAATTAAGGACTTATGGTTCCCGTGGTACGTGACATTTTTAAATATGATATATCTAAAATAAAGTTTCTTGAAGGTGACAATATATGGTTTGTATCGCTTGCTGTCGTAAAAATATGTAAAAAATCATATTTTGTCATATTAAACAGGTCTTATATATTACTTTGCTTTGTAAGTTTCATCGCACACCTATTACCCCGAACCACTTCCTTTCTTTCAATCTTCCCCAAATTTTGCACGTAAATACAATTTTGTTGAAGAACACAGAAACCAAAAAAATAAAAAATAATATAAATTAAAAATAAAAAATGTTGAAAATAAGATCAGTTTTAAAAATGGTATTTTTATATTAATTATTTCAATATTCTCATAATTTTCGATTAATTGGGTGCAAAAATGTTTAAAATCTCAACACAACTCTTTATGTGTGAAGTTCTTTACAAAATTGTTATTATGTATAAAATCGGTTAAATACTCTGAGAAAAGTTGAGTCATGAAAAAATTCTATAATTCTTACCGACATGAAATTGACCGGTCAGACTTTAGAACCTTCGTGATCAGTAACATCATTTACAATCTGGTTTTGATTCTCAGAGTGATAAAACAAGTTCCTAACCAATTACTATAGAATTGTTGGTTCATTAGTCCTCTAATGACTATGATTCATTGATTGCCAATTAATAGAAACAGCCGGGAAAAGGCGGGTAATTTCGTCCTAAAATTGGCTTCAGATAATAATGTTTTCAACCTAGTGCGAATAGAAAATAAAGGTTTTTATTTGAAAGACTACTAAAATACGTAACCCTCTGGAAATAATGCGTACTAGTATTTATGCGTTTGATTTCGACAAAGTGAGATATTTTCCACACTAATAATCTTACCAAATGATTGACTAAAGTGGTTCTTCCATCCATTTAAATTTCGATTAAAAATAAAGGAAGTCATCTATCCCTTAATCACAACCTAACTTTCTCGTTTATACAGCAATACTAAATTTAAATTTCAAAATATATCATATTTTCAATAAATATTTAATAATAACAGGGGGTTGTGTGTATTAGCTGGTTGAGGTAAGATTTCCAGCGGGATACAATTTATTTTTCTTTTTGCTTCCGTGATTACCAAAGGGAACGGAAGCTAAGAGATCGTTCTGAGGAATTAAAATATTTAATGTCTCCGATTAAAAAAATTCCAAGATAGAAATCAATTTCAGCCATCAGTGAACATTTTTAGTTCCGTGTCTGTCTGTAGCTCAATTTTTGCGAACCAACATAATCTTAAAATGTACATGTCCGATTTTAATGAAATTTGGATGGTAGGTCACAATTAGGCCAAATAAGTATCAACCTTCTGCACCCATTTGTTTCTTCTCAACATGCAGCCAAACATACATATATGTCACTTTTGAAGGTATATAGGTGTAAACCTATACCTTCAAAAGTAATCGTCTAATTTTTATGAAATTTGGATGGTTTTAAGAAAGTAGCCCGCAGATAGATAATCTGGTGATATTAATTTCAACCGTCATCTCTCAATAAATTTTTCTAAATTGATACTTTAACTCATGTAAAATTTTGACATATTAAAAAACAGGGGAAACAATTAAATAAATTAGAAAATAATGACTTGTAAAAGCATGAAATCAATAAAGTATGTGCTAGGACGCGAGGACGCTTTGTGCCACACTAATTGGCAGTCTATTTTAATATCTAATAAACTAGATTTGTCTTTGGTTAACGACTTAAATGGTTAAATTAATATTTAAGCGGGGTTAGATAAATAGATCCATTTATTACAAAATTACACATACATTCATTTATATATATTATAAGAATTTACTTGCTGGCAAATTGTCCTAAACCGTGGAGAATTTACGTTGAACTATTTTTTTTATTTTTTCATCAATATCTTCGAAACTTGTATCGAAAAATATTAATTTTCTCATGAAGGCAGACCACTTTTATTTAAAAAAAAAACAACTATTTTTTTACTTAAAAGGCCTTGTAAATACTGTTGACTTTTTCTTTAAATATAAAAATTAATGCTGTTGTCTGTCTGTATGTCTGTGCCTAGCATAACTCCCTCAGTTTGAGAAATAGAAAGTTGAAACTTAACACAAAAATCAGTTTTTCCATGTAGTTGTGTTGCCTGGAATATAATAAATGTTTGACGTCATTAACCCATTTTGCTGAGTCAGCAAACATTTCAAAAATTCGTTACAAAATTGAAATATTTTCCGATTATGATAAAATTAAATATTATACGAAACGAATGTACAATTGCTTTTTTAATGAGGTTTATCATTATTCAATGGAGGTTTATCATCATTTCAATGAGGTTTTACATAATTGCAATGAGGTTTACATTAGCTCAATAGGGTAAAATAATAAACTCCTAATCAAAGTAAAATTATGCGTAGAGATCAAGTGATATCTACATTAATAAAGTACAGTAGTGGGAGGCATTTAACATTATCGCAATAGCTCAGTACTGTAAAATACTGTGATTAAATATATTGAATATAATGAGATAAGTAAAATACAGTGATTAAAGATATTTAATCTCAGTAAAATATTGTAGAGAATGGCGGCTGAGGTGTATCATTTGTCTGGTAGGAAAGCTACGTCGTTGATTTGTTGCTTGCTTCTACCGAACCTCTCGTACCGTCTGAGGGAGCGAAGGAGACCCAGAAGTTCCTACCAGATTCCAGTTGTGCCACTAGAATTAATTTTAAATTATGCCTTAATTCCTGTTCATAGGCATAAGAATTACAGGTAGATATCGATTTACTCTGTTTGACCTTCAGATCAAGGATTATAGAGTAGAGAATAGTAATTTAAAAAAAAAAAATATATATATTACAGTTATATTTAATTTTACTTTTCCTTACCTAAAAGGAAAAGTATTGTTGTCACCCAAAAATTCCGAAACCGAGATTTCAACGGAATTATCCATTTTGAGTGTTGTTAAGGCGATTTGGGTGGTTTTTGGCTGGAAGTCTGTCTGTCTGCATAACTCTCACAGTTTTAGAGATAGAAAGTAGAAACAACACAAAAATCAATTTTTCCATGTAGTTATGTTGCCTGGAATATAATAAATTTTTGACGTCATTAACCCATTTTGCTGAGTCAGCAAACATTTCAAAAATACGTTAAAAAATTAAAATATTTTCCGATTGCTCTAAAATTTTAACCAATTATACCTCTTTATATGACAAACATATCAACTGATGTTTTGACATCTTCTGCCATTTTGAAAATATTGACTTTTGAACCTTGAAACTTTAACGCTAAATAATTGCTGAACTACTTCGCCAATTCAGCTGAAATTTGCACTAATGATGCCTTCCTATAAGATAAATATGTTTTTCATATTTTCATATTTTTTTTTTTGTAAATATTGATATTGATTTTTGTATAGGAAAGTTTTTGTTTACATTGTTAAATACTTCTTAATAACGGACCTCATCAGGACTTAACTTTTAACGGACAAATAAAATTAAAATTCACATAATAAAAAAAATCAGTTGTCATTTATAGGTTTATGTTTGGGAACAAACAGTTCCGAGACGCCCTGCTTCCGATTTTTTGTTTAAGTCATAAAATTTCTGTTTTGTAAATTATTAAAAAAGAAAAGTTTGCCAATGAGTGTGGCAGTGGCATGTAACTTCCTAGCATCCTATTATTAGGTGAATTGTCAAATCCATGTAGGTATGTTATAGATTTCTTTACTGGATTTTTGGAACGAAGTTCCTTATGGCACGTTCTGGAGCCCGGGAGAACGTTTAAAATAACTAAACGTTTAAAACAAAAAAAATTTTTTTAACGATATCTTACGTTCTAACGTAACGATTTTAATAAAATTTCTTACACATCGTCCAAGTCTAAAGTACATTTGAAACAGGCATGTAAAATTTTAACCTGATACAAGCAGACGTTTTTGAGTAGGGAAGGGACATATTTTATAATATTTTAAATTAGTAGGCCGGGTATTTCCTAGCGACTACAAACATACCCTTTAACTATAAACTCATCATGATTAACTTTTTTCTTAATATTTAATACATATTTATTGTAAGACGCTTGCTATAATAATACAAATAATGGTATTCTTTTAATTTTGCCTTAACTCCGCTAGGTACAAATAGTTATAGTTACTTTTAATTTTGCTCTTTTCTAACTCCACCATGTATAATTAGTTTGCAACGTATACGTACTTAGCTGTGTGATTTTATCATTTATATTTAATGAAAAATGCAAGGAACTTCGTTCCTACCGGGTGTCCCGCGACACCACACGTATTTTGTATTCTTTTTTAAATTGGAAACAACAATTTTTTCTTCATAATGATCACAATGCTTTTGTTATCTTCGGTAAGCTCGGAAGCAAAATTAATAATACAGGGTGGAGCACGTATGAATTTGAAAATGTAATAAAACACAGAATGTTACAAAATACTTTTTTTTTTAAATTTTTTCCTGATTAAATAACATGGGAAATTTAAATTTACCTAGATTTACAAATTATCGGATAAGTGGTTCCCCTCACATTCCAAACACTGATTAAGCCTTTTTTTGAAGTTTTTGTGCACTCTTTCGAACATTTCCACAGGAATTTTGGTAATTTTGGCTCACAATGTTGTTCTTGAGGGCTTCCAGGGTTCTGGGACGATCGCTGTACACCAAGGATTTAAGGTATCCCCACAGAAAAAAATTACAAGGAGCCAAATCAGGCGATCTTGCTGGCCAGTTTAAATCGCCTCTTAAGGAGATGAGACCCCCGGGAAATCTGTCTTGCAAAAAGTTTACGCAAACCCTTGCTGTGTGGGCTGTGGCCCCGACCTGCTGAAACGTGGAACATAAACTTCCCGTCCCCCTCTTTCAAACGACCCTACTCTCAAACGTCTAGGACCAATAGGGTGGGAGCAATCCCCTCTTCAAATTCATACGTCTGCCGCGCTCCACCCTGTATAAGGAAACGCACATTCTTATCTTTATTTCAAAATAAATATTTAACATTAGCAATTGTACGTGGTTTGTTCATAGCTTAAATACTATCCCGCGATTCTTTTTGAATTTGTAATACGATAACTATCTATAATCTATACATGGCAAATGAAAGAACATTACCCAAAATCGAAAGAAGTATAGAGTAAAAACAAAATGAACAATGTTATATAATATCAATTAAGAAGGAGAAGAACAGGTGTTTAAATATAATATTATTTATGGAATCAATTCGGTCTCCTTGTTCAGATAATCGTGACTCTTACATAATCTAAAGCTCTATTAAATGAGTGCATACGTATAAATCCTTAATTCTCTGAAGCAATTTTAATCCAAGTAGTCTTCAAGAATAATTAATTATCTCTTCGTAACAGTCTTCACGTAAATCATTTCAGCACTCAAGAAAATCCTCCAATTAATTGTATTTTAATAATAGTGTAAATTGCTTCTCAAGTGACAATATTTCTGACTAATTGTAAATTTTAATATTTATTGTTTTAATTCATAAAACAATTCAAAGTATTAAGTTTAATTTTTTAGCAATTCAATTAAATTAATAACAACAATATATAATATGATAAAATAATTATTTATATATTCAAATATTAATAATTCGTTTTATATGTTTTTTCTTATAGCCATTCTCACTTCCTCCGTCATTATTTTTGTTTGATTTTTATTTTATATATTACTTTTATATTTAAATCTAGATTTAAGAAACTTAAACACACAATACATTTGTTAGAAAAACCATATTGTATAATAAATATGACACCTGTTTAGAAATCGATCCTAAATTATAATTAAGAAAATATAAAATGTGAAAATTCCAGAAACTATAAGTTGTCTTAAATGTTGAGATGCACCTAAATGTATAATTTCGTTCAAATCGGTCAATTAATACTCCAGTTATCGTTTGACAAACACACATTTGAGCCCTATTTCAACCCCCTACTACAATAAATACTACACCTATTTCAATACGACGAGATTTATCGTTAAAGCCTGTACTTAGATTTTTTTACTACGTTTTTATTAGCATGCTTTCTTGTTTGTTTGTTAGTTTGTACGGTACAAATCTGGCAATCGATTTCTTACTAACTTCTCGAATAGCTAGACATTTGAAACTTTTAGCATAGCTCTGAACACGATGACATGCATTATTTTAATACTTTTAGCCATCTTTCAGCAGAATTTAATTGGTTTTCAGCAAATTTTGCTGTATAGAAAGTTAGTTAGGAAAAAATTCGCAACTTATTTTATTTGTTTTGCCATGTCCTATATTTACGCAATCTTCATTTTGACGGGTCTCAAATTTGTGATAGATAAACATTGAATGACAGCGAAATAGGAAATATTGATTATATTATCTATCGATTATATTATTTATATTATTTCAAAGATATCGATGGCACGCTTTAGATTTGGTGTTGGGGAGATCCCTTGTACAAAGATTTGTCCTTTTATAGGTTTAAGATCAGCTCTCTAGATGGTTGTCATTTATGTTAAGTAAATAAATTCGGAACTATTTTTTTTTTTTTTTCACTAACATTATATATTATATAAAAATAACAATTATATTATCAACATTTCATACGATTCAACAGAAAATTTAAAAACGTAGTATATAAAAATCTCTTTTTATCTTGAAATTATGATATCTTAAAACATATTATTTAGAACCCTTAAACATTTTAATTTTACTGTTTTTTCTAACCTCAAAGGGCGGTAGAGCCTTTGAGGTTACCTTGCCCCACGTTTATACTAATGATCCATCCACTTACACCAATTTTTCTTACTTTTACATTACATTTACAAAAATCCTTTATACACGTACACTTATTCTATAAACAATATTCGTGCTTTGTTAAAAAAATTAAATAAATAGATTTTTCTATATTTAGTCTCTGCACATTTTTATTGCTATTTGTGATAAGTCAGTTATTAAGTAACATTTATTATAATTACAGTAATTAATTTAATTGGAGTAAAAAATAAATTAATTATAGGTTCTTATACATTAAACTTTAAATTATAAATTGCTTAAATTCATAGCAATAAATTAAAGACACTAAAAACAATAGAACATATATATTGTCATAAATCATTTCTTACTTACGACGATTAAGTGTCATTTGTTATCGAAACAGCAATATCCTATTTAATTTGATGCAGTTTAAACAGAGTTACTTTTGCAATATTTCTTACATTATTTTTTTGGAGTGGAAATTTTGATATTGCAATGCTATTTATTATATTTCATGTGACGTAATTCGAAAAAAATGTTAATTGCTGGAGGAAACCTTGGTACCGTTATTATTATAAGAGATATTCCACCATTTTAATCAAATATATTTAAATACAGTCAACTTTTTAAAATCAGTTCATCTGATGTTTACTCTAGATCAGGTAAATTTTTAATGGTATGTACATTATGTAACCATAGCATTAATTAATGTATACATAAAATATGTAATTATTAAACTGAAACTACGTTAATTAATATTTTTTTCCACATTGCATAAGTGTTAAGCTTGTTACACTGCAGGGGAAAAATATTTTGTAATGTAATAATTCGATAATTTTGGAAATACACTAATAAGTTTTGCTTCTTATAATGGAATACACAAATAATTCACTATAGATATTTTTAATTACTATTTTGTTTGGAGGTTATTTAAATTTATTTTTCTGTGATGTGAGACAACTCATACTTTCTTCCGTATTATTATTATTGAACTATGTATCTTTGTTTGCGCGTCGAAGAAACAGAATTAAATTAAAAAGGTTCAGTAGTTTTAGTTCCATTATGTGTTTTTAAAAAAAAAACAATTTAGGAAAAGAATGAAAATCCTTTTAATTATTTCGTATTTATGATATGAGTTTCTTTTTTTTTTAAAAAAAATAAGTATATGTTTTGTTTTATATTCAACAACCCTTAATTGAAACATTAAACGACGAAGAAATAATTAATTTTTTTATACTCTCTAGACTATTATTTTTAAGATGTTCCTCTATAATGTTTCTTAATCCAACAATTGCTTGTATTCAACCCACACTGAAAAATGAGCTTAAGTTGTAAAAAGAAATTATTTTCTTGTGAAAAGGATTTTACGCTTTTTGTTAATTATAAAAACAGTTGTTACTTAAAATCATTAACTTTTCAAGAATGTTTGACCTATTTCTTAACCTAATGGTCAACAACCTTTTTGAGTTCAGCAAATTTAAACGTTGAAATTTAAATTGAAAAGAAATCGCGTTGAAATTGATTGCTTGATATGGTTATAAGAAATAATTAAGGTTGCACAGTGAAACCTTTACAAATATCTTTTTTTTACGTTCAATAAAAATCCTTGTATTACTTTTTGTGAAAATATTCGTATTCTAATATTGTAAGATCTAATGTTAATATTATCATTCTTTGTTTCAGTGTCGAAAAAATGGAGGTTTCACCTCTAGATTACGTAGTATTTGGCTCAATGCTTCTCATATCGACAGGCATAGGCATCTACCATGGTTTATTCGGTAGAATATCTAAAGACTCATCTCCTGCTCAACATTTCCTAACTGCATCCGGACAGATATCTACCTTCCCTGTTGCTTTATCTTTACTAGCCAGGTAAGCGCGAAATTTACATTTTTTGTACATTTTGAAATGTTTAAAAAAGCAGTGATTTGTTGATCCTCGTCCAGACTGCCGAACCAAACAGAGTGAAATGAGCCGAGCATCGGTCTCTGAGTCTCTGCGTATGTCCAGTCTGAGATGCGCAAGCCCACTTTAGACTGGGCATGCGCAGATATTAATGCTCGGCTCGTTTCCTCTGTTCGGTTCGGCATTCTGGACGAGGATTTAAGATTAATGTACGAGGTTTTAAATATTGAATAGTATATAATATGATAATAGTGTAAAAAATAAAAGTACAAGGTTATAACAGAGCAATAATGTAACAGAATAATTGCCGAACAATTATTTTAAATTATTACTCCAGAGTCAAGATCAAGGTCATATTATAGAAACTATCGGCTGTGTTAATTAATATACTTATGATTGATTCGACAATCAGTTATATCTAAATTTAAGTGATTATATATATATATATATATATATATATATATATATATATATATATATATATATATATATATATATATATATATATATATATATATATATATATATATATATATATATATATATATATATATATATATATATGAGTAAGGCTACTAAGCATAGTTAAAATCAAAGTAAAGAAGGGCCAACATATAACACCTGAAGGAAAACAATGAATTATTAAAAAGGACTTTCTTAACTCTAGAAGTAACTTTAAGTAAAATAGAATATGACTTAGTCTAAAGCCTTTAACACACTGGGATTCTGTTCGGATTCAATGTCACGCAACATTGAGTCAGAGATTACCATTGTTATAATGATAATTTTTAATTACTCTATTATCTTGCATATTACTCTTTTAATTGGCGTTAATGAAAAATAAGAAAGTATCGGATGGGTGTGTAAAATGATTTTTTTTAAATTAGTTACAGCAGTAAAGTAAGGAAATTAAATATTATTGGGTTGATTATAATTATTAATAGAGGAATTATTTAGTTGACTGAAAAATTAAAAATGTATATAAAGAGGCAGTTATAGAATTAATTGAAAGAAGTAATTAACGGTATGTTTAATCCTCGTATATTAGTGTATAATTGATGCAAATTAACTAAGCAGTTAATTGATAATAAATACGAGCGTTAGCTTAACGGTGTTGTTGACGCAATTAGTAGCTTGTGGTGACAACCGAACACATTTATTATTGGACTTATTACATCTACCCAGTTGCCTTCTCGTCTCGCGATCAAGAACTTAATTTCCCAGATTTTACCTTCAATCCGAGTTTAATTTTACCTTTTACCGATGACCGAGTTAGTTGAAATTTGGTACACATGTTCATTTTAATTTTACCAATGCCCAGGATGAGTTCGTTGGACAACGTTATCCGCCCAAGCGTTCGCACGCAACGCTCGCGTAAACGTGAACTTCAAATGTAAAATTGGAATTTTAGGACGGGAAAAAACTCTTACTTCATCTATTCAATGAGACGAGCAACTTTTATAAATTTTTATTTTTATTAAAACTAACACCGACACCGCTATGAAGTAATTAAGAGCACTTAACTTTTTTCTCAATATTCAATACATATTTATTGCAAGACGCTAGCTTCAATTATACAAATAATGTATCTTTTAATTTTGCCTTCTTTTAATTTTGCCTTAACTGCGCTAAGTACAAACAGTTATTTACTTTTAATTTTGTCTCTTTTCTAACTCCGCCATGTATAGTATAAGTAGTTATTAACGTATACTTAGCTGTGTGATTTGTGATTTTACTTACACTTTACACTTTGTGCAGCGCTACAGCCCGAGATGGGCTTTAGCTTCCCTTAAAACATATCACCATTCCTCTCTCCTGCCTGATATGGTTCTCCAATTCCTCACTCCAAGCACTTTCAGGTCCTCCTCCACGTCCTCAAGCCATTTCTTCCTTGGTCGTCCCCGTCTTGAAGGTCCATATATCTTTCCGCTTAGCAAATTCTTAGGCATCCTGCCTTCGTACATCCTTTTTACATGTCCCTGCCATCTTAATCTTTTCGCCTTAATGAACCTAACGATATCTTCCCCTTCCAAGGTATCATTTATCTCTCTGTTCCTTTATAGTCTCCCTACTCTATCAACATAGATTGCACCATATATTTTCCTAACCACTCTTCTTTCAAAAATTCTCAGCAGGATTCATCCTTTTTAGTCAGGGTCCACGTTCCTCCATAAGTGACGAATGGTCTTATATGAGGGTTTTGTATATTAAGAGCTTGGTCCTCCTTGAAACTAAATTAGATGTGACGTTTTATACTTTATATTAATGAAAAGCGTAAAGAACTTCCTTCCTACCGGGTGTCCCGTGACACCACACGTATTTTTTTTTTTTTTTTTTTTTAACTTGAATTTAACCCAAATCATATAACACATAGGTAGATCCAATAAGCGAACCCAAAACTTTCCTGGTATTTGGAATGGAGGGAATCCGCCACTTTATAAATCTACTTGATACGGTCATCAGTGAGAATTAAAATCACCTCTTTGGGAATCCAACCATTACCAGATATTTTAGTAAATTACCTTGGTTTTAGCTGAGAAAACACGGGTACGCTAGTCATTTTTACTACACAGTACAAGGAACCTCTGGATTTTGAATCCCATGCTTGCCCTAACTACTCTCTAAGTGAAAAAATATTTTGGTGACTTAATTACCTATTAGTCCCTACACATCCTTAAGCCCCATTTACTCGGTGATAGTTGACGCAATAGTTGAGGTCATGATAGCAACTATCGCATCAACTAACACCTAGTATTATATTAGTGATAGATTCTGTCATGATTGATCTATCAACCAGTTAAGTGTTCTATCAAGGCAGTCAGAGTACTCACGTGGCAAATTTAAGAACTACCACGCTAGATCCTATATGCTGATTGGCTTATTGTTTGTTTATACTTTAATATCACGTGATCACAGATCTATAGGATGCAATAAATATAATAGCTTGATTTTTCGTTGTTTTTGACAATATAAATATTCTTTTTGCTATATATGTATTATAATATATTAAATGCTCAGTTCCTCAATCCATAAGTAAGATATGTTGGATACGAGTGCGAGTACAAGACAACAAGTTTTGACGTAAGTTAACTCTAACCGTGTTGACTACATCTTCGTGATAGTCCTATGATGTTCACTCACTTGATAGTATTATCGTGAGAGAACGATCATTATGTAAACAAGATTACCATAATATTTTAAACTTATATAAAAAATGTTAAAATTAGAACACTGATTATTGCTATTACATATATGTTCCTAATTAAAAATATTTGAAAAATGTTACATTTAACAGAAATGTTATTCACCGATATTTTGAAATATTTATAAGTACGTCTTAGAACGCAGAAATGAATCAATATTTAATATTTGTGGTAATTTAGACAAATAAGCTTGTCAAGTGTAATTAATAAAACTACTATACGCACAACTAAACAATTCAAGATTTTTTTTAATACTTATTGAGACCTAGAATTCTGAATAAAAGAAGAAATTATCTTCTTGTATTCAATAAATGAAATTGTTATTTGAGAAAGTATGTCTAAAGTGTCTAACTGATAACAGATTTTTTAATTTACAATAAAAAAAAGTTGCTTTTTGGCCCTATAAGAAATGAGAGATAGATTTTTAATTTATTTCTAAAAGAGTTTGATCACTTTTTAAAAACTAATCACTTTTAACTCAGTAAAAACATTTTAATATATATATATATATGGGGGGGGGGGGGTCTTCTTAGAGTTTAAAGGTTTATTCTATTTCCTCTTATTTCATATTTATTTCCTCCTTCATCAAGCCAAACAAATTAAAGTATTTTGAACTCGTTGATACAGAATCTTCTGATATATTAATTAGGTAAAAGTAGTATTTTTCCAAGCTCGTACAATCATCATTTCAATATGAATAGTCATAATCATGTTTGATTGTGTAACGAAAAATGAAAAAATAAATAAATAAATAGGAAATGTTTAAAGATGTCCTTCGGATTTTCCCTTAATTTTCTTGTTTTTGTTTTATTTTATCATTCCTCCAACTAATGGAACATTTTTTTTTAATTTTTATTAGAGCTCTATTCTTTTGTTATTAATCTGTACAGTTTGCTTGGGAAGTTGTTGCACAGTTTTCAAATGGTTTTCAATTACCTAATATGTATTTATTAACAGTGTGTTATATAATACTATTTTAATAAAAACTTTAATGAATCTAAGTTTTTATTTATGATATTAATATTTTGCTTCCGAGCTCACCGATGGTAACGGATGCTATTTGGTCGTTCCGAAGAACGAAAATATTTTGTATTCGATTTCAAAAATTTTAAGACAGAGAACGGTTTCATACATCAGGGAACATTTTTGGTTCCAAGTATGTCTTTCGGTCTGTCTATCTGTCACTCCAACATATCTTAAAACTACTCGTCGATTTTAATGAAATTTGTTTGGTAGGTCATAATTAGCCCATTTGTTGGCCCCGCATGAATTTCAATCTTCTGCACTTATTTGTATCTCTTCAACATGCGCACAAACATACATTTATTTACACCTATATCTTCAAAAAGCACCCTTCAGATTATTATGAAATTTGGATGGTTTATCGAAAGATGCCTGCAGATTACACCAGATTAATTTCAACCATTCTCTTCGTCTGCATTCTTTAAATTTTGACACATTTTTAAAAATCGGAGGGAAGATTTAAACAAATTTGACATAAATAGGGTTTTTAAAGCATTAAAGTATACGAAATAGAGTACGAGGAAGCTATATGCCACACTAATTGGCAGACTGTTCTTCTTATTACTTTTTGATAATAAAACAAAACAGGCTTGTGGTCAGTTCTAATTATCAAACTTTTATGTCTTGTCTGAATCAAAGTTAAAGCTGTGTTTGCACATAGAAAAGCAAGGATCAGCAAACACTAAACCTGGATATTATATATATATGGAAAAGCTTACACAACAAAAAAATTTGTTTCCCTTAAATATAGGGTTAAAAGGAAAGAAAAATACCAACTCATATTTCCTTGCAATATTCCAACATTAGAATTGCCTTTTTATGCCTGGGAAAGACCGCTTTATCCTTTATCCTATACACATATCAAAATACGTAAAGAAACTGTTGAAACCACATTGTTTTGAAACGAATTCTGGGGAAAGCAGGAGAAAGATGAGTTACAAATAAAATTAATTTTTAGAATACAAATTAAATGGGAAACATTTTTCTTTTTATTACTGGCCTTATATATTACTTTGCTTTGTAAGTTTAATCGCACACCTTTTAGCTTAGACTAGGCTCTAAGCTAGATAATATTAATTTGTTTAACTATAAGAAAAACTATTTTTTCTTTTTTAAGAACAACTTCAGACGACAACGACGACAGGTTTAATAACCCAATTTAACATTTAAGGAAAACAAAAAACTTGTTCTATAAACAAAAATAAAGTAAATTAAAATAAAATAAAATAAAAATGTTTTTCGCTTCCGCGACATTCCCCAGAAAGCCTTTTTTCTCATTCCGCCGCTACTTCTAGGGGAATTAATTTTGAAATAGGACGGGTGAGTACAGTTTCTTCTGTCTTGACCTTTGCAGCTCTTATTTTTCCGTCCGCACTGTGCTTAACTTCGGTGATCATTCCAATCTTCCATCTTTGACGAGGTTTCAGTTCTTCATGGATGTGGACAACCTCTCCAACCTGCGGTACCCGCCGACCTCCACTGCCTGGTTTGTTTGCCCTTTCTCTGAGTTGAGCCAGGTACTCAGATCTCCAGGATTTCCACGCGGTCTGAAGGATTTCTGATCCCTTTCTCCATTTGCCAAGAAGAATTTGATGTGCTTTTGCTTCATTGAAGTTATCCCTTTCCGGGCAAGTGCTACTCTTTGTTTCTCGTAGCATTAGGAAGTGGTTTGGCGACAGTGTTTCGCCCTCTCCCTCTCCCACATAAACCAATGGTCGACAGAATTATTTTCTGTTATAATAGAACCGCAAAACCTTTTTTTTTCTTTTTCTTTTTTTTATAATTATATAATTTGTCTAGGTATATTAAACATGCATATGCAAGTTTTGATGCATCAGAAAAGCAATGCAATTCATATACGTCGTTAAACGCACCTATTTTTATTTTTATTTCAATAAATGTAATTTTTTGTAAATGCTTATGTATCTCTTTCCAAATTTCTATAAAATCATTAATTAATTCACCCCATTCTAATTTTTTCTCCAAGATTTGTTTAATAAAAAAATTTGCCTTGATTTTAATTGGTGCTGCTAACCCTAAAGGATCGAAAATTGAACTTACTTGTTTTAAAATATATCTTTTTGTATTTAATTTTTGGTTACCTTGTTTCATTTTAACTCTTAATTTATTTTTTATCGTATTCCAACGAACCCCTAATGTGGATATACAATCTCTTTCTTCCCCGTCTGAAGCAGGAATTGGACTTAGAAATGCTTTTTCATTCCTAAACACCTCATGACGTTTCTGTATCAACTCTGTGTCTATAGATATTCGCTTGTATAATGAACTGAACTTACCTAATGATAAATCATAATTTTCTGGTAGTATATCATGTGGAGGATATTGCCTCCATGGCCACGATACACTATACCTACCAATTGCCTTTTGGTTAGTACTTTTTTCATATTGAATCAAAGCTAAATCACTGTCAGTTTTGTCTAAATTTTCTTTTATTCCTAAAATTTCTAAATTCCCAATTAATTTTAAGTCACATTCGGTTTGAAATAATACAGATTCCGAATCATTCTTTTGCTCACAAACTATGTGCTCACTATTGACTAATAAAGTATGAATATTATCTGAATCTGTATCTCGGCTATCTCTGCAAAGACTGCCGCTGTCAAAGATTGCCCTTTTAATAAATGACTTGTCTAAATTGTTTACTAAAACAGTTGCAGTTTGTAAAGAGGTACTGTTACCTTGAGCCAGTAATTGAACTTCCTTTTCATTTTGTTTTTCTACATCAGAACTATTTTCAATTGATACTACTGAAACTACTTTTTTAGATTTAACATATTTTGGGCAAAGGCTACGATGATGATGAGCCTTTTTCTTGCAGTGGAAGCACACTTGTTGGCTTTTACAGACTTTAGCTGTATGGCCTTTTTTTAAACAAACAAAACAGTTGCCATCTAATTTTTCCTTTCTTTCCTCTATTGTTCTGTATTTATTACAAGAATCTGACCAGTGCTGGTCAGAGCAGTATTGACAATTTGGTTGTTTAACCAGCAAGGCATCTGTAGTAACCCTACTCGGCCTATAACTATGCCTATCTGACGTTGTATTGTCCCATCTTTGTCCTTTAGATCCTAACCCTACTCCTACACTAGATTTTTCTTTCATACTAATAATTTTATCTAATCGGTTTCTTAAAGTTTTACAAGTAAAGTTATTTGAGGTTTCGTCACTTTGAAACATCTCAAATTGTTCCAACAAGCCATGTATTTGTAATGGAAATTTAGATCTGATTATGGAGACATAACAACTATTGTTTGTATCAACTCCTAAACCCTCTAATGATCTACACAACGATTCAATTTCATCATATGTATTTCGTAATTTATCTGGAAAATTATTTGAAATATTTAAATTCCTAAGTTTTGACAGCAAATCCTCAATAATTAATTGTTTATTTGAAAACCTATTTTTTAGTAAACTAATCGCCGCGTCATAATTTGATTCTGTCAATGAGAGACCAGCTATACAGTGAGCTGCTTCTCCCGTTAGCTGCTGTTTGAGATAGTTAAATTTGTCTATTTTTTGTAAACTTTCTTTGCTATTTATTGCCGAATCAAATTGCTCCCAAAATTGTGTCCATGTTAGACGATCTCCGTCAAATTTAGGTAATGTCAGTTT
This sequence comes from Gerris lacustris, assembly GCA_951217055.1. Classification (NCBI taxonomy): domain Eukaryota; kingdom Metazoa; phylum Arthropoda; class Insecta; order Hemiptera; family Gerridae; genus Gerris; species Gerris lacustris. The sequence goes on from OX578281.1 coordinate 44,849,926, forward strand.
TGGTAGTTTTACGCCGAAATGATTTGAATGTTTAGAGCTAGAACTTAAATTTAAATTTCGACTGTCATTGTTCGTAATTTCCTCTAAAATGTTCTGAATTTCGATAACTTTGCTTTCCGTTTCTAAAATCACGTTAATTATTCCCGTAATTTCCTCTTTGTATTTTTCTCTGCCCACCGGATTTAAAGAACACGCATTCTCAAATTCTTTAAAAAAGTTTTTATAAGTGTTTACGTTGTTTGACAAACTGTCCCGACGGTTTTTTGCGACACGTATAATTTGAGGAGTGTTACTATGCATAATATTTTGATCTATCAATTCATCGATGTCATTCATTTCCTTAATTAATTTTAATTTAATTGGTTCCATTTTATCCATAATCATGTCAAATGTCATCGTTATATATATTTTTTTTTTGACTTTGGTTTACGTGAAAGAGCGAAAGATTGAAACAACTGGACCTTACCAAGCTTTCCTGAATAAGTCTACTCCTCACCAGGGATTAGACTTCTAATAGTTCTTAAACTTCAAACCGGGTCTTCTCCTCACCAGGGATTAGACTTCAAGCCAGGCAGTGGAGACTTCTATTGACTATCTTTTTCTATTTAACCACGCTCTGCTACCATTTAGCTTAGACTAGGCTCTAAGCTAGATAATATTAATTTGTTTAACTATAAGAAAAACTATTTTTTCTTTTTTAAGAACAACTTCAGACGACAACGACGACAGGTTTAATAACCCAATTTAACATTTAAGGAAAACAAAAAACTTGTTCTATAAACAAAAATAAAGTAAATTAAAATAAAATAAAATAAAAATGTTTTTCGCTTCCGCGACACACCTATTACCCCAATTCTGAACCACTTCCCGTCTTTCAATCTTCCCGAAATTTTGTACATGGAAACAATTTAGTTGAAGAATACAGAAAAAAAATTGTTGAAAATAAGACCAGTATTTTTCTATTAATTATTTAATAAAATATATCATTTTAATTTTTGTACATAATTTAATTTTTTGTATTTGAGGATAAATCCGTAGTATAAAGAATGTAAATTAGCCTTACACTATTGTAACTTCAATATGACATAGAACCTCAACAATTTGAACCAGCTGTTAAATTGATGGAAAAACATAAATCTAGATCTAAAAATTTGTTGAAAATAAGACCAATTTTTTAAAATGGTATTTTTATATTAATTATTTGTTTACCCTAAATTTATATTGCTATAAATTGTTATTTACTTTTTATTAATGGCGCCCTAAGGACTAAGACCTTAAATTCATAAAATTAAATAATATTGTCATTAGTTTTGAAAAAAATACATTGTTGTTTATTTTGTGATCAGTTGAAGAATTTAGAATATACTATAATATGGTACTTAGTAAATCACCGTTTTATAATAATTATCATTCCTTATCAAAAAATGAAGATAATTAATGTTAAAACACCTTTAAAAAATTAAAGCGCAATTCTTTATGTAAAAAGAAACACCTTTGTAGAGTTACATTTGTCCGGTTCCAATAAAATTAAGTTGTTTGTCCCATTTACATTCTTAAACTATGTCAAATGTCTTTAATGTTTGGGGTCTGGTAGAACGGGTTCCAGGAATACACAACCAAGAAACCTTTAATTCACCACATATTTTTACCTCATCTTCCTGGATTTAGACAGGTTTTGATGAATGTCGACAGTCGACACCCTCGCGTCGTCGTCAAGTCTTCTTACAGTTTAATGATCTTGTTCTAGATGGCAAAAAAAACTCATTAGGTACGCTTGGATGAGATTTATTTTTTTTCGTGTCCTAATTATTTCCATTCTGACACAAAAATTAACCGCGACAAAATAATTCGTATAAGTTATTTTAAACAATTATATAATACAATTTAAAAAACAAAAGAATAATCATTTAATTTTTTTAATTCTTGATATTTCTATTTTGTAAGGGTTAGTCTCTTAGTAGTCTGAGGGTAGGTTCATTCTTCTTCTTTGAAGTATCATAATCTCTTTATTTGTAAGAGGGTGAGATTGAAAAACTATTTTGCTTGGCTGTCTTTTCCAGTTAGCTGCTTATATTATAAATAAAATGAAAAACTCATTATAAATAATTTCTTAAAATTCAATTTTCATATTTTTGTTGTCGAAAATTTATAGAGGGGTTTAGCTTGGACACATTTTTTGGGGGAAAAAATTAAAAATACCTTAGCAAAACGCTGCATTCTTGATTTATAAAACAGTTTAGTTTTAATGGGGTTATTTTTAGGGTCCGTAGGCAAGACCAAGGACCCTTATATTTTCCTGCGTGTGTCTGTCCGTCCGTCCCCCTGTCGCCTGCTCTCACGGCTACACCTTTCGTCCGATCACATTGAAATTTGGCATATAAGTGTCTTGTACCTTTTAAGAATATAGCGACTTATATTTTTCAAAAAAATTAGGGTAAAAAATTAAAAAAACTTATGAGTTATTTTTTTTTTTTTTTGGTCACCGTGTGGGGTATCATATGAAAGGGTACGTCGAGCAGATAACAAAAAATATATAATTTTTGGTTATAAGCTTGGATAGGGCTAGCATAGGCGAGTTTGAAGTGGGTGGGAAAAGTGTCCCCCCCCCTCTATCTCGCTTATGTGAAGTGCAAAAAATCTTAAATAATTCCTGAACATTCTTCGACAGTAAAGATACCACTTTTTGGAAATATCAAAAACAAAATTCTTTTATTTTTTATTGACAAAAACATTTTTTATACTTATGGTCTTTTTTATGATTGTAGTCCGGTTCAGTGGCAAAAAAATACTTCATCAGAAGTTTGTTTATGTGTTTTGAGAATATCAGACCCATAGGATAGTTCAAAGTAAACTTTTTAGCATTTTAAAAGCACCATCAATAGGTACTAAAACAATACTGTGTTTCCTACGGACCCTCACCTGCTGACCAGCACACACTTGACTTGTTTATTTTTAATACTTCCTTCCATACTATGCTGATTCGGGAGTAGTCGGTCAGTTTCGGAACGAGTCAAATCCAGCTCCGTATTATCCTTTTATTTTAAACGAGCTGTGAAGCCCTGTAGAAACAAAACATCCCCAATTTGAAATTCAAGTTAAATGGCATGGGGGGGGGGGGGAATGTCCTTTTTTGACACAAGAGTGCGAGAGGATGAATACAAACTTCTTTTTACATGGCACAGATCCCCCAAGTTTCATTTATTTATCGCTAACTGTTTAGATTTTTCAACGATACAAATTTCATTATTTTACTATTTTCGGGAGGGTGCACTGAGATCTTACATTTTTATACATTTTCCCCTTATATAGAAGGCAAAATATTGTAGTTGGTACCGCTTTAAATAAATTAGCATAACTTAATAACAGGTTTGCTAAATACGTTGTTTAAAATAGTTATGTGTTGTTCCAACAGCAAGCCATATTTATGTTTAAATACTGTAATAATACAAATATAATATCGTTACATTATACAATATGTATATTATATATATATGTATATATATATATATATATATATATATATATATATATATATATATATATATATATATATATATATATATATATATATATATATATATAGTATATATATATATATATATATATATATATATATATATATATATATATATATATATATATATATATATATATATATATATATATATATATATATATATTAAATGTATGTACAACAACCATTTACTATTAAGCTGTTATTACCCTGCTGATTGTGTTAAAACCGCATTTTGAAGCATTGATGCTTAAATTAATGGTTTGTTTTGAAACTTAAAGCTTAACTTCTATGTCTAATAGACAAGCAAGAATTTAAATCCTAAAATAACGCCTCGGTTAGCTTGAAACTGGATATACTTAGAAGCAGCAATTTAACTCTAAACATATTGAATCGACTTTCATGCATAATGTTAATTCGCTCACCCGCAAGAAAAGTGACACAACTAAAAAAAAATATTTTTTGTATTATTGCAGTAATAGATGTATTTTAGGAAGATCTTATAACTGGAATGGTGTTAAAAGTCTAGTTATTAGGATGGACCCTAAATTTCGAGAAGTATCACTTTATCAAAACAGATAGTGAAGTGTGCCGGAACAAGAAAAACGACATATCTCAGTGCTAAGTCGACCTTCAAAGGGTTATCTTATAACGTCAAACAAGAATAGTGTCTTATTTTAACTTAATGCAGTATTTGTGCTGTATTCTGACGAGTTCCCCAAATTAGTTCCGTCACATCTGGGAAATAGTAATTCTTCTTGGTGATAAGATAAGTTATTTACTGGTTATTTTTAGGATTAAGCATGTCACATCTTGACTTGTGTGAGTATTATATACATACTAACAAAATACAAGATTTTCGTAATCTGTGGCTCCTTTATGGAATAAAACATGCATTTATCGCCTTAATTACTATTACGTCTTTAATTTTATCGTTTGCTCACTCATAATTATAATAATAATAAATTATTTCCAAACAAGTTAATAGTTTAAAAATAAGGTTAATAATGTTCATTGGGTTATGTTTAACATTGGTATGGAAAAACATAGGCAAAATCACAATGTTAACGAGGCATATTACATTGATACTCATACTCTATTATAAGTTAAATAATTTGAATAAATTCAAATTTCATTAATTTAATGTAATTTTTAATTTTATAGTAAGTGTTTTCCAAAATGCATTGATGTTTTCTCGCTGGTTGTCAGATTTGTATTTAGTGGTTAGAGGGTAATTGATGAAGTGACAGCTTCATTGATTTAATGCATTTGTGGTCCGAAGTCCGAAACAATAATCTAACAACTATCGATTTACGAGTTTCTTCATCGCACTTTGAGGCCAATTGTACAGCTAATTGTAAAAAGTAGATGTACTTTGATTTTAAAATTTTTTTGTTATAGTAAATACAAGGAATTTGCTTTATGCAGATTTTTGTAGATGTATTTTTAAAATATAATAATTATATAAAAAAGAATATTTTAATTTGTCTCAATCGATTTTCGAAAATGTGTTCCGAAACAAGTTCGTCGCATTTCTAAGTCTTTAAATTGGACAATAAGCGAAAAAAAATCGATGCATTTAGGAAAATAACCTGACGTACTCTTGTTTTTAGACTGGTAAATAAATGTATGTGTGTGCGCATGTGGAACAGAAACAATTAGGCACTGAAGGTTGAAACTTATATGGGACCAACAATAGGCTAATCATGACCTAACACCCAAATTTTATTAAATCGTACGTGAAGACTTTAAGATATGTTGGTTCACAAATTACAAGATAAAAAGAACTTTTTACATACTGCGTTTTTACATTTTTTGTCATAAATCATAAATTTGAAACCCAACAAAATGAAGATCGTAAATATGGGATATGTCAAAACAAATAAAATAACTTTTAGATATTTAGATTTTTTCCGAACTAACTTTCTATACAGCAAAATTTGCTGAAAACGAATTAAATTCTGCTGAAAGCTGGCTAAAAGTATTAAAATAATGCATTGTCATCGTGTTCTGAGCTATTCTAAAAGTTTCTAATGTCTAGCTACTCGGGAAGTTAGTTAAAAATTGATTACAAGATTTGTACTGGACAAACAAACAAATAAACAAACAAACAAACAAACAAGAAAGCAAGCTAATAAAAACATAGTAAATATAGTGACAGACCGACAGACAGAAACGGATTTCTGTCTTTTCTAAAATGGATTTTTAGAATTGGGACATAACATAGTTTCGTCCTCAGATCACATAACTTCCCTTACCTTTGGTAAGCTCGGAAGCAATAGATCATTGATAAGGAATTTAAAGGTGATTTACGATCACAGATGCTGCTCAAGATCTCTAAGCGAATACTCAGATAAGAATTCTAGATTTCTAAAATTCGGATTTTTTTTTATTTCAAAGCTCATTAAGTCATTGTATTCTTCACGAAGAACAATTATAATACATATTTATTATTCTCACGGTCATGTTTTTATAAAAATATTAAACTAATTAATTTTAATATAATCGTATAAAATTGTGTTATCAAGCGTATAATAAAATAGACTGCTAATTAGAGATATCATATACCTTCCTTGCATCCATATCACGTACTTTATTGATGCAATGCTTCTACAACCCATAATTGTCTAAATTTATTTTATTTTGCTTCCGAGCTTATCGAAGGTAACGGAAGCTATGTGATCGTTCCGAGGAACGAAAGTTTTTTTGGTCTCCGATTTCAAAAATTCCAAGACGGAAATCCGTTTTAGACATCAGGGAACATTTTAGGACCCGTGTCTATATACGTCGGTCTGTCACTCAATTTTTGTGAAGCAATATAACTTAAAAACTATTCATCTGATCTTATTGTACGACTCATTTGACTCAACGCCGGATTTTTTCCTTACCTTGTAACGGCACTGAAGTACTGATGGCAGAGAGGCCGAAAACTAGTTTTGTTGAATAAACATTCATTTTGTGGAAAGGCTTTCCGTTTTTCATTATTCTTTATAAATATGTTTAATGATAGAGTAAATTTGGTATTATTGGATTTAAATAACATCATGGCCGAGCGTCATCCTCACTCAGGCGGCCACAAAACTAGACAGGCTTTGGGGCTTCCAATCCAGTTTTAGGAAACTTGAAAAACTTGTTTTTATAAAATTAAAACACAATACATAGACATTATATGGGGGATACATATACATTTTGTTGTAGGAATTTGTTGTACAATCTATCTAAACGTGTTTAATATTAGGCCCTTTAAGAAAAAACAAAAAAGTTTTTCGTTTTTATATCAAAAATATATTCTTATTCATAATGCTTAATTGTAATTCCTAATGAAGAATTGATAACGCTTGGGTCCATTTCATCAATTTATATGAATGCACTAAAAACTTTGAGTTAATAGTTATTTATGTTACTAGGCAGCAAAATAGAATTTTACTGACAAGTTAATGTTAGCCTCCGCTCCGGAAGCGAGGACAGGCTATGAAAATTTACAATGAATACACGTTGCAGACATGTTTCCTTTCTGTCTTGTAGCATGTAATATATTATCTACGGGTGGCAGAAAAATGAAACTGCTAAATATATATATTTATTAACTAAGTATAAAATAAATTTTATAAGTAAATAATAATAAAAGTATAAAATAATTTTTTTATTAGAAAAACAAAAAAAAATAAAATAAAATAAGTCATAAATCAATATCACACACATACCATCAAATACCAATACTTATATTCAACACATAATCAGTTTACTTTATCCACTTACCAAATCCCCGTTACAATAGGTTATGGGCCCATCAGGATTGCTCTAAAAAGTAAATTTAATGTTATTTGTTTTCCGAAAATTAATAAGCGTTAAAAGACAGTGTGTGTTAGGAGTGTATTGTGAATTTTGTCGTACACGTTTTCTGGAAGTCAGTGAGGTAACCCCTTGCTTGAAAATGGCATCAACTACAAATATCACACCTTATAAAAAATCATTCGATGGGAAAAATACTTGGTTGCGCTTGGATCAAAATGATTTTCTGGAAGCGATTGAAAAAAGGAAATCAACTACCTCCCAAGATGTTCTTGAGAAGAACGATTTGAAGTCAAGGGATATAACTGTACAATGGCTTCCACCTGTAATATATGAGACAAGAAAACAACAAAGGAAATGTATGTAACACTGGAAAACACATACACGAGGAAAGGAGTAGCTACACAAGTAATAAAACGTGAATTAGCAGCAATAAAGGTTTCAAATGAAAGTTCATCACAATCATCTCACTATCTTCAGGAATTTAAAAAGGGAAATAGTTGATTTGAATAATTGTGGTGCTAGTGTTGATGAAGATGAAATCATATCTCAGCTATTAGCTCAATGCCAAATTCTTATCTAGTATAGGTACTCACTACAACAATAGATATAGTATTTAACCAGCCAATTACAAAGATTACTTTGGAAGTTGTGAAAGAAAAATAGCTGCAGGAAGAACTTCGACAGGACAGAAATCATAAAACTAGTGAAACAATCAATCAACAAAATTGATCGAAGAAAACTCTAATCATAGAATCAGCCTCAAATAATTAAAAATAGTTATAACGGAATGCCACATAATTCTGGTGGAATATTTTGATATAATTGGTATGCCTGTAATTAAAAAGGACATGTGAGAAACGATTGCTCTAATTTAAATAAAAATAAAGTGCATATAGCTCGAGAACAAACTGAAAAAAGGGAAATTGCGCAAAAACATTGGAAAAACTGTAAATAATAACAAAATGTTGGAGGTGACAATCAACTTTCACTCTCATCTAGAGTAAATTGTGCTGGGGAAGGATGTCATTTATTTGTGATTGACTCCGGAAGTACAAATTATTTGTGTGGTATGCTATTGGAACAATATTTAATTGATGATGTTGATGTAAATTTTAAAATACGTGTTACAAAAAAAGGTGAAAAATTGAAAGCACTAAAACGAGGAAACCAGTGGCGCACCCACATAATCCTAGGTGCTAAGGGTACCACTGGAGGAAACCAGTAACCGTGCTGTAACCTATACTCCACTTCATGTGCTTGTTGCTAATGCTTGTCGCATGTGTTTTATAACTGTATACGAGCTTTAGGGCTTAATTTGAGATATTTTTGAAAAAGTAAATTAATTTAGATAAGTTAATATGTATATCTACAAGAAGACCAACAAATCAAAACAAACATATATTTTTATTTGAATATATGTTGTTACCTTAGCTTAGCAATAACAAATCCTTTTGAGGTGAGTCGTCACCGTCGTTTGGACACTACTCGATTATATAAATGATTCGTCCTTACTATTTCAATAAATAATGCCTTATTTTACTGCCACAAGTAGATAAAATAAATTTGACTAGACCTTACAACCAAAAAATTGAAAACTGGTTGAAAAATTCAGTTCAGTCAAATGATACTTCTTTAGATTGTTACTCCCCTATGTTTTTTTATAAGGGGAGTAACAATCTAAAGAAGTGACCATCAAATAATACACAAAAATCTTAATTTTCGCATAATTATTATAATACCGCTGATTATTTATTTTCTATTACTAATTGGAGAAAATCTTGATGGTGTGATTAAATATACAAAAAATTCGTTTAACACAACTATCACTTGCCCCTCAGTGAAAGCTCTGACAATATAACTTGTTTTTACACATTAATAAAATACATATTCTTCTTTAATCATTATTTTTGTGTATCAAACGAAACAAACAACACCATAACAACTAATTATGTAACATATTATGAAGATAATTGATTTTAAAGTGTCGATAAATGTTTCAATCGGCTTTAGGTTACTGTTATCATACCCGTTAAGGTTATATTTATTTAATTACTTATATTTATTACTTTATTTATTTTTTTATACATAATATTTATATATATATCTGAAGTTTAATAATTATATTATTAATCTAAATTATCTATAATTATTTCTTTAAGGCCATAAAACTAGCTATAAAAAAAATTGTTTTAAAAGTATTTTATGGGTATTTAAACCAAGGTTATTTATAAAGTTTGACATTGATTATTAATAATTTTTTATCTTATAATGAACTCTTCACTATTATTTTTTTAAATTATGCACTCAATTTTAACTAATTTTTTCTGAAAGTAAGTTTTTAATTAAAATTACTCCAAAAGCTTGGTAGAAATATCTGACTTTAAACTTAAAAATTTAAGCCCCATTTACACAGTGATAGTTCTCCCACGATAGAACTACCACGACTACCATGTCAGTATACGTCATAGAACTATCGCCGAGGTGTGCAACACAGTGAGAGTTAGCATACGTCAAAACTTGTAGTCTTGTACTTAAAGTTATATCCGTCTCCTACATTTTTGACTTGGATATAGAAATAGAGTATTATATGTATTATTATGTTAAATTATAATACATATACAGCAAAAGGAATATTCATATTGTCGAAAACAACAAAATCTGGTATTAAATATGAAGCCATCCATCATATTTGCTGCTTTTTTCTACTATCATGTGATATAAAAGTATAAATAAACAATAAGCCAATTAGCGTCTAGGATCTAGCGTGGTAGAGGTGGTTAGAGTTGGTTAGAGGTGGTTTTTCGACACAGTGAGGGGTATCATATGAAAGGGTACGTCGAGCTGATTACAAAAATATATAATTATTTCGATATAACTTTGATAGGGCGAGTGTAGGCAAGTTTGAAGTGGGTGTGAAACGTGTCCCCCCCCCTCCCTCTATGTCGCTTATGTGAAGTGCAAAAAATCTGAAACAATTCCTGAACATTCTTCGACCAAAAGTAAAGATACCACTTTTTGGAAATTTCGAAAAAATATTGGTGCCCCCCCCCCCCCCCCCCAGACCAAGCTGAGTATAAAAAAAAAAAAATACCCCTGCGCCAACGTAAAATGAAGGAAGAATAAGAATTAGAAGAAGAAGTATCAAAACTACCATTTTCAAACCTATTTTTCTCTACTTCTAGATTTGACTATTTTCTATCTCAATATCTATTTGACCGATTTCGACCATTTTTTTATTTTGATCTACAGGACACGGCCTTCAAAGATATTAAAAAATTATTTAGGTAGATTGTACGTATTTCCCGCTGCAGACCCTTAAATACCCTAGTTCGTCACCTGCAGTAAAAATATATACACATACACTGGCAGCTTTTGTGAAATTTTGAATTTTTGATTTGGTGGGACGAAACGCTGCTGCGTTCCTAAATTTGTATAATAAATCATCTTTTTTAATTTGTAGGTATATAAATTTATATACAGTAAAAAAAACATATAATTTTGACAATAATGTTGTAAACGTATAAAATTATACGAAATTGAACGCAAGGAAGCTATTCTCACTAATTGGCTTGTGCCACACTAATTTGATTTTTTTTTTTCCCAAAACAACTGCATAAAAAATAAAAAGAGAAAATTAAAAAAACAGTCTGGCATTGATACACACCAATAGTGTTCAAAAACAATTTTGATTCTAATTTTCACAACAGGCCCTGTGTACGATAGAATGAAAAAACAAAAAGAAAGAACCTATTTGTCAATGAAAGATCCCTTTCCACAAAGGTTATTTCGATTGGCTCTTAATAAAGTCTACATGTTTATGCCTGAAAGCTGTTTGGTATATGTAACTAATAGTTGCTCTTAATAAAAATGTTCCAATTATAGGTCCCCTCATTTATGCATTTTGGGTATTTGCGTCATGTATTGTTGCGATTGTATCGACATGTATAATGATATTAATTAATTTTAGTTTTAAAAAGTAATTAACATTTTTAGAATTTAAAACATAAAAATACATGAACAAGGAAAAACTAAAAAATATATTGTTAACTTAAATCAAGTGAGCTGTAATTTCAACTACTTACACAATGACTTTTAATCATCAATTGAATTTAAGTTTATTATTCAAGTTTATATATTCAAATAAAGTTTTAGAGCGCAGACGGTTCAAATTAATCTTGGGATATCTGCGGATTACTTTCGATAAACTGTAAAAGTTTCATACAAATCAGACAAGTACTTTTGAAGCTATAGGTGTAAATAGATGTATGTTTGTGCGTATGTGGAAGAGAAACAAATAAGCGCAAAAGGTTGAAACTTATATGGGACCAACAATGGGCTAATTATGACCTACCATCTAAATTTCATTAAAATCGAACGTGTAGTTTTTTAATATCTTGGTTCGCAAAAATCGAATTTTTGAAATCGGAGACCTAAAATATTTTCGTTCTTCGAAACGATCACATAGCTTCCGTTACCTTCGGTAAGCACGGAAGCAATTAACTACTTTCTTATTTAAAAGAAACAACCTTATTTATATTGGCACTTCTTTAGATTGTTACTCCCCCTAAAAAACTAGAGGGGAGTAACAATCTAAAGAAGTCGTATGGAATGTTCTTCTTTAGACTTTTACATCCCTTATAAAAACAGAAGTGTGATATTCCTTTGCCCCAAAGTAAATTGAACTAAACATCCCTTTGTCCTAATAGTTATTGAGTCTATCATTTATACTTAAAAAACAAAAAAACTAGGAAGTAACAATCTAACGAATTACCTTTATCTTATAGAAAGGTATAATAATTGGTGCAAATTTCAGTGCAATCGGAAAATTTTTCGACCTAACAAAAAAATAAATGAAGCAGGAGAAAAAGCCGTAAGTCAAGCAACCGCCGTAAAGTCATAACCCCCACCTTCACTCGCACTTGCTACCGCCAGCCATCAGCGCAATCTGACCACTCTAGCAGCGCATCAGCGACCAGTAAATAAACACGTGGCCTTTATATTTTTTTATTGAAAACTGGCGAGTAGCAGCCAATACAATTTTATAATGTGACTGGGTTGCCAGCCGCTACTTTGTAGTACTACTGTCAGTCGCTGATCAGCAGCGGCCGGCAACCAGCCTGACCCAGGCTTAAGGAGCTCTTCACTCCGCGCGGGGTGAAGTGGTGAAGGCTAATTAACTTTCTTAGTCAGAATTAGGATTGGAGCGTCCATGGAGGTCATCATAAAAGATTCTAAGAAATAGTTTCTCCGCATAAAGAATGGAAAAAATAATAAGAGAGGCAATTTCCTTGAATCTGTTCAATCATTTATTTCTATTACCGGAATTAACTTCTACGATAAAATTCTAAAGATAAGTTCGATAAATTAGTTAACTCTCTTTTGTTCTCATATTCTCTTTACTTTCTTATCTATATACAATAAATATGTACAATACAAAAAAATTAAAGTAAACCATGTCATGCCTTTTCTTCACTTTATAGATTACATCTTTTTTATGATTTATGATCATAATATTATCAAGATTATGTAAAAGATGATTTATGGTGCAATACATTATACATTATAATTCATTATAACTGAGTTATAAGAATCGCAAAGATAGTTTTCGCAGCTAGAAAAATGATTCCAAAAATGAGGTTAATTGTTGTTGATGGACTGAATAATTATGATTTTTTCCCCTAAAATTTTACTTTGACTTAAAGCGTCTCGAAATTTGTATAATGCATTGAAACTTCCAATATTTGGGACATTGTCAAACTTAACGTCTTTAGCATATATGGGAAAATAAAAATTGCAGAATGAGAAAAATAAAACCATTGTTTGTGTCTACTCAGACAAGAATTTATTATATATATAATCTTATACTAAATAAAGCTGAATGAGTTTAGTAACGTAGTATTCGTATATTCTAGAGATTCATTACTACTTTGTCTCTTCTGAGATTTAATCTAACACTACAGAACAAAGAACTTAGTAATGACAGCTTCTCTGCCTTCATTATAGTTATATATATATTTATATATATATATATATATATATATATATATATATATATATATATATATAATGCTTCTTTTTAAGACAAGTTTTCCTCATTGTCTAAGGTTGCAGCATAGTTAAAATCAAAGTTAAGAAGTGGCAAGATTAACACCTTTGAGAAAACAATGCTTTATTAAAAAAGATAAACTTTCTCAACTCCATGAAACTTTATCTAGCTTGAGCTTAACACACCTGGGATTCTTTTTTCGTAGTCAATGCCACTCAAAATGAAGTCTGAGATTCCCATTTAGAACAGTATTCAAATATTTAGCTCTGTGACGTGTCAATTGTGTAAGGCCTCTTTCACACGAGGCAACTTAGTTGATTCAACTAGTTGACTGGTTGACTCTCAACTAGTTGACTGCCCGTGTGAAGACTTTTTCAGGCCTCTTTCACACGAGGCAACTTTGTTGATTCAACTTCTCTTCCCAACGGAGATTCAGTACGATTTTTGGACCCGAGAAAGCAGGGGTACGTGTACTTCTTGTGCTTGCTCTTCTGCAAGAAGAAGAGAAAAAAAATGCTTGCATACGTGTCTGCAAGACAGTGAGACATTTTCATGTAACGCTTTTTGGTGTCGATTTTTTTTATTTCTTTTATTGATAAAAATTCTGAAGAATAACTCTACATAATTTTATATATGGATAATTATGTATCTTAAAAGTAGTATCTAATTGCTTTCCTTTAATAAGAATATAAAAATAAACATTTGACATTACTTGTACAATGCGCAAAAATAATTATTTTATTTTAACTAGATGCGCCGTATATACGAATATTTAGTGATTTTTTGTTTCTAAAATTTGACGGAAAAGTTAGGTGCGTATTATACATGAATATTTATGGTCAAAATTAGCCGAATATTTTGTCAAAATATATTAGGTCAAAATATAGCCTGCGTATTATACTCGGGTGCATATAAATATAACCTGCGAATTATACTCGCACCCCGGACCCTCCCCCACCCCCATAGACCCCCCCCCCCCAATAATTAACTGCAGACTACGCCAGAAAGATATTGTACTGCAGTAAGCATCAGCATAACATTTTCTAAAGAATACTTTGTAAAACAATGATTGTCACTTGGGCGCGAAGATTTTTTTTTTTGGGGGGGAGGCAGCTGCTTTGTTGAATAAGTTGTTCCTTTTTCTTGTTACCACTACGACCCCCCCCCCCCCCCCCAATTTAAACTGACAGAATGTGCCCCCTCCAGACCTAGCCGCTGGATACGCCACTGGTAATCGTAGAACTATAGAAAGTAGAATCCATATCAAACAAGTCCAGTTGACTCGTGTGAAAGGCCGATTGCCTCGTAGTGTCTTTTTAGTTGAATCAACTAGTTAGGATGAGAACGTGAGCGGCACATGTGCCTGGCCTCCTAGTTGCCTGGGCGGACGAGTTGACTCGTGTGAAGGGGTTCGGGCGATTCCTTAACATTTGCTAACCGGCTACACTCCTTTTCAACCGCGTCAACTAGTTGAATCAACTAAGTTGCCTCGTGTGAAAGAGGCCTAAGACTCACTGACGCAAACTCAGCTAAAGATGCAAGAAGGGACTCAGTCCTGCTACAATAAACACAAATAAAGAATCTCAGTGTTTACTAGGCATTAGGCCTTGTTTAAGAATTGCATAACGCAAAAAGAATTAATGTCGTAGAAAGTTAAAGGTATTTAAAATCAGTTATTTCTGTTTTTTAATAATTAATTTATAAATATCCACCAAACATTTTGTTTTTAAATTTTGGGCTGTGTATTTTTATACATTATATTCTTTATAAATATTAAATATGCATAAAATGTATGGTGAAAATATGAATTTTTTGTCGTTTTAGTCTTCTATAACAGGAGAAATATCTCTACCGATCCGCTATTGAA
Source organism: Gerris lacustris (assembly GCA_951217055.1). Classification (NCBI taxonomy): domain Eukaryota; kingdom Metazoa; phylum Arthropoda; class Insecta; order Hemiptera; family Gerridae; genus Gerris; species Gerris lacustris. The sequence continues at coordinate 44,865,148 of OX578281.1, forward strand.
ATAAACAGAAGTGTGACCCCACTGGGAATCGAAACAGATTCAAATTTCAAGAGGCCATTTGTTCCATAATTGGACGTGGGGAGAGCTATGCTAAATTTGTAGGTTGATTTTTTTTTTCTTTTTCTTCTTTAACCCTTCCAATCCACGTAGTCATTTTACAACAATTGCCGGTCAACGAATGAAAAGTTTAAGAACCGGTGCTCTTAGACCATACGAAGCGTTGTTTGTAATGCTAAAACTTGTTATATTCAAAATATTAAGGGTACTTCCTATATAATATAAGTTGTTATATAATGCAAAGTACATAGTGCTAAGCATTTTCATAAACTGTTAAAAAATTTAGGGAACACATAAAATAAAAGATGTTTAGAGGAGCAACATGTCGCCCTTAGGTACTGGCACAGGTGTGTCTGTCTCGCCTTCAAGTAAAAAGTTTTTAAATAAAGAGATATTTTTTTAAAAAGTTTTGAGAAAGTTGTTAACGGTAGCAATTTTGACGCTGGAACTGGTGTTATAATAAGATACTAACATATCTCCTTGAAAAACCTGACAGACTTAGAGACGAATAACTTCGCAAAATTTATCACACGGAGACCCGAAATTGAGGCGAAAGTATAGGTACTACTTTTTAGAACCGTTTTAATGTATAAAGGGTATTCGCTTTATCGTTTCTACTCCATACTTCATAATTTGATTTATTAGGTTATTATCATATAACCTAATATGATAGTCAAGAAATACTATATGACATAATATTATGACCCTATCTTAGTTAGTTTTCCGTCTGTCTGTGTATGTATTTTTGACAAAAAAATGAATTACATATGAACGGTCCCCCAACCGTTCTTATATGAAATTCATGTTTTGAGTTAAAACAATGTACAACGTACAACATCTGTTAGTTTTACTTAAGTCCGTTTGGGTGTAAAATTAGGTGAAAATATTACTTCTGGTTTTGATATGGCGGCCAGTTAAAAATTGTAAGGCTTAATAAGTACAAAACAAGCATTTGTCTAAAAAGAAAAAAAAAAAGAATGACAAGAGACCAAAACAATCTTTTTTCTTTCTTTCATTATAATAATTTTTTTTTTTTTTTTTTTTTTTTTTGAGTTAAAGCTTTGAAATTCTAAAATGACCGCTATATTTTTCCCCTACACGAACGTTAGTAAGACTAACAGTCTAACCAACTTTCAAGTCAGAAACCTAATCTGTTCTTGTGTTATTCATGGATTTGTAAAATCAGGGGTGTCCACGGGGGTGTTGATGGTGCGGGACGCGCCATCAGAATTTTGGGGGATTTTTCAGAGGATGGGGGGGATTTTTTTTAAATATTCCAAGTGAGTTCAGGCAGTTTTTTGGGGTTGCACCATGGGACTTGGGGAGGATGGGCACCCCTGTGTAAAATACACTTAAGTAGAGATAGACAGACGGAAAACTAAGCAAGATATTTAGTTAGCTAGAATTTGTCCCTCTTATCTAGTGGTCTTCTGATATTTTGGGTTAAAAAGTTTTTAACCCTTAACACGGCCTACAAAATTAGATGCAGGATATGTAACTTCTTTTTGTTACTGTTTTAACATAGCAAATCATATTATAAATTTTGGACTAATAATAAGAAAACAAACTGTATATAATTAACAACAAATAAAAATGACATAGAATATTTAAAAATTAGATCATTTATTTTATTTATAACATTTAATATTTAATTATACCTATTAAATCACATCAAATTAACATAATGATTACACTAATATTTTGAATAACATACAAATTAGTTGACTAATAACTAAAATAATTTATCCTGTCAACAACTGATTCGACAGTAAAATAATTTATTTTTTCAAGCACCTAACAATTAATTTATTTTTCTTGAAAGGTATAGTTAAACGAGTTTGGTTTATATAAATTATGTTGAATCAAAATATAAAATATATATTGTATAACATAGTTTTAATTACTAAATTGGATTGTAATCGTAATTATTTCATTCTCATGAAATGACAACCATTTTTTATTTTTTATTTTTTTTATCCTCATAAAATATTATAATTTTTTAATATTTCATAAATTAAAATCCAATTATAGATGGTTTTTATTGTTTTATAACTACATTGAATATAACATTACATAACATTAGTTTTATAACCATAATGGTAATCTGCTGACGATTAGCATCGGGTGTAAATCGTAAGTTAAGTGATAATAACTGTAATCAAATAAGATTGAGCAAAATAATACCTTCCCAGGTTATAAACAGATTAGATGAAAACGACCATAGTAAAAATAAGCAAGTATGAAAATTCCACGTTAATACTAGTATTTAAAAAGGCCTAACAAGAAATAATATGATACAAAATTATTTTTCAGCGACAATCAACTCTGATATTAAGTTATATAACGTTTGTTAATAGGTTCAGAATCCATTATAATTTTATTAAGATTGAAATTTAAAAGAAGAAGAAAAAAAGAAGAAGAAGAAGAAAAAAAAAATCAAGTTAAAAAATAATAAAAAAATCCAATTAAGATTAATTTCAGAAAACGTTTCTAATTTTCATAACAGTAGATACATTTTACTATTTATTATTTTGTTTATCACTGAATATTATAAGTGTGCATAGTCATTTTAACATTAAGAAGAAATAACTACTAATTAGTTATATAATCGAGAATTGTCCCGACGACGACGCACCTCAATATGATTGGTTATTGCAAATCTAAGGCAACCACATTTGTTCTAATAAAAATGTTTGTTTTCATTTGTTTGTCTTCAAATAGATATAATGACTTATCTAAATAGATATATAAATTATTTTACTTTTTTTTCAAAAAAATTAAGCCTATTTCCACGGGCCTAAGGGCTTGTAATATATAAAACAATTATTTATTAAATAAAAAAAACTATCCGAATCAATTTTTACCGTTTACTTAGGGAGATTTTTTAACTGAGATATTTAAAGCTCTCAACTTGTCGAAACACATGTCCTCGATGATTAATATCCAGTTGATTGGATTTCTCGCATCAACGTTAGATTTGGTTTATGCTACATTAATAACATATACTTCATCGTCGCGTCCTTTTGTGCGTATTTTATCGAAATACTGAATGTAGACAAGATTTACGTTGATTGAATTATTCCTTATAATAACATGAAGGAAATTTGTTTTCTGTTTTGTTGCGCGTGTGTTTAGATATGCAATATAATATAAAGTATTTATTAATAATTCAGTTTTTTACACAAGTCATACCTTTTTAAGAACAAAAACATAGTAACATAACCTATCTCGATGTAACCTCTCAATTTTCAGTGTTGCCTCACTCCTCTATTTTATCAGTTCCAACTACACTTTTTGGTTTGCATATTTCACTCTTTCATGAGAGTACCTCCTTCTCTGAATCTTTATGACGTTTTAAATTACATACTTTTATGTACCGGTATTTTCACGATTACAACAGATCTTATAAAAACATTGTATATCTTTAACCAGTTTATATTAGATATGGAAGCGTCTATGGAGGTCATCTTAAGAAATAATAAAACTGTCTTTTTACGTAAATTAATTTTTTTTATTAGCCAAAGCAGCTTTCAGCTTTCGTAAGGCCATCACCAGTGCCTAAATGAGGAAGAAATAGAGTTACATTAGTAACAGGAATACATTAGTAACCATCCTAGATGTAGCAGAGCATCTTAGGAACGAAAATACCGGTCAGTCCCCATCATGCGTTGGATCAGTGTGGTGTGTGCGTTTGTCGTTGAGGCCTATACTTTTCGAATGGATGTTCTGTGATCGTAACCCAACGCGTCTTCCGAAATCGATAAGTCAACAACCAGAACATGCGCTGTTGGGCTGACACTAATCCCCAAGAATTGCATGAAAGGCCTTTGCACAGCTGGGTTTTTTTTTCAAGAAAATGAGGTGACAGTGACAGTGAATTTGCAGCAATATGTGGACATTTTGGAGGATTTTTTCCCACAGGTTGATGAATTGAACTTAGGGGACATTTGGTTCCAACAGGACGGAGCAACTGGTCATACTCCAAGGGCATCGATGGCTGTTTAAGGGGACACTTCCCGGCGTGTATCATCTCAATATGGGCGATTTGGAGTGGCCAGCCCGTTCCCCCGATTTGGCCCCTTGTGATTCTTTTCTTTTGGGGTTTCTTGAAATCCCGCGTTAACGTCAACCGTCCAAGGACCCTACAACACCTGAAGGCCAACATCCGTGCTGACATTGCGAACATACCCGCTGCTATGCTGGTAAGGGACATGGCAAACGCAAGAAGTCGGCTTACTCAGTGTATGGACAATGGAGGCGTCATCTACATGATTTGATTTTCAAAGGCTGTGTAACACAAAACTTTAAATATCTACCTACATTATAAAAAAAATAAAAAAATTCTGACTCTTTAAAAGGGTTTCATTGCGTTTTGAAAAAAGGAAATTATGTTGCCGCACCCAGTATTTGCATAAAATATCTATACATGAAATATGCAAATATAAAAAAGGTTAATTTCGGATATCAAATAAAAAAAAGATAATTATATAACAACTCTTCGTACCATTTAATAGTTATTATACTTGGAATTATATAAGTGTATAAATCTAACTATGATTAGATTGTGAAGCAGTGGTATCAGAATATAATTGTAGTGACAGATGAAATTTAAGTCAAGCTTACTTACGAATAAAAAGTTTTAAATGGTTTATAAGCATTTTTAAAGGCATTTGATGTTAAGTCGAGGATTTCTTGCACTTTCTTATTTAAAGTAGGAACACGTTTTTGGATGACGCCCGACCTTACCAAAGCTTTCATTTACCACTTACTACTTTTTTTTTTTTTTTTTTATCTAAGTTGGTCGATAAAGCTTTTCTTTTAATAATTCCATGGATATATCATTTGTTTCCTTAGGCTTGAGGATTGAGCGGTCACATTCCATCTTATATAATAGTATGCCATAGATTATACACTGATGTAAAATCACGTTTTTTCAAGGATAATTTTACGCGAAACTAATTAATAATAAAAAGATTAATATTAACTTTGTATAAATTTAGTTGGGGGTACAGCAATTGGAAAGTTGTTTACTAGTAGCTTCAACTTGATTAAGAAGCTATTAAAAGTCAGTAAACTTTAAATTATTCTTGAATGAAGAAAATTAATCGACTATCCAGATCACGGTTTTTCATTATAAAGTTTCACTTAAACTTATTGTTAAATAAAATAATTCTGGAATATTATCAAATGTTTTTAATCTTTCTAAAACGAAGAATTTATTATGTAGTTTCCTTGTCTAAATATATACAAATATTTTTTAAAAAAAGAAAAACTATTAGGAATGCTAGACCAAGATAATATAGGATTAGGAACATAGTGTTACCGGTTTATAATCTATGATCTAACATTAAGATAACTCAATACATATAATGAGCACATCGGATTATCGGATTCTCACACGCGACTACTCCGAGTTAATATATTTATACATTAACAATTAACAATAACAACAATAACGTTTCTATGGAAACTTGTGTAGTTAAACCATTGCAAATAAAGTATTGCAACACATAGTTTTGTAACCTGAACCACTTTATTGACAAAATTATTATCTCTCAAATGATATATTACAATATAAACAGTTTTGGATATACTTATTTTCGTGACAGTTTTAAAAAATACCAGTTCATTTTTATAAAAAAAAAAACTAAGTACCTATTATGTCCCACGATTAAAAATTATTGTAAATGGTTCAAAAAGCCAAATCATTCAAAAAGATACTGTAAAGATAGTCCATGAAAATATTATGCAAATATAATTGAATTTCCTGGGAACAATCTAATTTTCGAAGAGCACTCAAGGTAAATGTGTGGGAGAATAGAAAATAGAAATAATGATAAAAGAGAGTGTATGTGGAAGTTTGTCACATTTGATTTGGTCCGATATTTATCTCATGACGGGTTTCCACCAAACGGACAGTTTAAAAAACACTTTTGTTTTCACAAAATATAACAAAACTTGTGGTTTGATTATTCCCACTCGAAGGTGAAAAGGGTTTGTTTACTGAAAAACACTGTTCTCCGACAAAAAAAAAATGTTTTCAGAGCTGTTCCTTTTTTTTACAAAACATTGCTCTACCCAACAAAGAAACAGATTTGTTTTTTTGGTGGAAATCCTGCATTAGAAATCATGCCTTTTTAGTTTTAGAATCCCCTTTTGGCATATATAAAATAATCAGTTCGTCGTCATTCTCAGAGCGTGGTTTATTCAGGAGAACATATAACACGACTTAAATTAGAATTAATGAAATTGGGTAAGAGTTTCTTTACCTATATTATAAAGAAGTAGTCGAGAGGAATTATGTATGTACTCGTACATGCATACAACAAAATTGTATATATATATATATACATATATATATATATATATATATATATATATATATATATATATATATATATATATATATATATATAGTAGTAAAATATATATATATAGTAGTATATATATATATATATATATATATATATATATATATATAGTAGTAAAATGTTTATTAATAACAATACAATTCTTGAATGATACAAAATATAAAACATTTTTAGCTTGACCAATGCGGCCGTCAGCGTCAGCTGGAGTTGGTCTTAAAGAAATAGAATTAAAAAATAAATAAATATTACACTGTTTTATATTATAAATGTTTTGGTTACCTTTGGCTTTTATACCATAATTTAAATAAATTATTATGAGTAATAAGTAAAATTTAGAATTCAACTTTGCACTGCGAAAGCATATAATTAACTTGTATAGTTAAACAATAATAATACTCCTTTCATTATGCTTGATTAAATAATATTAAATCACATCTCCACATGTTTAAAAAAATGATCAAAAAGAGAAAAACAACACTTACAAAAGTTACAAAAATTATATTAAAAATTATAATAAAGCACAAGCTAAATCGCTCTAAGATTAAACATTACTTTTAGTTTTTAAACGGTTAATTTATTCGGTTAACGAATAAATGATCCAAACAATTTTTTATAAATTTTTTTACTGAACTAAATTCATACTGCACTAAAATAATTTTTTCTATTTTATTTCCCCTACCTTAAAGAGACTATTAGGTCTATTATATTATTTACATTATATAATAAATCATATTTTATCTTTATTAAATACTTTCACATCACATTCGTGAAACAAAAAATAAATAAAAATGAAAATTATAATTCACTAATAATAAATCTGAAAAAAAAAAATATATATATATGTTTGTTTAAAAACAGCCTTTCTATACTGGTAAGCTTTGTCTAAATAGCTTGCGAATATCTTGTCAGCATTGTTGAGTGAAATTGGGCATTATTTCCCTGCTAAGCGTTGGTTGGCCTAAGTATTGTGTTCTCAAGTTTATGAGAGCCGAGCAAGTTACGATGAAGTGTTCAATGGATTCGTTTTCCCCAGAAGCGCACAGTTTACACCTATAATCTTCTCCATTTATCCACGGCTAGTAATTTAACGATAAAACAGAGGCTCTTACTCTAAAAATGAGAGATATATGGTTGAGGCTATATTGGTTAGAAGTGAGGTACTCTGTGCTGCCGGGGTTAAACTCTATATAGCAGAATATCTCGTTATTCGGCTGCGTGGTTGGTCTCTCACCCCCGCTGTTACATTATCCAGCTACGACTTCATCAATCTTCCGCTAATCCAATATTGCAAGGCCACTCTTCGATGGCTTTGATATCAAAAATAAAGTAATTTTTGTTTGCCAATTCGCTCCACTCTTTTACCCAAAATATTTTTTCTTTGATTAACTGTTTAGTTAAGAAAGCCAGTATATATATATTTTTTAATACTTATAGTCTATAAATTGACTAAATTTTACATGAAAAAGCACATTACAGAAGACAAGGGGTGAGTTCCTAATCAGTTGATGCCACTAAGTCGCTGATGATTATTATGATGATTAATTATCTTATTAAACTGCTCTTTCTTGTCACGCTGCTAAATATGCTGTGTGTAAAAAAGAGTGCCTTTAGGATTTTTTTTTTGTGACTAAATCAGTATTTTTTTTGTAACTCGATAACAATGTTATCCGTAACACTGCAATGCAACTATTAAGTAAAGATTTTATTTTTATTTGTTTTAGTTTCTTGTCTTCGGTGACGTTAATGGGTCACCCAGCAGAGGTCTACCTCTACGGATCACAGATGTGGCTCTTTGGTGTCTCAATGTTTCTAATGGTCCCCTTCGTCGGGTATTTCATGGTACCATTCTTCAGGAAAAACAACTATGTTTCAGCTTATCAGGTACTTTGACGGAAAAACGTAACCCTTAATATTTAGAATGATGAATTAAAGGAAATCGCGGAGATCACAAATGGCCAGATCAAAAAACAGTTTCGTAGCTGTTCCCTACCACATAAAGGTAAACTAAGGCTGTAAAATGTTAACATTGACGTTTAAGGGGTTCTAGAGAAATCTTGAGGAGTTAGTATGTCAGTTATATTTGAATTTTATAAATATTATATTTTATCTTTTTAATTACTGTTAAAAATATCAAGGTAGCAACAACAACAACCTTTGTAACGTTAGCTGTAAAAAGTATAGCTTGACCTTGTTTATAAATTACCTTCAGATTTTCATAATTACTTTATAGCTTATAAGCTTATGTAACCATTTCTTAAATAATGAATTTTAATAATGATAATCTATTTATATTATTACTTATTTTTGATGTTTTTTTTCAGTACTTCAGTGATAGATTCAGCCGAAGAATACAGTTTGTTGCTTCATTTTTATTCAGCTGTCAAGTGGTAAGAATTATATTTAATCGTAATTATTATTACATTATTAGAAGGTTTTATAATTATTAGCATAAAAAACACAAATTGTTGTTTATGCAACAATGGTTTTTCAAGGTATTTTATTATTGTTAATTTTATACAATGTGGGGTATATTCTGGAGTATTTGTAATTCACCAAAAAATATATATTTGTAAGATTGCTTAAAAATGTTTCAAATTAAACTCAAGCATTTGTTTATACTTTCCAAACACCAATACTAGATTGTAATGAATCAATCAGTATTAGTAACGACTGTCTATAAAGAGAAGAGTTCAGTGAAACACAAAATGCCACATTTCTTTACTCCTATTCATTCATGTAAGGATTTATAACAGAATCTAAAGGTTAAAAGCATTCGGGTGAAAAAAGTAAAGGCGCATTCACAATCCTTATGTATTGCTTAAGGCTTAAGGGATGTGGTTAATCGAGAAAAAGTAGATATACAAATAGAAAACCGAAAAGCGGGAAGCAAAAAAGGTATCCCTATGGAGGTCTAGTTAAAATTGTTTTTTGGTTCCCTGCTAACTTAACTTTACCATCGTGTCCTCTACTTATTTCGTATTTATTTTTTTGGCCTCACAAATCTCAATGTTTGTTTAAATGGTTTTCTTTTTAAAGATTTTTGTGATGTAAAGAGTTGTACAATGTAATCATTGTTCACATGATTGCACTCTAAACCAAGAATGGGTTAATTTTTAAATTACCATTAAAGGAAAGCCTTCGACCGTGATTAATTATTAAAGAAATTAAGTCATTTCTGAGAAATTAAAATTGAAGTTCATGAAACATACGATGATTAGCTGAAACCAGTTATACGATGAGTATTCTTATACGAAATTCGTAAAAGGGCGTAAAACTTTTAGTGTAATGGAGGTAAAAGTGTAAATACAGGGTGGTATTTTTTTTTAAATGAACAGTAAACTGTAAAAGTTTGAGAAATTAATTTTCTATTTGTTCAAAAATTAAAAAAATATGTGCATATAATTTCAATAAATAAAGTACAAAAATTACGTCGTTGATGTGGCACTTGTTTTCTCTCCCAGTTTGCTTGGTTTTCCCTGGTAAACACGTGCCACCAGGTAACCCGTAAGGAAAAAGTCGCAGGTTGACAATTCAGAAGAGCGAGGAAACCACAAAAGATTACCGAACCTAGAGAAATCTTGATGGATTTTATCTTGGTCGAAAAAGAGCTCTTACCCCTGGGGGTAGCCCCAACCGATTGGAACCTCAAGTTTCGTCTTTATGCAGACGACTTCTGTTCAGTTCCAGTATAATAAAGTATTTGATCATGTTTTATGTAACGTTCTGAGTTGACAGTTAATTTCACTTCGCTTCGTTCTCTTTGAAGAATTAAAGTAAAGGCCAATTACGCAACGCTACCTCCCCCGCGCCAAACCGTTAACTTAAAGCACGCAGTGGCCGTTCGTGCAACTTCCAGAGGTTTTCTAGGCCCCAGTATTGGCAGTTTTGTGACCTTGTTAGCCCCCCCCCCCCCCCCCCCCTTTGCTTCGAATAATTCTTGGGATATCGGTAGGCTTGTTTAGAGAACAATTTAGAATATAGGATCATTCTCACTGAACTGTTTTGTTTACAAAACCTGTCTAATAATGTATTAAGATACTTGGCAGTGATTTACTCAGATCTGTAAATATGTCATATTTTATTCTAACCCAGTCACATATAAACAATTATTAGATAACCTAATCCAACTTTGAAAAGTATAATTTTTTAATTCAAACAGAAATAACGCCCTATTTTTGGTTACAGTAATAAAAACATTTAAAGTTAATTAGTTGAAACAATGTTATTAGGCTTTTGCTTAGTAGCATTTTTCCCTTTATAATGTTTAAAATATTTTTGGAAAAAGTTTTTTTCCTTTAATCTGGACTTACGACTGTTTTTTCTCCTTTTTTAATTAATATAAGCTTTACTTGTGAACAATGAAGCTTAAAAGTGAGGAAAGTTATAAGAGAGGGATGACAAGAGTAAAGGATTTATAAGCCTTGCAGAATCTTGGAAAGAGGGGGGGGGGGTGGTAGAAGAGACATTATTGATGAGTTGAAAATAATGTAATTGCTTTTTACAAAATAAGTAATCATTAATATTTATAAGTAAAGAAACAAAAAATTGTTTTTGCAAGAGACTTTTTTGAGTCCTATATTCTGACCTGTGGGTTGTTATTAGGACTGATTCAGTTATGGGTTATATGAACGCCCATAACTACACCGTTTTTAGAGTAAAGAGAAAGTTTTTTGGTTTTTTTTTTCAATACCATTTTTTTAGTTAACATTATTTTTACAAATATTTATCCACGATACCTCAAACTAAATTAGTTCAAAATTATTTGTCTTATCGTGTTGTCGCCTCTGAGTTTATTGAAGAACGAAAGCAATGTCATCGTTCCACAAAACGAAAATTATTTATGACTCCAAATTCAAAAATTCTAAAAGATAGAAATCCTTTCAGACATTTTGATCTCTCCTTTCTCTGTTGGTCTAGCGTTCAACTTGTTTGCGAACCAATATATATTCAGTCGTCCGATTTTAATGAAAATCGTTTGGTAGGGCATAATTAACCCGTTGTAGGTTCTGTGTAATTGTGCCTTCTGCGCCCATTTGTTTCTCTTCCACATTTGCACAAACATACATGTATTGACACCTACAATTTTAAAAATTACTCATCTGATAATAGAGAAATTCCGATGGCTTGCATTTGACCCAGATTAATTTCAACCATCTGCGTACATTAAATATTGCTAAATTAATACTTATATTCATGTAAAATTCAACAATTTTAACGTTTTTTAACGGGGGTTAAAAAATTAGACAATAATGGGTTGTTAAATCATAACTTCAATTAAGTACGTGATAGGACACGAGGAAGCTATGTGCCAAACTAATTGGCAGACTATTCTAACATGTACATTACATTATCATTAACATATACATTGATTATTGATTGTTATACACACTAAATAAAAATTGAGTTTAATGTATATATGACATTCCTCATAAAATAGGTAGAATAACAAAAGAAAAATAGTTAGACACTACTCGTACTTTATTAATATTTTTAATACAAAACTAAATTATGTGTAATACAGTCCGTTCTCGATTACATCAGTTGGTCACTGAGTATTATAGATTTGTAGAGTTTAATGATTGACTGCAGGATATTATTGTATTTGAGGGTAATCATAAAGTAGGGGTAGTACGGGCACCTACTGACTGAAAATTTTTTTTTGAATTGGCAAGATATATGATATGATACCATCAAAATTTTATTAAATTCGGACGATTAGTTTTTAAGATAATATGGTCAATAAAATGTTAAGCGACAACCATGCACTCAAACAAACATTAGACCAACAACTTTTCTATAAGTCTGAAACGGATATTCTGTCCGGAAATTTGGATTTAGCGACAAAAAAAGGTCGTTTTCCAGAACTTTCATAATGCATTCGTTACCTTCAGTTAGAATTTTGATATAATCAGACCCTTAATTAAATTTATTTATGTTTGCTATCTTAAATTTTATTTCTTGTCTGATAAATTTATAATTTTAGACAGTATATTCCATGCAAATTCTGCATGGAATCTAAACCCTAAACAATCCTAGAGTGGTGAGCTAATTTTAGCTTCTAATGATGATTGATGTCCAAAGTGGCATTGATTTGCATTGGTTGTATTGATGTTCCTTTGATTACATGCAACCTGCAGGTCTCTTTGAGGAAATACTAACGAGAGATTTTTCTTCATGCACTATCCTCGTTTACTCTCAGACATTATGCACAAATTATTTTCATACATGTAACTCATATGAATTCTACATCTTAACTATATTTATCTGTCTTTATTTAGTTCCTGCCAGTGATTGTAGCATAATAAGGACTAACAGTATATGTAAACGGCTTAAATTAACATTTTGCCTAAGCCAATAAAAATTCTTTTCTTTAAATTTGATATTATATGTGACTAAATCAGCAATACAATAATTTGACTAAACATAATACACACTAATGTTAAAAATAACATTAAAACATAATATATACACTATTTTTCTTTAAGAAATTTATTTGTGGATTTTTCAAATTATCAGTTCCATTTTTTATAATTTTAGGTATTCTTCCTGGCATTGGTTGTTTACGCCCCAGCTCTCGCTGTGCATCAAGGTATATATATTTATGTTTTGTTATTAAAATATTCAACTAATTACTAAATATTTATAATAATTCATAATTCATCTATATGTTCAATTATATATTATGCAGTTATAAATTAAATTGACTGTTGATTATAGTGACGGATTAAGCTTTATTATTCTGTTGCCATGTATCTCCAATGAAACGTTACAAGTCTCGCTCCCGGAGACCAAAAATAAAACCATTCAAAATAACATTATACCACAATTAGAATATACATAATTATAAAAAAAAAAATTCCGATTATCTATTCCTAATGTTCCTTATAATATTTGGGACAAAGACTCTGATAATATTTGATATTTGAGAAAAGCAAGTTCCTTAAATCAATATCCTGATCATCTTTAAGTCGATTTTTTTTTTTAATCTATTTCATAAAAAAAACATTGAATCACGGATATGTTTTTGGGCATTGAATCCACATACCGACATTTCAATGTTTTCCCATGAAGTAGAGAAAGTCAGTTCACATTTGACTAATTGATATACAAGATGGATCTTAAGGTGTGAAATTATGAAGCATTATTCCAGTTTAATTAGCATTCGGTCGACTAGGAGCTCTGGTATCATTTTATAAATTATTTAGAGAGTATGTAGAGACTTCTATCGGTGAAATATAGTACTATAATGAATACAAGTGAATACCAATCAACTTCCTGCACGATATCTAAGAATGTTTTTTTATTGAAATTTCAGCCCACCTATCGTCAAAATATTGTACTATAAATGAAAACCTATTGAAAACCTACCTCTTGTTAAATTCTAACCTAGCACAATATTTAAAAGCGTGACACTTTTCACGTCGTTTTATTCGTCTAGCTAAAACATATCCATGCTAAAAAAGAAACTGAGATTTTACTTTTTCCTCGAAACCAAATAATTTATATTCGGTAGCAAATATCAATTTTTTTTTAATTTTTAATTTTTAATTTAATTTAATTTTTTTTTTTTTTTAGCGACCGGCTTTAGTGTTACATCTGTTGTTACAGTTCTATACGTCATCTGTACATTTTATACAACTGTGGTAAAGTTTATTATCTGTTATTAAATATATAGTAAATAATATTTATCTACGATTAATACGAAATATTTACATTTTATCTCGGTTTAGATGCGTGGAAAGTGATTCTTTTCGTAGTTGTATTCATTGCGCATGCGCGTTTTATAATTGTGCGATAAGGTGAAGAATTCTTCACCTTATTCGCACGATTTGCGTGTTTGTTTACATTTAACAAAACTAATTTGATGTTTGTTTAAATAAAGTAACTGTTTTTATCAAGTTTTTACTGATAAACAATGTATATTTAATGATTTTCTGCATTTATTATTAAAATTCAACAATCGTAGATAAAGTACGGTACGCAACTCGTTCGAAAACTGTATTTTGCTTTGCTCGTGTGGTATTACTACCCTCGCTATCACTCGGGTGCATACTCCACACTCACCGCATGCAAAATGCTACTTTCCGCCCTAGACGCGTAATGTACTATTAACATATTATTTTTTTTTGTAGGAACCATTAGCTTCTGATTCCATCTAAAGTAAGTGATATTTTGATTTATTTTCAGGGAGGTATGAAAGCTGTAGTTTGGACCGATACATTCCAAATAATTGTGATTTTCGTTTCATTGATCGCAGTTGTTATCAAAGGTACTTATGAGGTTGGAGGACTTTCCGTAGTTTGGGAAAGAAACGCTAAATTCAACAGGACTACGTTCTTTAAGTAAGAAACATAATTATTATTGATATTACGGTATTTTTAGTGGTAGATAATCTTCCAAACAAAAGAACATTTCTTTGATCCCTCTAGTACTATGAAATTGAACCAATATACTATTTAAATAATTTTAACTGTATTATTAATCTCGTAATCACCATAGTTAATGGAAGCATTATGATAACTCTGAAAACCAATTTTTTTTTTTTTATTAATTATTTAAATACTTTATTGTTGTAAAAGAAAAAAAAAGAAACCTGAGCCTATTCTGACGAAAATCAATGTGACTATGAATGGTATCAGTAATAAATGACAGCACTTATTCATGTCAGGTACCCCAATTTCTTATTTGTTTTGTAAGAATAGGCTGCAGATTGGGTCTCTAATTTATATTAAAGACCACATCATTACTTCATTCTTATGAATGAAGTAGGTATGTATATAAAAAGTTCCAAATGCTCTGGCAATGGCCTGGACGAGGAAAGTAGAAATAAATACGACGTAGATTTTGAAAAGAGTTAAGCTTAGTTAAATTGAGATTTTGAATATGTATTATATATCTTATTTAATAGTAGTGTAATGATACGAAGTCTAATACTTACTTACATAGTCGGTGGCCCTTCTACCATGAGGTGTAGGGCGGCGACAGAAAGCCTTCCACCGGTCCCGGTCCTTAGCTTCTACCAAAGCGTCAGTCCAGGACATGCCTCGCCTCAGTACAAGGCTCTTAATCCTGCCAAGTCACTCTCCTTCTTTCTCTGGGGCGTCGTCCTTCGGTCCTTGCCTCCAATGATTGTTATGGGAATCGGGTGGCATCCATTCGTACTACATGTCCGAACCACTTTAGCCTGGTGTTATTAACCCAGTCCATCAGGGGTGTCACATTTAGCGAGTCCCGGATAGTTTGGTTTCGGACTCTGTCCCGCCTTGTCTTCCCCGCCACTCGTCGAAGGTATCTCATTTCTTGAGCCTGAATCCTGCTTTCATGTTTGGAGGACTCACAACCGTATGTTAATATAGACCTATAGATAGAATTGTAGACTGTCATCTTAGTTTTCTCCGATGTTTCGGGATTTCTGAGGAAACTGGTATTTACTGAGTGGAACATTCTGCCTGCTGCTGCTATACGAGAGTTGACCTCGGTGTTTATCTTCCCATCTTTCGCTATGTTTATCCCAAGATATTTGAAAACCTCAACCTGCTCCAGAGGTTCACCATCTCGCAAAATCCTATGGGGGGTATTGTTTCTTGACACCACCATTGTTTTGGTCTTGGAGCTACTGACTGTTATGTTCTTTGCTTGTAGGTGTCTTATTAAGCAGTCGAAATTGTACTGCAGCTTATCATTTGAGTCTGCCAGCAACACTAAATCGTTCGCGAATGCCAATGAGTTGATGTTTACTAACTTCATTCTCCAGTGGCCTAGTGAGTACTTTCTAAAACTCGAACAGCTTTTCAGAATATCATCCATCAATGTGTCAAACAAGAGGAACCTTATAATATCTCCTTGCCTTAATCCTATGGATGTCTTGAATTCTGGAGAAGTGCAGTGTCCAGTTCACACATAGTATCTACAGTTCTTCAATAAGCTCTTTACTCTATCAATGAGCCTTTGGTCCACATTTTTGTCCCTTAGGGACTTCCACAGTTCTTCCTAGGTTAACGAAACAGGCATGTAGCTCTCGGTCATACTCTATCACCTTCTCGTTAATCTGCCTAAGCGTGAAAATCAGGTCCTGTGTGCCCCTAGCCTGTCTAAACTCTTTGTGCTTCGTGAAACTGTGGTTCCACAGATGGTCTCTGTCGTGTCTCGAGGATTCTGCTATTCACCTTTCCCGGAACACTTAATAAGGAGATTTCGCGATGGTTTTGGCAGTTTCTGCTGTCCCCTTTTTTAATATAGGCACTATAACTGATAGCTCCCAATCTTTCGGTATTTGACATGAATTCCATGCTAGATTCATTACTCTGAGAAGCATGTTTTCCCTTTCTTGCCCATGCACTTAATCATTTCTGGAGCAATTCCATTGTATTCTGCAGCCTTTCCCGTCTTCACCTTGCCAAGAGCTATTTTCAATTCCTCTACTAAGATCTCATTTCCAGTTTCTTCGTTCTCAGTTTCGTCGGCTGTAGGTACTATGTCTGTAATTGTATAAAAATTCAGAATTAATATGTAAACGAATTCCTTAGGCTAAAATTATAAAGGAGCGCCATATCGCAGCCTATAGTTAATTTGATTCTTGCTATTAACCTTTTTATTTTACAGTTGGGATATTAACCCAACGGAAAGATTTACAGTTTGGTCAACAGGATTGGGTTCAGTAGTTGGACATATCGCAGTCTACGGAGGTAATCAACTACAAGTACAGAGATATTTCACAGTGGCTACAGTCAAAGATGCTCAGAAGTAAGCACACTACATTTTTATGATTATATTAAAAAATATTAAATTGTTAAAATAATTTGTAATAAAAATATAAAATGTATTTCGAAGGAGTTGCTAAGTGTGGCTACCGAAAAGGAACCATACTTCAATAACCCTTTTCAAATCCGTAAATAGCTTTGAATAACTTTAGTCTAATAATATTCTTTAGGGTCATTTAAATTGTGATCTTTGACTATAAAGTTGAAAATCAAAAAATATAAGAACAGAAATAATAACGCAATTAGTTGCTAGAGTTTACTAAATATAGGTTGGTATATAAGATAAATAAAAATTAAAAGAATATAAATAATTCTTTGATTGAAAAAAACAAAACAAATAAAAAGGTCAATTAAATTAACTAGTGAAGAATATAAGAAAACCTGTAAAATTATTAACTTTATTAGTTTTCTTTTAAGTCCCAATCGACTACAGTACCAGGTAATAACAAGTTGTGGAGGAGCAAAAAGTAAAATACAATAAAGAAATTGCTTTAAGAGTATTAATAACTTAAAAAGATACATTTCTTTTTCTCCTTCCTCTTTCTTAAAATCAATTTGTGAAAGAGCAATACAATTATAAGATGAAAGAATGATGTAAAAGAATAATCATAAATATTTTCTACCGGAAGTGTTTCTTCTCTCAACTATATTATTTCTTATAACATGCTATTTAAGTTAGCTCAATCTAAATTATTAATATCCTAAATTACTTTGAACAATGAAATATTTTAAATTATTTTCCTCCCACTTCGTTTATACTCGCGACAACTTCATGGTTTTATTGGCGAGTCAAAATGTTTAGTTCTATAATTACTAAATAAAATTAAAAGAAAGAAAAAAATACCTGTGAATTGTTCGGGACACCTGGTAGGAACGAAATTCCTTACTTTTTACTTTTTTTTCCCCTTGCTTTTCATTAAATTTAAATTATAAAATCGCACTGCGAAGTACACGATGCTAACTAATTACATCGTGAAGTTACAAAAGAGACAAAATCAAAAGTAATTAACTATTTGTACTTCGTTTTGTTAGAACGTAAGATATCGGTAAAAACGTTGTTTTCTAGGCACTTCTTTAGATTGTTACTCCCTTTATATAAAATCCAGAGGGGAGTAATAATCTAAAGAAAGTATACGGAATGTTCTTCTTTAGACTGTTACTCCCCTTATAAAAACAGAAGTGTGATACTTCTTTGTCCCAAAGTACATTGGACTAAACATCTCTTTGTCTTAATAGTTGTTTAATCAAAGTCGTTTATTTTCTAAAAAAAAACCAAAAAACATAGGGGAGTAAGAATCTAAAGAAGTGCCGTTTTCTCTATTTTAAACGTTTAGGTCCGCTTTAATAAATTCGGCGATCTTAGTCACTTTATAGCGGTGTCGGTGTTGATTTTAATAAAACAATGTATGTACTTAAAAATGTTGGTTGTCTCATTGAATAGATGAAGTTAGTCTCTTGAAGTTAGTATTTTGAAGCTTACGTTTACGCGAGCGTTACGCGCGAACGCTGGGCGGATAACGTTGTCCAACAAACTCGTCCTGGGCATTGGTAAAATGAACATGTGTACCAAATTTCAACTAAATCGGTCATCTTTTACTCAAGTTATCGTTATTTAGTGACGGTAGGTTTTGGGACGGTCGTTTTTTCGGATTCACTCCCGGGCTCTAGACTCTAGACCTAGACGCTGTAACGTGCCATAAGAAACTTCGTTCCAAAAATATTTTGCCAAACTATCGATTAGCTTTATACATTTCTAAAACATATTAATTAATTACTAATATTAGGGTAGACCATGTTTGATTTCTCTTGTGTAAATGATTAATTATGCATGTGTGTTTGCTATTTCTAAACAAACTGATTAATTACGATCGGATAATCTAGTACATACAATTATATATTCTCATTTACTGCCTCATTTAATGCCGAAAATGTTTAAAGATCTCTAATATTGCCCATGCGATAAATATCTTGAATATTACATAATCAAAACGCCAATTCATATAAGAGTAGATAGGGAAGAGAATTATAACAATTTTGATTTTACATTTAATTATTAAATAAAAAGTTTCTCACATAGAATATTCGGATTGATAGCTGAAGTCATGGGTATTAAAATCTCGACGTTCATATTAATAAAGTTCCCCTTTTACAAGAAAATTAAACACATTTATTAATCTTATCTTAAACATAATATTTAGATTGAATGGTGGCTTATATTCATTTACAACTGTAAATGGCATCCATTTATTTGTGCTAAACCAAGAAGACATTATATATTATCTATCGTGTACAACATATTTTCTTGATATTTTCCTCCAATAGCTTCATAAATTAGATTAATCATTCATTCAATTATGTTTCTTCGCTTTTATAATAATATGGAGAAAGATAAACATGGTATGGGTTGTAGTAATAAGGCCCTAGTATTAGTACTAGTCGGGAAGGACGATCCACATGTTCGAATCTAGCAATTAGGTCTCATTAAGCCCTTTTTGGGTAATTTTCAAAAAGTTAACACTGACAATTCTGAGCAAACATTTACGCCCAAAATCTATTTTTCAATTATTGATCCAGCTAGTGCTTTATTTGAATGCTGAACATCTGTACAACAAGAATATGTATGTGAAAAGTAACTTTCGTGACAATTAACTATCGTGACTTATATAAACTATAACATGGCGGCCAAGCTGCCCTAATGTATTAGTCCTTTCAATGGAAAGCATAAGTTTTCTGTAAACTACAGGGGCATTCCCAAAATATATTCAACAGCTTTAAATGCACTTTTAAGTACTAAAACTAATGGTAACCACTATGATTTTAAATAAACATACGGACCATGATTTTTAAAGAAAATAGTTGTGTGACAGAAGCTTACTTCAGAAGACAAGGAGACGAACAGAACTGGAGGTTATAAAGGAATGATTCTGTTAACTGTAAAACACTGAAATCCCCACTCAGTCAAGCAATGCAGCCAAATTCTTGGTACCAGCTGTGACTTAACTATCGTGACTGATTCATGGGACAAGCCATTTTATTAAACTCCCGACAAATTGCACCGAAATAAAAATGAAATTATATTTCCCATCTTGGCTCATAGTTTGAAAGTCAAAGATAATTTTATTGAACAATTTTAAGCATGCGGTAATTAAGGTTACAAGGTGCTGGGACGTAACTTTCTTGACCTTTTATAACATATAAATTTTAAGTTCTCCTCACTAACAAGGATATTAAAAAATCTGAGCACACCGAAATGACGAATTTCAACTGTAGAAAAATAATTGTGTGGTTGTAGATTTTTAATTATGAGGTGTACAAGTAACGAAATTTTTCAACTCGCTGACAGTGAAAGTGTCACTTTTTACTAGCCCCGTTGTATAGAGTTCCAGCCACTTCACACATCATACCTATATACCATGTACCGCCAAAGCACGGGTATTATAGAATTTTCCCCGTACAAGGAATAATATTCATTATATAATATAGGTACATAATCTCCTGTGTTCAAAAGGTCAGCTCTTATTAAATGAAATTACCTGAAACTCATTTACAAATTACCTGAAATTTCAATCAGACAAATGTATAATTTTATTTATTTAGATTAAATATTGCGTCCCTTGAGTATATTTAAAATGCTATTATTCATTGTTGTACCTTAGTATTGTTAAATGAATTGATCAAAATAAATAAATGAAGCATGAATGTTTTGTTTATCTATATCTTTATTTTTTGAATAAATTAATAATAATAATCTACATTGGAATCCCCTGAAGGGTTTAGGCCTGCCACCAGGCTTATACAATTATATATGAAATGTATGATACTGAAACTGATAAATTACCTTTGTTGTATATTTATCATTTTTTTTTTTTTTTTTTTTTTTTTTTTTTTAGAATGTTATGGATAAATGCCTTCGGTTGGACCTTTATTTTGGGCATTTCCCTATACACAGGATTATTAATATTTGCAACTTATCTTGGCTGCGATCCTCTTATGTCAAAGGTAAATATCAGTAATTAAATATTATTGTTAGTATGGATGTATCGGTATTATTAATTAGTTCAGATGGACGTTGACTCTTAATTATTTGGTCAGAACCGGTCTGAACGATTGTAAATACAATAGTCCAGGAGATAGAGTGCAGAAAAGTGTCTGAATTAAGCTAGAAATTTTGTATATAAGTTTAATCTTTTGCTGACTTTTAAGAATTTGTGGCCAGCTAAGTTCGTCTGTGAGACATAACTTGGCAATAGGCATTTGAAAAAACAAACCTGTGGAGTGTGGAAATGTCCCTTCCATTTTGGTGGACAATGTGATTTTCATGATCCTGAGTACAAAATTAGTTAGTAGACCAAAAATCGAGTTGATGTTAATTTGTCACTCAATAGGTTAGTTATTCAAATACTCCAAAGCTAAGTGTTTACTTACCAAGTGACAAACTAACATCAACTTGATTATTTGTCTACTACTAAGGGGGACATCTCGCTTTTGAAGATATTTCTACTACTTCACTTTATCTATATGGCTCAAGGGTATTGGATAACAAAGAATCTATAATATATCATTTTATCTTAATCTATAGATTCTCGTCGTTTGTTTCTGTGAGCATTTCACTTAATCTTTTCTTCTCTACCCTCATCACATCTCTTTTTATAGTCACCTTAACGGTTTGTTCTATATTTTCTTGGCAGTCTTTTAAAATATAGTTACTTTTTTATTATTGTTATGCTATTCTAATATTTCTTGCCCAATCTTACGTATTAATCGATATACTAGTTCAATGTTTCTAACTTCTAACTATTCTGTACTATGTCAGTTTAATAGCCTTACGGATCTAATAATCTAAATTTCTAGATACTACATAGATAGCAAATTATTGCTAGTGAATTAACTTGAGGAGTAGAGATTAGAGTTTGTTGAATGAAGTTAAAATACTAGTGAATAAAACCTAAAGAGATGGTAATAAAATTTAAGGAGTAGAAAATAAAATGTTAAGTATAGTCAATATAACTTATAGAGTAGAGAATACAGCTTAAAGCATTTTGAATAAAATTTAAGGAACCTAAGAACACTGTGAAAATAAAAATAGCATAACAGTAATTAATTGCCTAATTAAGGGTTAGTTTTTCTTAAATTTGGTATGTTTGAAAGAATTGCTTGATAATTTTTGTTAGACCAGAAGCGTTACTTCTGGCAAATAAAATCAATCCCCTAATTGATGTCGATTCTAAAATTATTTTGATACTTTTTTCATATTATAGAGTGAGAAAGCGAAATGTTTGAAAAAGCTTGGTCAAGCAGAGATATGTTTGTGCCAAAAATAGCGTTGTATAAGATTACATCGTATTCATTTGTAACTCAATTTTTAGAAAGAAAAATAAACTTTATTTGTCAATAGAAGATAGAAGGGTGAATACTGCTAAAAATTCTTTTTCCTTTCTCATATTAGTGACTTAAAAGAAATTTATTTTATTCTCATCAACCTTGGGTAGTGAAGCGGCATTCATTTCTCTGTCATTAAAGGTGAATAAGACCCATATCACAAACAAATAATAGTAAACAACATATCATTAAGCAACACAAAAAAGGCTTACAAAGGCAGTAAATTAAAAAGATTTTTTTCGACTTGAGGACAGATAAAGCTAACAAAAGCAGAGTTATTTACCCTCTCTTAAAAGTACATTTTATATTAAAACCTACACGAAAGTTTGATAAACCTGCAGTATATAGATGTGATGGCTCTTTGATCTTAATTTATATTACTTGTCAGTGTTATTATATTTCGTCAGCGAGTTTTTCAACACTAAATTTTTTTAATGGTAACGCAGAAAACATTTTCTGCTAATAGATTCTCATAGTTGCAAAAAAAAATCAATTTAAAGAAATCTACCTTATCACTCCATTTCCACAAAATAACAAAATACTTAACGTATGACGTTTCTGAGTCATGAAAAGTTTTTTAAGCGTAAACTTTTCTTCTTTTACTTAATTTACACTTTTAATGACAGTAGCAAGGGAAACATTTAAAAGAGGATAAACATAGTTAAATCTAATAGTATAACGAAGTTAAAATGTTTAGATTTTAGTTCACCCATTGATTCAAAATTCAGTGACGTGAAACTGTTTTGTATCATTTCACAGAATCATAGTTCTAATATGTAATTTGATTTTTTGCTTACACGAGAAACGGAATTTATAATGAACTTTAAATGCAGCTATGCAAGCATTTGGAATAATTCGATATTGTTGTATTGTTTTCAGAGAATACTTAAAGCAGACCAGCTATTCCCTCTTTACGTTATAGAAACATTAAGTGATTACCCTGGATTCAGAGGATTATTCATGTGCTCCATATTCAGCGCTGCACTTAGGTAATAATGTTTATATTTGCCTATAATAGTATAATAGTTGTTAAAAGGAAGGATATCTTGATAATTGAATTAAATGCATAGTTTTTGTTTGTAAAACGTAAGTTTCATTGTACTGAAATTATCTAATTACAATTTACTTGTTTATTAAAATGCTATTTGATTATGTTGCAGCACTATGTCCACTGGTATGAACTCTTTAAGTGCAGTTTGGTATAGTGAGCTCCGAGAAAGTGCAATAGTAGCTAAAATTTCAGACAAAGGTGCTGGAATTTTAGTTAAAATTCTATCTTTGATGTTTGGTGTTATTTCCTACCTCTGTGTCTTTCTTGTGCCCTATATGGGAGGCCTAATCGCAGTAAGTTTGTTTAAAATTTAATAATTAAATCTATGATAATTATTGGTTATTTAGTTATAATAAATTAAAGATAAGGGTCTTATTCCCAATTGGGGTCACTTAGTTTATATTATAATCTTACTTTGTAAAGGGCGGTTCAATTGTCGAACATCTATCTTGTCACGATAGTTATGTCACTATAGTTACCAAGAATTTGGCTGCACTGTTTCACCGAGGGGGGATTTCACAAAAAGTTTTGTCCAGGAACATTAATTACAGAAACTTGAATGTTAACATTCGTGACAAAATTACATCGTGACATTAATTTTTTAACAAATTATAACCAATGTAAGAAATGGCCTTAGTATACAAAAATATTGGTTTGAGTCTTTGTCCTATGTGACGATTTCCAGGTGGTAAATGGTAAATATTATTTTGAAAATCAGTAAGGTGACGAAAATTCCGGTAACTAATGAGACTAAAAAAACTTGACTTTTCTTATTTAAAAATTGATAAAAAATAGTAAAATTTAAAAATCCCGTGACGCACATACATATTCTTGTTGTTTGTTGTACTGTTGTATTCTTGTTGTTCAGCATCAAAATAAAACAGGAGCTGGATAAAAAACTGGAAATTAAATGTTGGGGATAAAGATTTGCTTATTGTCTAAGTGTATCTTTTTTTAAAAAAATTATCCATCACTCCAGCTAGATAGAGATAAAAATCAAAGAGAAATATAAGAAATTGTTTGTAAAAATAATATTATTCTTTTTAAAAAAAAATTGATCACACCACAATATTACAAACGATCACAGTTTATGTGTATGTCACTTTAATTTAAATTGATGTATATCATGTTATGGTAACTAAAACAATGTTTTGTCACCCGCCATATTGGCCGCCATCTTGACAATTTTAATAATTGCTTATTATTTTTCTACATTTTAAGACCTTTAAATTGATATATAACATGGCATGGTGACTAAAAACTTGTTTTTATTCACCCGCCATATTGGCCTCCATCTTGAAATTTTTAAGGGTAAAATTTTAATAATTGCATATTCTTTTTCTTCACTTCAAGACCTTTAAATTGATGTATAACACATGTCATAGTTACTAAGAACTTTTTTTTTAGTCGCCCGCCATATTGGCCGCCATCTTGAAAATATTAAGTGTCAAACATCCAAAATGTGTCCAGTTGTCTCAAATGCCGAGATGCACCTGTGTGCCGAATTTCATGTTCCTAGCTATAATAGTTTATGAATTGAAGCAAGCAACGGACAGACAGACAGAGCCGTTATATAAGGTTTCTTTTTTTACTTTGTTAAGAAACCTAAAAGAGGGTAAAAATTGTGCGTAATATACGCGAGATTTTATGGTAAATGGATCTGGCCTGTAATAATATATCTTATAAGGATACAATGAAAGAATAAGAAATCGGTCCAATAAATCGAACAAAACCTTGATATTGATACTACATTCAAATGCTATGATATCTCAAAACATATTCAGGTGGTTATTTTAGATTTTAAATAAACTCAGTTTTATTTTCATCAATATCTCGGAAACAAAAATTTTCCCGGAAAAGGGTTTATATGGTTAGATCAAAAAGTTTTAAGGGGTATAGCACATTTAAAGTTTAGAGCTAAAATTTTATTCCTCGATTTCGCCTCGGAGAATGATTTTTCCTAACAAGTATAGCTAAACTTCATCGAAGCCGACCCAGTGGTTTAGGCTTTATGCGTGGCTGCATATAGACGATAAAGTTTTTGAACTCAAGGAACTTCAAAACGTGTAAACCTATCAAATTCTCAAAATCGAATTTTCGTGTCCTCACAATACTTTCTCTTTATATATACTACCCCCACTTTTATATATATTGACCCCTAAACTTTCCTATTCATTAGTAGGTACAAATTACTAGGTCAAGTCTTTTCCATTTATTAGACCCCTTTTGAGTTTACATAATTCGTAGTTATATTTGATTATTATGATCAATACTGATGCCCGATAATAAATCGAATCCGACCTCTCACCCTTTGCGGGGAAGATAGCTTAAATGCTATTTTCTCAGGAGCTAGATATTTCCCGGGAAAATGACTGATATGATTTGTTTATTATTTGCACTATGATAATTACTAATTTTCTATTTGATTATTATTACTACACATATATGATTTTTTAATCAAGAGTTTTGTGGGGATAACACCCACAAATTTAGACCTTTTCGATTCGCCTCGGGATATAATTTTCTGAACTTCTATGGCAAAATTGGCCCAGTAGTTTAGGTTCAACGCTGTACAGACAACAGACCACGGACTACAGACGACAGACAGACATTTTTTTAAAAACAACATTTTTTTGGACTCAGGGGACCCAAAACGTCCCTAAAACGTGTAAATCTATCGTTATCAAATTTCCACACCACCATGCTTTCTCTCTATATGTGCATCGTATGTGAGAAAGTAAAAACCCAGATTAGGAGAGCTAGATGTTAAAATTTGAGACAGATTAATTGTAGGGTTATTATTATAATAACCGAACACTCCCAAATCCAGCTAAATTACATCTTTGAAGCTGATCTATTCGGTAAATCAGCAGAACCGGTGTTTTAAGACAACAACAAAAATGATCTATTTTAATTTGTATAAACATATTTACTCGATGTTTGAAATTAGTATGTCACAAAAAAAGGCAATATTGAAATAATTCAGTTTGTCTTTAAACTTGAAATTTTCAAGTAATATACGGTTAATTTTCAAAGAATACACAGTCTTTCCATTAAAAAGTAGTTGAATTATCACGATTTGGTTGGAGGGGATCTGGTTTGGAAAAGGCTTATAAAGCTTTTACTTTTTTTCATTTGAGAATTTATTGATTTAAAAGCAGTTTCATTTAATCTAAGAATAAAAAGGAAAGAGTTAATTCGTACTTCTTGTTTGCTTTGGTTTACATTTCACATTTACATTTATTGTGTTCAGATTCAATTGATCGGTCGTCTAACTTGTTCGTATCTTTTATAATTTCGTGTTTTCACGGAACATTAACATTTGCGAAAAATAATAGTATATTATGTTACAAGGCTGTGAAGTGGGTTTTTTCTTTACCGCGGCAATTACATTTACTGTCGAGCGAAGCGAGACAGTAAATATTGCCAAGGTAAAGAAAAAACACTTCAAAGTCGCGTAGCATATGCTATTTTTTCCGAGGTAGCAGACAATGAAAAAACATTAAATATTAATCACTAATCAATATATAATAATAACAAATATTAGTACATACTTAAGACTTAAAAAAAGAAACCTTAAAATGAGGTTACACAATAAGAAAAGATAAACAAAACGCATTGGCATCTAGCGGATTTTTATCGTACTAGAAGCATTTCTACAAAGACTGCAGCACTACTAACGGAAGTTTTGACAACTACCCGCCGTAAAGAAAAAATCTTTTAGTGCCTAGGACGTAAAAGATTTTTTCTTTACAGCTAGGAGTAATGAAAAGATTTTTTAAGTCCACGTAATGAAAAAATGGATTTTAGCTATGTTTTTTAGGCTCTAAAGTTACTATTTCACAGCCTACCACGGAAAAAATATATTTATAGGACATAGCTTGACATTAGTCATTTGAAAATATCAAAATGGTGGAGAAAGGCCATCGGCCATGTCCCGCCAATTGTGGTGGACACTGTGATTTTAAAGATCCTGAGTACACAATTAGTTAAAAGACATAAAATCAAGTTGATGGTAGATTGTCCCTTGATAGTTGACCACTTTGATTTGGAGCAATATTTGAATAAATAACCATTCAAGGGATAAATTAACATCAAACTTTATTTACAGTCAACTAAATATTGTTTTACTCAGGATCATGCAAATCACATTCTCCGTCATAATTTGCTGGACATGGCCGCTTTCCACCAGTTAATTTTTTTTAAATGCGTGTATCTAAGCTATGTCCCACACATGTGTGGGACATCGACTTTGCTGACCACACATTCTTAATAGTCACTAAAAGATAAACTTGTACACAAAATTCTAGCTTGATGTTAGTCACACACTTTTTTGTACGATCTTCTGGACTAAAAATATTTATTGATAAGGTATTGGTTTTTTTAACTTAGTCAAACTCTCGATTGAGTCCAAGATAATATAAGGCTAATAATGCCTACTAACCAATTAAGACTTATTATGAGTGAATCCTTGTTCTCTAAAAGAGATTTGTCGTTTAATTCCCAAGTTAATCAAGTTTAATTCCCGTTTTCAATTAATCCATTTAATTCCTAAGTTTTCAATTAATGTTTCTTCTCTGTTCCAGATGAATATGACTTTCCTAAGTATTTGCATTGGTTCTCTGTTTGGGCTTTTCATCCTGGGAATCTGCTTTAAAAAAGCTAACACTTTGGTGAGTTGAAATTTGTAATACATTGAATATATGTTTTACTATAGAATAAGTATATAATTGGGATATATAGGACCCTCTCTATAGAATTGCTAACTTATTTTTAATATTTGGCATTTTACTATTATTAGACATCATACCCCTAAAAAATTGTAATCGTATCCAATTGTAACGTCAAAAATCAATTATGATAAATATAAGTAAACATATCTCCATTATCCTTATCTCTTCTTATAAGCTTTGATTGTTTTTTTTTATTTTTGAAGTAGTCAAAGAAGATAGTTTCGTTCTATTTTATTAATTTATTTTCCAGTTTATAAAATAAAAAATATAAATCTTTTACTTTGAAATGATATATATTTGTTTTTAAAGTTAGATAGATTGAAAAAGAAAAATTGTTTTGTTGTTGTTTAGTTATTTTTTTGTCTCGTTTTTAGAATCAAAATATAAAATGATATTTTCTAGTTTCTTTCTCTAACAAAAACTAGCAAATATAATTCAGTTTATCTTATGTATTTCTTAAATGTTTTTTTGGCCCCGACTCAAAATTACTACTTTTTAAAAAAAAAAAATAATAATAACTTTGCATTGTTTTAGAAAAATTTTGACTATGATATTATTAGATTTTAGACTCCTTCTACTAATAGTTAGATAATAATTTGTCCTTTATAGACACAAGACCTATATTCTAACCAGTCTGGTTAACAAGTTGCCTTTATGAACCGAATGAACCGTCCTGGAAATGATTTTAGGCATTGAATCCACATATCGACATTTCTATGCTTTTCCATGAATTCGAGAAAACCAGTGTACATTTGTCTAATTGACACTGTTGATGGATCTTAAGGTGCGAAATTATGAAACATTAATCCAATTGGATTAACATTTGGTCCACTAGGAGCTCTGATATCTTATTATATTTTGAACTTCTATCGGCGAAATATAGTACTTCAATGAATACAAGTGAAAACCAATCTACCTCCTATTATATTTTAACATCCTGGCACGATATTTAAGAGAGTCACATTTTGCATGTCGTTTTTTGCGTGACGGAAATTTCTTCTGTAAAAATATCCTGTAAAGTATTATGAATGATTTTTGATTTTTCAGGGTGCTTGGGTCGGTTTGTTTGGAAGTGTGGTGTTCATGCTATGGACGACAGTAGGTGGTGTTTTGGCATCTCAAGCAGGATTCCAAGTAGACCAGCCTCCTCTTCCCTCGTCGACCGCTTTATGCCATGCTAACAACACTCTCTCTGTTGATGATTTAACCCATCAGTTATGGTAACTTAATTATTATGTTGTTTCGATCGACATGTTATTTTATTTATCATAATTAAAATTGAAAAGTAAAAGTTTATTGCTAACTAACTAGTTAGCAATCAACTTTTACTTTGTAACTACATAGAATTTAACACTTTTGACAAAAAACGAACAGGTAAAAACTTTGATCAGCAACTGCTTGTCAACAGATTGGCAACAGGTTAAATTAAGTACGGATTGAAAATCTTGATTTGAGATTTAACAAGCTAGGTGTTTCTATGAGTAGTATTGAATCCATATTCAATACGTTTTCAATAAACCAATCTGCTGATAACAAAATCCAACTTTTCTAGGCTTTTGGTAAAGGTTATAAATAATTTTGTAACCTTCACCTTTTATATCCTTATATAAGGTTTGTTTTTAGTATTTTAAAAATCAAAACTGAAAATGACAAATAAAGGTTATGTTTTTTATTTGAGTAGAGTGTGGTGTTTAGACAGATATGACAACAGTTTCTACAGAAACACGCTGGGGCGGTCACATCGACTCTCTGCACATGTCAGAATCGAGCTCGGGTATTTCCATGAAACTCGATCCAAGAATTTAGTGTCGAATCTGGATCTAAATCGTATTCGATCCGTATTGAATCTAGGTTTCCAAGGACACTTTAGATCTAAAAACTGTATTCAAACCGTATTTAAACATCATGGAAAATGTAGTATCTATGAAATAACGCTAAAGTCCCCTACACACAATATAGTCTTTGGTAAGGTTGCCGAATAATCCAAAACTGATGGTCGATGGTGCATACACACACTATGGCAAGCTGTAAGGCGAGCTGTACGGTCTCATAACGAGGCAACTCAGACTTACCGTCTAACCTCAGTTGTTCCCTGAGTTGGACGATTATGTTGGTTTTTGCGTGAGGATTGTGTAAACTGGAACCGTACCGGATGCCTGACATCCATACTCTACTTTTTTGCTTCATGTTTGGCTGAAAACACATGGCAAATATCATATCGCCTTACGGTCTGCAAAAATAATTAGACGTGTCTGGCGACTGGATAGTGTGTAGAGGCTTTAACTTAAGGTCTCGACTAAGCCACCAAACTTCAATAAAATCCAATCTCTTCTATCTACAATTCTTCGAAGAATTACTGAAGCTACTTCCTATGCCAAGAACCGAATAATCTACAATTTCCTTCTTCTCGTTTCTTACTCCAGTATCTTTAATCTAACTAAGGTTGGAATGAAAGGATATGTAACAACAATTCCTTTCATTGCAAGCGACGGAACCTAACTTTCTTATTCCGAACTTTTTCTCTCCAAAAATCTTTGACAATCTTTTTCGAATTGTTAACAAGAAGCATTTCTAATAAACTATACAACTTCATACACTGAACATTTGAGAGTATTAAGTTATTAATCAATAACATTATAAATTAGTTTAACAAGAAAAAAGGTACTCTTTAAGTTTTATTTTCCTTGAGTATGAGTGAGTTTACTGTCTACAATAATTGGATGTTCTAACATACCGTAAGCTGTATTTTGGCCTCTGATGACCAGCTTTGTCTCTACTTTAAAATTGACAAGTAAATTTGTTTCTTTATTAATACAATAAGGATTTCAAATAAACATAAATTCAATAAAGCATAGGAGATATATGATCTATTTACGTGAGTAACTTATTATGTACATAGTATATGCTGATTAGTATACTATGTTTTACCCAACGAAGTAGATTTTACGGATGTCCTTAATGAAATTTTGCTGTACGCCCTTGTTCTATAAATTTTATTTTTAACAAACGACTTATTTTATATTGTTATTAATTATTTTTTATTTTCTATATATTTTCACATTCAATAGGTATCTTTGACCTTTTCAATTTTACACACAACAATAGTGTAAGTCATTTCATCAAATTCATTCCTTATTCACTAGAAGTAAGAGGAAATACTATTAATATTCTTTTATCCATTTATTAACTTATGATTTCAGGGTTGATCCTTCCAAACCTAAAGCAATGCCTTTGTATCGAGTGTCTTATCTTTGGTATAACACAATGGCCATGCTTTCTTGCATAATCATCGGAGCAACCGTCAGCTACATTTCACAACTATTTAAAGAGAAACCGCGTCCAGATATCAACATCATAAGTCTTAAGGAAGATCTTCTTGGGAAAAAACCCAAGACATTTACACAAAATGCGTAAAATAACAAAAGAAAGACAAAATGGCCATGCTTTCCTGCATACGGAGCAATCGTCAGCTACATTTCATAACTATTTCAAGAGAAACCGCGTCCAGATATCAGCATCATAAGTCTAAAGGAAGCTATTCTTGGGGAAGAACCTAAATATTTACACAAAATGCGTAAAATTAATAACAAAAGAAAGACAAATTAACAATGGATCATCTATGCTTACGACCGAGTCTATTATGGTTAGGCACTGACATGATTAAGTACTGATATGATTAAGGTTAATTCAATTTGAGATTTTAAAGAAATTTTCTATTTCTAATATTACTGCTCTCGAAAAATATGTTTCGTATAAATATGTAATTATTTTTGGTCACACTCTTTATACAACTTCTTTCGCACATCCACGCACTACGACCATGGATGAATACTAGAGTACATAATATATTATAGCCTCAATAAAAGAATATTACTATAAGAGCATCCTATTTCCCTAAACAGAACCCCAGAGTACGACTTGCTTTAATTCTTGTTATGATCCTCCCCTGATATGAAATAAAATTTTGTATTTGAAACCTCATCCATCTCTATGTATTCTCAAGCAGTTATTGGTTCATTTAAGCCAAATGCTTTACAATTCACCTCTTATCCCCGATAGATTATTCTAAACATCCTAGGAACCGATTAAAGCTGATGAATAGCTGTAACATAACTATTTATGGAGTGAAACTAATCATTTATATGATCGTGTAGTGTCCCGACAACGACCCATCTCGAAATTATTTGTTATTGATAAGCTAAGGCAACCACATTTATTCCAATAGAAGTAAATGTTTGGTTTGATTTGTTGGTCTTCAAATAGGTATAGTAACTTCTACATAGATATCTAAATTAATTTACTTCTTTGTTTTCTTAATATAAAATAAGGCCAGGCTTAAGGGCCAGAGACCTACTAGGCTAGCTCGAATCTGTAAAAAACGGTGCAAGCTGTGTGGGCTTTGATGAAATTAATATGCCACCAACGAGGGTGCAATATATTATGCTTGGCCCTGATTTAATCGAAAGAATTAATTAGCGCAATTTAATCTCTTGAGTGACCAAAAATACATTATTTAACTTAAAAAGATGATAAAATGATAACTTTAAAATTATATATTTTTTACTTTTGTCTATACTAATATTATTCTGTGATATAAAAATATAATGAAAACAAATGTGTATTATAAATGAAAGTTTTCTTTTTTTATATATTAATAATACTTACTTTAAACAGAAACTCTTAGATTTTTTTAACTATTATAAAATTTAATTAAATATCTTTAAATGTTGTTAAGTTATGTGTTTACTGTTAATTAAGAAATACTATCTGTTTTTGTAATATATTTTATTTATAATAAAACTGTTCTTTTAATTTATTTAACAAAACAAACTCTATTCCCTGATGCTCTGTAATTGGATGGTCAGGTCAGGTATCGATAGTATTTGAGATTGTGCTATCGTACACTTCTAGATCACAGTTTAATATATACTTTTTTCAAGTTCAAATTTATTTTTATACTTTTGTTAAATTTAAAGATGTAGTGTTTGGGGCTAGGGTGTAGAAGTAAAATCCATAGTGGACACAGGTGAAGGTCTTATTTCAAATAACAAAGGATTGAAAATTGTGACAAATTGTTAGACGTCTCAAGGTAAATTGCAGTAAAGCAAAGGGACGCTTTCTTCTTGCATTCTTCTAATCATCAATATCTTCATTCAAGGTTATTGTAGAAATGAAGTAATGTTGGTATGATTCGTAACGGGGTTCTAAGGAGTTTTATAAAAGCCAAAGAGATTTTTTATAAATCAGATTGAACTCTATCGATCATATTGTTTACTATTTTTACTTTTTAAAAACATAAAAGAAAAGCAAATCAAATGTCTGATATTGAGTGATTTAATAATAAATCTATCTCTCTTCTATCATTTTCCTGTCTGAAGACGGGACCTTGAATTGTTATTATGAACTGAAATGATTTACTTTCATACATCTAATAATTCAATTTAAGAATCTATAAATGAAAATAAGTTCAAAAACCTATTTGACTCTCTCTTATGGAGATAGAATTTATAAATGCTTTCGACTTAAGGATGACTTATGTATCAATCAATCATGTAATTAGATTCAAATCTTTGTTATTTTTCTTAAAAAAAAATCTACTGAGACAACTTTCTCATATACTTATATATTCATATTATTAATTATTACTGAACACTTCATTAAAATGTATTATAAAAATAACTTGTCGGTGGCTAATCGAACCCGGCCTCTCTCCGTCCGCGTAATTTTTTCATAATTTGCGGCTTATAACGTTAGACTCGTATTTAAATGGAGTACATTTAAGAATATTTTAATTAAAATCGTCGGAACCGTTCAATCTATGAATATTTAGTATTCGTCGCCGCAACCACTTTTTACGTATTTTTACAAATATCTCGCTTTCTATGGCTCGGACACAAATTAAGGTGATTATCAAAAAGCAAGATTATTACATTTTCCACAAAAAAGGTCTCATTCATTTTTTACGTACAACGAACGGTATAGCAAAGATATAGTTCATTGAAACTTGCATAGTGTTTGTTTTTGCACGACTTTTTTAGAATTTTGGTGTAAAAGTACCAGCTCCTATACAAGTACCAGCTCCTGTACCAATATTTTCAAACTATGTCCAAACAAACTTAAAATATCCCTTGTAGGTATAGAATAACGGTTTCCACCGTGAAACTTCCTCGAGGAAAAACCAAACTAATTGGTCATTAATACGTATTTTGCAGAAACTTCGGAGCACTTTATTACATAAAGGGTTAAAACATCAAACTAACATCAACTTAATTTTTTGTCAATTAACTAATTTTGTACTCAGGATCATGAAAATTACATTTTCCACCATAATAGGCGGGATATGGCCGCTCTTTTTTTCAAATGCCTATTGCCAAGCTATGTCCCGCAGACGAACTTAGCCGACCACATATTCTTATAAGAGCTGAAAGTATTAACTTATACAAAAAATTCTAGCTTGATGCTAGTCAGACACTTGTTTGCACGTTATCTTCTGGACTAGCAGTGATTACTTAGTAATTGTTAGTGGTTGATTTACAAAGTTACATTTACCAAGTTACATCACAGTATTGGTAAGCTTATAGCTGGATAAAATTCCTCTTTACTACTGACAGAAATTTCACAATTATTATTGCTATAAAAGTGTTTACTTCTTGCTTATTGTCCATTATAACAGAAAATATAATTCAAAAGAAGAAGTAATACAGAAATTGTTTTAATTTTAAATAATTTGACTTGATCTTATTTTGGCCCAACAAAAATTATGTACTGTTCTACCTAAATTCTTTAAATTGTTAAGATAAATATTTATTTTGCTGCTATGTAGAGTCCACTTTAGAATATGTTTTCCATGAAATCAGGAATAGCTCAGTAGTCAGTAGTAATTGAGATTACAAGATGAGAATGTGGAAATAGATTCTTGTCTTCTTAGATTCAAATATTTATCTTTTAAGTTATTAATATTTTCTCAGGATTTTTTATAAATAATATTAGTTTTAATATTATTTTAATAATAATTTTAATTTTAATTTTAATCTGAATTACTTCGCTAAACATCTGGTTAGAAAAAATACCAGACGATATTTTACGAAGAAAAGGGTTCTTGAGATTGAAAGATTTAAAACTTTGAAAGAGATTGGTAAAAAGTAATTATAAGAAAAAGTATTAATTTAAGGAAGCAATGTTGTAACAATTCGTTATACCCTGGGGAATAA
Source organism: Gerris lacustris (assembly GCA_951217055.1). Classification (NCBI taxonomy): domain Eukaryota; kingdom Metazoa; phylum Arthropoda; class Insecta; order Hemiptera; family Gerridae; genus Gerris; species Gerris lacustris. Next base: position 44,900,710 of record OX578281.1, read on the forward strand.
AGTAGTTTCCGCTTGTGTGTTACTGCATCTGTGTTTCCCATGGTAGACCAGGACAAGTTGTATCTTAAGGACAAATAATGAGTCTCTAGGACATTACAACCAGAGAAGACCTTACCTTGTCCTGGTCTTCACACAAAACTAATTCGAAACAACTCAGACAAACTTTCTATATCGTTACGGCAGTGTTAGACACAGAAATTGTATTTCTCTGCAATAAGTTATTTTATTGTCACAAAGCATATTCGAATTAATAGAAGTGAGAATCTATATTTACTCGTCTACTTGTACTTATATTTTCCCAGTAGTCATTGTCATTATTTTCCTTCTGTCTTTGTACCTAGTACGTAGTATAGTATAAAAGTTTCGGAAAAGTCTTCTTCGTAACAACTTTTGCTTCCGAGCTTAACGAAGGTAACAGAAGCATTCTCATTATACTGAAGACAGAAATTTATTTACTTCTCCGTTTTAACCCTTGGGTGCTCGCGCTCTAATAGAGACACGAGGAGGCGTGCACCACTGATAGGACTTAATCTTTTTTATCTGCCCACAAAACAGGTAAAATAAATGTAAAGTTAACATCATTTTAGCAAAAGTTTACAGAACAAAAATGTAAATTGGTTTTATTATTTTATTAAATGATACAATACCAATACCGTTGTTTAGTCTCATAATTTGCAAAGTACAAAATCAGTTAGCCTCAATTATAATTTTCATATTTTTACTTTTATATATATATTTTTAAATAATGGTACTATATTAAATTATTTTTTGTATTAAATATATAAATTTCACTAAAATTAGCATAATAATAATTTTAGTAAAAAAAATTAAAGTGAAAGTGGCGCGAGTCCCCTGACAGGACAATCTGGGAACAGAATTGAAGTATAATCACGCACGATGTCAGTGACTGATTCTCCTGATAAAGCAAGAAATGCGTAGCTAGAAAAATTCCTATCTTCCAATCTCTCCCATTTCTATCTACATTTCACAGTTCTATCACAAATTTAGGTCTTTCAGGACCGCGCGTTGCCCAGGGTTAACAAAAAATTAAACAAAAATTCGTTTCAGACATCAGGGAACAGAGTTTCCGTATAGGTCTCGTGTCTGCGTCCGTCAAGATTTTTGTGAACCACTATATCTTGAAAATTTACTCGTCTGATTTTAAATAAATTTGGATAGTTGGAAATAATTAGCCAATAATTGATCTCTTAATAATTTCAACCAATTTACTATCGCTTAAAAATAAGTTTGACCTCAATTTACTGCACATATTATTTCTGCACAGATTTAATATCGCTTAAAAATATGTTTGACCCCAATTTACTACACATATTATTTCTGCACAGATTTAATATCGCTTAAAAATATGTTTGACCCCAATTTACTACACATATTATTTCTGCACAGATTTAATACAGCTTAAAAATAAGTTTGACCCCAATTTGCTGCACATATTTATTATTTCTGCACAATTTAATATCGCTTAAAAATAAGTTTGACCCCACTAGGAATTGCAACAGATACAAATCTCATGTGACCATTTGTCCAATAATTGAACGTGAGGAAGATATGTGCTACACAAAATTGGCAGACTTTTTTTAATCAAATATTCAAATGATTAAGGGGAAAAAAGTATCATGATTTTTCGATAGTTTTTGGCACCACCCTAGAAAAAATGGATTTCTCAATTTTTCCTCAAGCTACTGCCCTACTAAATATTATGTATATTAATATGTTAGATGGGTCATAAGGTGAAATTGAAACATTAATCTTCCATGTTGATTAAGGGACGTTTCGACCCTTATACTTATAAGGTAATTATCAGTCTTCATTTAACAGTTTTTGTACAGTAAAAGTCCTTATCTATCTCAGGAAGAAAGCGTCATTATAAGAAAATACTTTTTTTGTTTATGCATATTTAAAATGAATTTTAAAATTTGGAATTTAAATTTATCCTATGGAATATGTTACGAGTATATCTATTCAACAATATTAACACAAACATAACAAAATAACTCTATGTCCTATGTAGCATATTAATATTTCACATGCAAAGGTGCTGACTTCAACGACAGATTGGTCTGTCGTTTACGTAGTCTACTAAAGATATATATTAAATTTAATTAAAACCAACTCAGAAGTTTAGACTTCTTGCTTTTGCACAGACAAACAAAAAAAAAGTTTTAAAAAAGTAAAAGAATTTATTTAAAATAGGAAAAAATAAATCTTTTAATGTAGATAACAGATAAACGACAGCTGACAGTGACAGACATTTTTTAAAAAAAATATACTTCTTTGAATTTTAATACCCGCTCTAAATACTACTCTCTAAATATAATTTTTGTTTTATTATAATACTTTCATTCTTTTTTCATTCCATAAATGAAAAAGTAAAAAATAAGTTGAGCAAAGGCATATAAAAAAAGTTAAATGTAAATAGTTAATATATTGTTTATTAAAAAAAACAACTCTGTATCTGATAAATTCACACCTAATACATAATGAAAAACAAACTGAATTTAATTTACTTTACGATGACATTCCAAATAATATAAAAAAATACGTGTGGTATCGCGGGACGGACCCGGAAGGAACGAAGTTCCTTACGTTGTTTATTAAATATAAATGATAAAATTACACTGCTAAGTTTTACGATTCTAACTACTTATTGCATTGCTCGTGTGGTTTTACTACCCTCGCTGTCGCTCGGGTGCAAACTCCACACTCGCATGCAAAATGCTACTTTCCGCACTCGACGCGTAATGTACTATTATGGTGTCATTCCAAGTACATATTACTATGTTCCTCACATCAGTGAGATCTATTACAGGAGTGATAATTCACTTTGAATTGAAGAGTTCAACCTATATAGATTTGATTTTAAAAATAAATGTAAACCTTTCTGGCTTGAACTAAAATGAGTCTATTTTCTCTGCAAAAGATTTTTAACTTTAGCTTATACCTTTCAATTCTTTAATAGTTAGTAAGTTTTAAATGCATACTTCAAGAAGATTAAAAAGAATATTTTTTCTAAAATTTCAATTGAAAGAAAGCTTTTAATAAATTAAATAGAAATTTTAAATAATTTATGAAGATTAAAAAAAAAAAAAATCTAAAATTTAAATTAAAAAGAAAACTAAAAATTATTATTACTATTGCTATTATTAAACGTATTTTTTTAATATCACTACTAATATCTATCAACTATTCCCAAAACATATGTTTATGAATTGACAGTTTTTGCTATTTTTTACTACGTTACTACGTTTTTATTAGCTTGCAATCTTGTTTGTTTGTTTGTTTGTTTGTCCGGTACAAATCTGGCAATCGATTTCTAACTAACTTCCCGAATAGCTAGACATTTGAAACTTTTAGCATAGCTCAGAAAACGATGACAATGCATTATATTAATACTTTTAGCCATCTTTCAGCTGAATTTAATTAGTTTTCAGCAAATTTTGCTGTGCGGAAAGTTAGTTCGGAAAAAATCCGCAAGTTATTTTATTTGTTTTGCCATATCCAATATTTACGCAATCTTTATTTTGGGTCTCAAATTTGTGATAGATAAACATTGAATGACAGCAAAACAGGAAACATCGATTATATTATTTATCGATTATATTATTTTAAATATATCGATGGCATGCTTTAGATTTGGTGTTGGGGAGATCCGTTGTACAAAGATTTATTGTTTTATAGGTTTAAGATCAGCTCTCTGGATGGTTGTCATTTATGTGAAGTAAATAAATTCGGAACTATTTTTTTTTTCACTAACATTATATATTATATAACAATAACAATTATATTATCAACATTACATACGATTCAACAGAAAATTTAAAAACGTAGTATATAAAAAGTTCTTTTTATCTTGAAATTATTTATGATTAATTTACTTAAAAAATCGGTCCGAGACAACTCAGTCAAACTTTCTCATATACGAGTTTATAATTACTTAGCTCAGTGTTTTCCATTTATTAGTTTTCGTATGTACATTTAATTATTATTGAACGTTTTATCAAAAGGTATCATAAAAATAACTTCTCCTAGGCAGGGAATTAAACCGGCCTCTCTCCGTCCGCGTTTAAAGCTATTTTCTCAGATAGCTTTTTCCGATTTCATCTCGGGGTATGATCGGCCCAGTTAGTTTAGGCTCCACGCGTCTGCACAGACGAAAGACGACAGGCGTCAGGTGACACACAGAAATTTTTAAAAAACACTTTTTTGGACTCAGGTGACCTCAAAACGTGTAAATCCTTCAAAATCTTAAAATCGAATTTTCATGCCATCACAATACTTTCTCTTTACACGAGAAAGTAAAAAAAACAAAAACGAAAGCAATTTAACACATTAGGTAAATAATATTAAATTAAAAGTGTATATAAAATACTAAACATTATGAATACATTGGATTAAACAAAATCAAATATTAATTAATTAATTATTGGATACTAAACGTTATAATACATATTACATTCAATTAAAACCTTGAATTTAACAATTGAAACAAATATCAAAATTTTATATGAATGAATGTGAGTATATAATATATAAAGCTGAATACAGCTTTATATATTTACAAGGGAGTTACAAAAAGAGTATAATTATTATTTTCTGTATAACAATAAAAATATATTTTTTTATACTGAGCATACAAAAATGATTCTAAATACACAGAAAAAACATCTAGTTCTTTTTTAAAAAAAAAAAAAAAAACAACAAAAAAAAGTACAGCTAATAAAGGTTGAGTTTCTAATATAAAAACAGAGAGAAAATGAAAAAGTAAGCTTTGCCGTTAACAGTACAAATCCATTAATAAAAATAGTTAATAAAAATGCTGCAGGCTCTTTTAAAAAGCGTTTTTGGGAGATAAAGATAATAGAATGATTTAAGTTTTAGATTAGATAGTTTTAACATAATAAAAAAACAAAAACAATATTCATTTGACAAGCGTTACCTTAATTTCAGCGTACCTAGGAAAAAGTAGGATAAATCTGCACTATTTGGCCCACCAATTTCTAAATGTTCGATTTACTTGCCATTTTTTTAACAGTTCCATTTTACATTATAAAAACGATTCCGGTTGAAGCATCTTGATAAATGCAGTAGTTTTTTTTTATTTGAAATGCGTAAAGTGTCTCTTTCTAAGGGACTTGATGACAGTTAAAAATAAAAATCGGTCCGAGACAACTCAGACCGAGTTCATAATTACTTAATCTAGTGTTTTCCATTTATTAGTTTTCGTATATACATTTAATTCTTATTATTCATATACTCAACACTTATCATAAAAATTACTTCTCCTTGCCGGGGAATCGAACCCGGGCTCTCTCCATCCGCGTTTTAAGGTATTTTCTCAGGAACTAGATTTTTCCCGGGAAAACAGCTTATATCGTTAGATTCGTATATGTAAATGGCGACAGACGACAGACAGACATTTTATAAAAATCACTTTTTTGGACTCAGGGGACCTCAAAACGAGTAAATCCATCAAGATCTCAAAATCGAATTTTCGCGCCATCACAATACTTTCTCTTTATATGAGAAAGTAAAAAATCGGGTACAGGGTACCTCGGAACTTTTTCTCACTTCGGAGGCAACTAAAGTGGCCTCTTCCGCTCATTATCATTTTTCAAAAAAGAATTATACATTATTTTTATTTATTTTATTTAATTATATGAATTTTGGCGGTATTTTGACAGATGTAAACAAACTTAAGTATCGCACTTATTAATAATTATATTCGCTTATAACTTTTAAACTAATTAATGGAATTTCATCGGGTTTATTTATATTTGTTCCATATTTTTTACCGGTTCCAACGATATGCTATATGTCAAACCCGTATTTATACTTTTGGTATTATTAACCGTCAAAGTTTCAAAATTCAAAAATAGATAAATTCAAAATGGCGGCCAATATAAAAATGAAATGTTGAAAATGAAATACCTTTTATACTAATAACTATTGGAGTATAAAATCATCAAGGACCATACTATTAACCATACTTTACTGGACTAAATATAAAACCGTCAAGAGGGTGACATTGGTACTCTACGCTGTCTGTAGGATAATTACTACCCTAGGTAGGGGTACAAAGGAATCTTGAATCTACAAATTGAAACCTGACCCTAGATTTATCACATCATTTAGACGCACCTTGTTTAGTTTATTTAGGGTTTTGGTGGGTTGCTTCTGTACACATAATTCAAAAGTGTCGAGGTTCCTTTAGCCCCAAAAGCACACTTAAAACTAATTTTAAGGTAGGTTGATAGCTAGAGGATCTCGGCATGTATACGGCTATCAGGGCCACTGAGAGGATTTCCGGGCCCCTGGGCAAGTTAGCATCTGGACCCCCTTTGAACAAATAACGGCGGGGGGTCCGGAGGTTCTCCCCCAGAGAATTTTTTAAAATTTAAGTGCTAAAAATGAGTTTTAAGGATTTTTGAGGGTAAGTTTGTCCTTACAGAAAAAGATGTTTGGTGCGGGGACGAATTTAGAAGTTTAACTAAGATAGGCTAAATAACAAATAAATGAGTTGCCTTGTAGCTGGTAAGTTTCATTCAAAAACCTTCTATTACACTTTTTATAATACATAATATAAAATAATACATAATATAAATTGTTCACTAAACTAGTGAGATTAAGAGTAAAATAATCAAAATAGTTAAGTAACACATTTCATTTACAAAAATTGCATTACAAGTGAATATCTTATAGGGACACATTCTATATTATAAATATCCTGAATAAATAGTGTATTTGTATTGTCTCAGGTAAATATGAGTATGTGCATTATCATCTTATAACTTCTAAACTTTTAACATGAAAAGTCAATATAGTAAAACTATGTGTACTCAGGAAATATATTCCAGACCCCTCTAATATTGTTACATAATGGATAATATGAATTTACCTATAAATATAATTTCTTATTAAAAGGCCAACGTCACTGTAGTATACGTCACTGTATTTTCCCTAGTATATATTTATATACTAGGGAAAAATAAATCAGTCCCCTCATTATCGCCTCTCTAATATCTTAATATATAACTAATCAATAAATGCATGTAAATAATTTCTTCCTAACATGCCAATGTCAGTGTATTAATAATACTAGTCCATAGAAAATGTTTTTATTATATTACATTCTTTATAATTTTACTCATTTTAGTTGTATGAGTCATCGGCATTTAATGTGTTAATTAATAAATTATTTAATTGATTAATTAATATAATGTTATATAATTAATTAATTTTAATTTTAAAAAAAATTAAATTATTTTTTTTTAAATTTATTAATTAAAATAAATTTTAAATAATTAATTTGATTTAATGTTTTTGTATTGGTACAGAGTCTATGCGCCAAGTTTCATATAAACTGGAAGAGGGTTAATTATCCCTCCAAAGATTTTTTTTTTTTTTATCTACCTCCTCAAATATTTTTATAAAATCATTAAATGAATATCTATATCATTCCATTTCACGAGAACAAAAGAAATAATCATACTTGTTAGCCCAACAATTCCACGTGGCGTTTTATTGACTTCTATTTTATAATCTTAGACATTCTATCATAATCATAGTAGGAACCTATTAAATTTTAACATCGTTACAAAATAAACAAGTGCAGTAAAACATATTTTATATTTACGACTAAAATTTGTTGGTTCATGTTCTTTTATTTATCATGTATCATTAAGCTATGAACGTTTATCTGTTAGGTAACTTTATAGTTGTTTAATTGCTAACTTTAATAGTTGTTTAACTGTTAACTTTAATAGTTGTTTAATTTTACTTTGACTAGTTATAATTATTGTGAAAAAGGTAAGAAAGTACGTTTCCTTATAATATTAATTTTGCTTCCAATGGTAACGTAATAACGGAAGCATCATTACGATGAATATACGATGAATAATACGTACTCACGAGCGGCATCTTGTTCTTGAGCCCACTCAAAAGGAACATTCTGTTTCGTCAGTTTTGTGATACATGCTGTCCTCGTAGCGAACTCAGGTATGAACTTCCTGAAGTAACCAGCAAGTCCCATTAGCTGTCGAACTTCTTTCTGTGTTGTAGGCACACTAGTCTCCAACAACGCTTGGATTTTCCTCTTGGAAGGACGAATTCCTTCGGCAGATACTTCCCTGCCCAAGTACTCCACCGATGGTTGTAGGAACATACATTTTGAGACGTTCAGAGAGAACCCAGCTCGAAGAAGGGCGTTTAATACTTGAATTAAATGTTGGAGCCCCTGTTCTGATGTTTGCGAGGGAATCAAAATATCGTCCATGTAGACTAAGGCTATCGTGTAACACAATGAGCCTAACGCTTTGTTCAAGGCTCGCTGAAAAACTGCTGGCGCATGGGCCAATCCAAAAGGCATCCGCAAGTATTCGTAGTGCCCATCTGGCGTTACGAATCCCGTTTTCCCAATTGAGTCCTCCTCGATCGGCAGCTGATGGAACCCGGAAGCCAAATCAAGGGTAGTTAAGTATTTTGCCTTACCGAGTCTGTCCAGTTGGTCATCGATGAGAGAAAGGGGGAATCTATCCTTAACTGTATTACGATTTAGTTCCCTAAAATCAACATAGGACCTATAGGACCTAGGATTTATAGGACATAGGACCTATAGGACCTAGGATTTATAGGACCTAGGACCTATAGGACCTAGGATTTATAGGACCTAGGACCTATAGGACCTAGGATTTATAGGACCTAGGACCTATAGGACCTAGGATTTATAGGACCTTGGACCTATAGGACCTAGGATTTATAGGACCTAGGACCTATAGGACCTAGGATTTATAGGACCTAGGATTTATAGGACCTAGGATTTATAGGACCTAGGACCTATAGGACCTAGGATTTATAGGACCTAGGACCTATAGGACCTAGGATTTATAGGACTAGGACCTATAGGACCTAGGATTTATAGGACCTAGGTCCTATAGGTCTGTTCCTGTATTACCTAGGACCGTTAGGACCTACGACCACCCATAGGTCTTAGGACCTAATACCCATAGGTCCTATTACCCAAGATCTATAGGTCCTAGGACCTAAAGGACCTATAGGACCTAAAGGACCAAAAGGACCTATAGGACCAAAAGGACCAAAAGGACCTATAGGACCTAAAGGACCAAAAGGACCTAATGGACCTAGGACCTAGGACCTATAGGACCTACGACCTCATCGGTCTTAGGACCTGTCCTAGGACCTAAAGGACCTATAGGACCTAAAGGACCAAAATGACCTAAAGGACCAAAATGACCTAAAGGACCAAAATGACCTATATGACCTAAAGGACCAAAAGGACCTATAGGACCTAAAGGACCAAAAGGACCTATAGGACTTACGGCCTCATAGATCTTAGGACCTAAAACCTATAGGTCCTAGGACCTAAGACCTATACTCCTAGGACCTGTCCTAGGACCTAAAGGACCAAAAGGACCTAAAGGACCAAAAGAAACTACATGACCAAAAGGAACTATATGACCTAATGGACCTAGGATTTATAGGACCTAGGACCTGTAGGACCTAGGATTTATAGGACCTAGGACCTATAGGACCTAGGATTTATAGGACTTAGGACCTATAGGACCTAGGATTTATAGGACCTAGGACCTAGGATTTATAGGACCTAGGACCTATAGGACCTAGGATTTATAGGACCTAGGACCTATAGGACCTAGGATTTATAGGACCTAGGACCTATAGGACCTAGGATTTATAGGACCTAGGACCTATAGGACCTAGGATTTATAGGACTAGGACCTATAGGACCTAGGATTTATAGGACCTAGGTCCTATAGGTCTGTTCCTGTATTACCTAGGACCGTTAGGACCTACGACCTAGGACCCATAGGTCTTTGGACCTAATACCTATAGGTCCTATTACCCAAGACCTATAGGTCCTAGGACCTGTCCTAGGACCAAAAGGACCTATAGGACCTAGAGGACCAAAAAGACCTATAGGACCAAAAGGACCAAAAGGACCTATAGGACCTAAAGGACCAAAAGGACCTAATGGACCTAGAACCTATAGGACCTACGACCTCATAGGTCTTAGGACCTGTCCTAGGACGTAAAGGACCTATAGGACCTAAAGGACCAAAATGACCTAAAGAACCAAAATGACCTATATGACCTAAAGGACCGAAAGGACCTATAGGACCTAAAGGACCAAAAGGACCTATATGGACTAAGGGACCAAAAGGACCTATACGACCTAAAAGACCAAAAGGACCTATAGGACCTAATGGACCTATAGGACCTACGGCCTCATAGATCTTAGGACCTAAGACCTATAGGTCCTAGGACCTAAGACCTATACTCCTAGGACCTGTCCTAGGACCTAAAGGACCAAAAGGACCTAAAGGACCAAAAGAAACTACAAGACCAAAAGGAACTATATGACCTAACGGACCAAAAGGACCTATAGGACCTAAAGGACCTAAAGGACCAAAAAGACCTATAGGACATATAGGACCTAAAGGACCTATAGGACCTAAAGGACCTAATGGACCTAGGACCTATATAACCTAATGGACCTAGGACCTATAGGACCTATAGGACCTAATGGACCTAGGACCTATAGGACCTAGGACCTATAGGACCTAGGACTTATAGGACCTATAGGCATTTAGGACCTAGGACCTATAGGACCTAGGATTTATAGGACCTAGGACCTATAGGACCTAGGATTTATAGGACCTGGGTTCTATAGGTCTGTTCCTGTATTACCTAGGACCTATTGGACCTACGACCTAGGACCTATTGGACCTACGACCTAGGACCTATAGGACCTAATACCTATAGGTCCTAGGTCGTAGGTCCTATAGGTCCTAGGTAATATAGGTCCTAAGTAATACAGGACCTTAGACCTATAGGTCCTAGGTCCTATATGTCCTAGGCCACAACAAATACCTCAACCACAACCACAACCACAACAAATACAAATACCACAACCACATCCACAACCACACCCACAACCACAACCTTACCCACAACCACAACCACAACCACAACCACAACCACAACCACAACCACAACCACAACCACAACAAATACAAATACCACAACCACAACCACAACCACTACAACCATAGACCCATAGGTCTTAAGACCTAGGAACTATAGGACCTACGACCTCATAGGTCTTAGGACCTAAAACCTAAAGGTCTTAGGACCTAAAACTGTAGCCCCAAAATCTATGGGCTCTACAATTTGAGTATGTTATAGCCCAACTCAGTCGATTTGCTAGGTGGGCGGGGTTTTGGGCAGTGTTTGAGGTCTCCTGACAATAGAATTACCATACGAAATGCAAATTATGGTGGACGCCACCCCATTCAAATTAAAAAGGATTAATAACAAAGAAAAAGGGACTTAAAGTCTGAGCACTCACTAGAGTAACTCAGAGGAACAGAGGTAAAGGAAAATTGGAAACTGGAGAATGGGGAATCCAGGGACAGGGAATAATAAAAGGTAGGTATGATTAAGGAGGATACAAAAACAATAAAAATAAAGATTAGATGAATAAACTGTTCACTCTTTATTAGGCCAGTGGAATCTTCACTGCCTTGGCCCAGGGTACATAACAAATGATATTCTCCTGTGAAACAATAACATTAAAATTATATGAAACTACTAGTTTTAATAGAGTGACTAAAATAAAATAAAGAACTTCCTACAAAACTGACTGGTTTCCCTAAGGGCCCTTTCACAGGTAATCTCCTAAGAGCAGTCTTCTGCTCGCTAAAAAGAATTGATAATGATAATAGTAATAATTATGAATTGGTGTGGTACTACCAACCAAACTGGGCTATTGCAAATAATATAAATGGTTGTAATAAAATATAAGAATTTGGAAAAACAAATAAATGGTAGAATGTAGTGGGATGTAGTTTGAGGGAACAGGGAAGACCCTCGGAGGAGTGGGGGAAGGGGTCCAAGCCGTCCCACTCTGGAAGGTGAAGAGAACAGAAATTGGTCGATCTTACTTGAATTTTTTTTTTTACTTGATAGGTGTTCCCAGACTTCGACGCTCGCGGCTCGATCCGGCAGAATTTGGTGAGGATCGTCAGTGGACTTAAGGGGGCCCTCGAAGCTTTCACTGGCGTCTCAGACAGCAACCAGCGCAATCCACTCTCGTGTTCTGCTTCGTTGATCCTAGTTTAAGTTGCCAAAACTTAAGCACCAACTCACCCTATTCAAATCACTTTTACCTAACCACCAAAGTGCTCTTGCACCACGAGATCACAGAGACACCTAACCTCTCAGGATCACCCAGTGTACCCAAAAAAAAGAAAAAGAAGAACAAAACAAAAGAACTACCAAAGAAAGAATACTAATCAGCGACTGCCCTAAAATAATAAATAAAAAGACCTCCTAACAGTTTACCAGAACATCGATCCGCCCCTAAATTTTTCCGACCTATAGGTCCTATGACCTGTCCTAGGACCTAAAGGACCTATAGGACCTAAAGGACTGAAAGGACCTATAGGACCAAAAGGACCAAAAGGACCTATAGGACCAAAAGGACCTATAGGACCAAAAGGACCTATATGACCTATAGGACCTAAAGGACCTATAGGACATAAAGGACCAAAAGGACCTATAGGACCTAAAGGACCTAATGGACCTAGGACCTAGGACCTATAGGACCTACGACCTCATAGGTCTTAGGACCTAATACCTATAGGTCCTATTACCCAAAACCTATAGGTCCTAGGACCTGTCCTAGGACCTAACGGCTTATAGGACCTAAAGGACCTAATGGACCTATAGGACCTAGGACACACAACCACAACCACAACCACAACCACAACCACAACCACAACCACAACCACAACCACAACCACAACCACAACCACAACCACAACCACAACCACAGACACAGACACAGACACAGACACAGACACAGACACAGACACAGTGGACACAGACACAGTGGACACAGACACAGTGGACACAGACACAGTGGACACAGACACAGTGGACACAGACACAGTGGACACAGACACAGTGGACACAGACACAGTGGACACAGACACAGAAGGGGACACAGACACAGTGGACACAGACATAGAAGGGGACACAGAAGTGGACACAGACAAAGAAGGGGACACAGAAGTGGACACAGAAGTGGACACAGAAGTGGACACAGAAGGGGACACAGACACAGTGGACACAGACACAGAAGGGGACACAGAAGTGGACACAGACAAAGAAGGGGACACAGAAGTGGACACAGAAGGGGACACAGAAGGGGACACAGAAGGGGACACAGAAGGGGACACAGAAGGGGACACAGAAGGGGACACAGAAGGGGACACAGAAGGGGACACAGAAGGGGACACAGAAGGGGACACAGAAGGGGACACAGAAGGGGACACAGAAGGGGACACAGAAGGGGACACATGGTGGACATAGAAGTGGACACAGAAGGGGACACAGAAGGGGACAAAGAAGGGGACACAGAAGGGGACCCAGAAGGGGAAACAGAAGGGGACACAGAAGGGGACACAGAAGGGGACACAGAAGGGGACACAGAAGGGGACACAGAAGGGGACACAGAAGGGGACACAGAAGGGGACACAGAAGGGGACACAGAAGGGGACACAGAAGGGGACACAGAAGGGGACACATGGTGGACACATAGTGGACACATGGTGGGCACTGGGTGGACACATGGTGGACACATGGTGGACACAGAAGGGGACACATGGTGGACACATGGTGGACACAAAAGGGGACACATGGTGGACACATAGTGGACACATGGTGGGCACTGGGTGGACACATGGTGGACACATGGTGGACACAGAAGGGGACACATGGTGGACACATGGTGGACACAGAAGGGGACACATGGTGGACACAGAAGGGGACACATGGTGGACACAGAAGGGGACACATGGTGGACACAGAAGGGGACACATGGTGGACACAGAAGGGGACACATGGTGGACACAGAAGGGGACACATGGTGGACACAGAAGGGGACACAGAAGGGGACACATGGTGGACAAAGAAGGGGACACAGAAGGGGACACATGGTGGACACATGGTGGACACATGGTGGACACAACCACAACCACAACCACAACCACAACCACAACCACAACCACAACCACAACCACAACCACAACCACAACCACAACCACAACCACAACCACAACCACAACCACAACCACAACCACAGACACAACCACAGACACAGACACAGACACAGACACAGACACAGACACAGTGGACACAGACACAGTGGACACAGACAAAGTGGACACAGACACAGTGGACACAGACACAGTGGACACAGACACAGAAGGGGACACAGACACAGAAGGGGACACAGAAGGGGACACAGAAGGGGACACAGAAGGGGACACAGAAGGGGACACAGAAGGGGACACAGAAGGGGACACAGAAGGGGACACAGAAGGGGACACAGAAGGGGACACAGAAGGGGACACAGAAGGGGACACAGAAGGGGACACAGAAGGGGACACAGAAGGGGACACAGAAGGGGACAGAGAAGGGGACACAGAAGGGGACACAACCACAACCACAACCACAACCACAACCACAACCACAACCACAACCACAACCACAACCACAACCACAACCACAGACACAGACACAGACACAGACACAGACACAGACACAGTGGACACAGACACAGTGGACACAGACAAAGTGGACACAGACACAGTGGACACAGACACAGTGGACACAGACACAGAAGGGGACACAGACACAGAAGGGGACACAGAAGGGGACACAGAAGGGGACACAGAAGGGGACACAGAAGGGGACACAGAAGGGGACACAGAAGGGGACACAGAAGGGGACACAGAAGGGGACACAGAAGGGGACACAGAAGGGGACACAGAAGGGGGCACAGAAGGGGACACATGGTGGACACATAGTGGACACATGGTGGGCACTGGGTGGACACATGGTGGACACATGGTGGACACAGAAGGGGACACATGGTGGACACATGGTGGACACAGAAGGGGACACATGGTGGACACATAGTGGACACATGGTGGGCACTGGGTGGACACATGGTGGACACATGGTGGACACCGAAGGGGACACATGGTGGACACATGGTGGACACATGGTGGACACAGAAGGGGACACATGGTGGACACAGAAGGGGACACATGGTGGACACAGAAGGGGACACAGAAGGGGACACAGAAGGGGACACAGAAGGGGACACAGAAGGGGACACAGAAGGGGGCACAGAAGGGGACACATGGTGGACACATAGTGGACACATGGTGGGCACTGGGTGGACACATGGTGGACACATGGTGGACACAGAAGGGGACACATGGTGGACACATGGTGGACACAGAAGGGGACACATGGTGGACACAGAAGGGGACACAGAAGGGGACACATGGTGGACACAGAAGGGGACACAGAAGGGGACACATGGTGGACACAGAAGGGGACACAGAAGGGGACACATGGTGGACACATGGTGGACACATGGTGGACACATGGTGGACACATGGTGGACACAACCACAACCACAACCACAACCACAACCACAACCACAACCACAACCACAACCACAACCACAACCACAGACACAGACACAGACACAGACACAGACACAGTGGACACAGACACAGTGGACACAGACAAAGTGGACACAGACACAGTGGACACAGACACAGAAGGGGACACAGAAGGGGACACAGAAGGGGACACAGAAGGGGACACAGAAGGGGACACAGAAGGGGACACAGAAGGGGACACAACCACAACCACAACCACAACCACAACCACAACCACAACCACAACCACAACCACAACCACAGACACAGACACAGACACAGACACAGACACAGTGGACACAGACACAGTGGACACAGACAAAGTGGACACAGACACAGTGGACACAGACACAGTGGACACAGACACAGAAGGGGACACAGACACAGAAGGGGACACAGAAGGGGACACAGAAGGGGACACAGAAGGGGACACAGAAGGGGACACAGAAGGGGACACAGAAGGGGACACAGAAGGGGACACAGAAGGGGACACAGAAGGGGACACAGAAGGGGACACAGAAGGGGACACAGAAGGGGACACAGAAGGGGACACAGAAGGGGACACAACCACAACCACAACCACAACCACAACCACAACCACAACCACAACCACAACCACAGACACAGACACAGACACAGACACAGACACAGTGGACACAGACACAGTGGACACAGACAAAGTGGACACAGACACAGTGGACACAGACACAGTGGACACAGACACAGAAGGGGACACAGACACAGAAGGGGACACAGAAGGGGACACAGAAGGGGACACAGAAGGGGACACAGAAGGGGACACAGAAGGGGACACAGAAGGGGACACAGAAGGGGACACAGAAGGGGACACAGAAGGGGACACAGAAGGGGACACAGAAGGGGACACAGAAGGGGACACAACCACAACCACAACCACAACCACAACCACAACCACAGACACAGACACAGACACAGACACAGACACAGTGGACACAGACACAGACACAGTGAACACAGACACAGACACAGTGGACACAGACACAGTGGACACAGACACAGACACAGTGGACACAGAAAGAGACACAGTGGACACAGACACAGTGGACACAGACACAGAAGGGGACACAGACACAGTGGACACAGACACAGTGGACACAGACACAGACACAGTGAACACAGACAGAGACACAGTGAACACAGACACAGACACAGTGGACACAGACACAGTGGACACAGACACATTCGACACAGACAGAGACACAGTGGACACAGACAGAGACACAGTGGACACAGACACAGTGGACACAGACACAGTGGACACAGTGGACACAGTGGACACAGACACAGTGGACACAGACACAGTGGACACAGACACAGACACAGTGGACACAGACAGAGACACAGTGGACACAGACAGAGACACAGTGAACACAGACACAGACACAGTGGACACAGACACAGTGGACACAGACACAGACACAGTGGACACAGAAAGAGACACAGTGGACACAGACACAGTGGACACAGACACAGAAGGGGACACAGACACAGTGGACACAGACACAGTGGACACAGTGGACACAGTGGACACAGACACAGTGGACACAGACACAGTGGACACAGACACAGACACAGTGGACACAGACAGAGACACAGTGGACACAGACAGAGACACAGTGAACACAGACAGAGACACAGTGAACACAGACACAGACACAGTGGACACAGACACAGTGGACACAGACACAGAAGGGGACACAGACACAGACACAGTGGACACAGACACAGACACAGTGGACACAGACAGAGACACAGTGAACACAGACACAGACACAGTGGACACAGACACAGTGGACACAGACACATTCGACACAGACAGAGACACAGTGGACACAGAAGGGGACACAGACACAGACACAGTGAACACAGACACAGACACAGTGGACACAGACAGAGACACAGTGAACACAGACACAGACACAGTGGACACAGACACAGTGGACACAGACACATTCGACACAGACAGAGACACAGTGGACACAGAAGGGGACACAGACACAGACACAGTGAACACAGACACAGACACAGTGGACACAGACAGAGACACAGTGAACACAGACACAGTGGACACAGACACAGTGGACACAGACACATTCGACACAGACAGAGACACAGTGGACACAGACAGAGACACAGTGGACACAGACACAGTGGACACAGACACAGTGGACACAGACACAGTGGACACAGACACAGTGGACACAGACACAGTGGACACAGACACAGACACAGTGGACACAGACACAGTGGACACAGACAGAGACACAGTGGACACAGACACAGACACAGTGGACACAGACACAGACACAGTGGACACAGACACAGACACAGTGGACACAGACACAGTGGACACAGACACAGTGGACACAGACACAGTGGACACAGACAGAGACACAGTGGACACAGACAGAGACACAGTGGACACAGACACAGACACAGTGGACACAGTGGACACAGTGGACACAGACACAGTGGACACAGACACAGACACAGTGGACACAGACAGAGACACAGTGGACACAGACAGAGACACAGTGGACACAGACAGAGACACAGTGAACACAGACACAGACACAGTGGACACAGACACAGTGGACACAGAAAGAGACTCAGTGGACACAGACACAGTGGACACAGACACAGAAGGGGACACAGACACAGACACAGTGGACACAGACACAGACACAGTGGACACAGACACAGACACAGTGGACACAGACAGAGACACAGTGAACACAGACACAGACACAGTGGACACAGACACAGTGGACACAGACACATTCGACACAGACAGAGACACAGTGGACACAGACAGAGACACTGTGGACACAGACACAGTGGACACAGACACATTGGACAAGACAGAGACACAGTGGACACAGACAGAGACACTGTGGACACAGACACAGACACAGTGGACACAGACACAGAAGGGGACACAGAAGTGGACACAGAAGGGGACACAGAAGGGGACACAGAAGGGGACACAGAAGGGGACACAGAAGGGGACACATGGTGGACACATGGTGGACACATGGTGGACACATGGTGGACACATGGTGGACACATGGTGGACACATGGTGGACACATGGTGGACACATGATGGACACATGGTGGACACATGGTGGACACATGGTGGACACAACCACAACCACAACCACAACCACAACCACAACCACAGACACAGACACAGACACAGACACAGACACAGACACAGACAGAGACACAGTGGACACAGACACAGTGGACACAGACACAGTGGACACAGACACAGTGGACACAGATACAGTGGACACAGACACAGACACAGTGGACACAGACAGAGACACAGTGGACACAGACAAATACACTGTGGACACAGTGGACACAGACACAGTGGACACAGACAGAGACACAGTGGACACAGACAGAGACACTGTGGACACAGACAGAGACACTGTGGACACAGACACAGACACAGTGGACACAGACACAGTGGACACAGACAGAGACACAGTGGACACAGACAGAGACACTGTGGACACAGACACAGACACAGTGGACACAGACACAGTGGAAGATCAGACACAGGTCGAAACTTTAAAATACCTCGGTGTTTATCTGACACATAATTTTACTTGGGATAAGCATATCGAGTATGTCAGTGATAGAAGCTTACAGGTAGTTAATTCGTTGTCTCGAGTAGCGAAGGTCCACTGGTGCTTAGGTTACGGTGCCTTAAAAACCATATATACAGGTGCATTCTTGCCCATGTTGCTGTATGCTGTCTCTATCTGGCACGAAGGTTTAAAACTGAAGAGATCCCGTGTTCTTTTGGAAAGAGTTCAGCGTCTATTTGCCATTCGTCTAATAAAAGGTTATAGAACAATATCCTATAACGCAGCTTGCATTATTGCGGGTATTACTCCGATTTGTCTACAGGTGGACGAATTGGTTTCGGTGGACTTAGTTAAATTGTCAGGAGGTTGCTTGGACGAGATGGATAGTGACCACTTAGACAGACCAGTTAAGGTCCAATACTGGCCTCATCCTTCTTTATTCTTTCCGATAAAAGAAAATCAAGAAATTGAATGTGACCTAGAAATATATACAGACGGTAGCAAGACTGATGACTCTGTTGGCTGTGCTTTCGTTGTCTATGAGAAGGGTGAGTCCATTTTTGAATCTGGGTTTAAACTTTCAGGCTTCTGTTCAAACAACCAAGCAGAACAACTTGCAATATTGAAGGCTCTTGAATGGTTGGCTCAATCACGTAGACCTAGCAAAGTAAGGATTAATACTGACAGCAAAATAAGCCTGGACATTCTTAATAACCCACACAACCATCAACCCATCATTGAGAATATACGGGAGAGCCTCCGCTTACTGAATAATTCAGGGGAAATATTTTTTAATTGGGTCAAGGCTCACGTCGGTTTAGAGGGCAACGAACGAGCAGATCAACTGGCAAAAGAGGCTTCACGTCTTGAAGATTCTCAGCTGTCGTATGAGAGATTTCCCTTTACTCGACTAAAGCAATGTGCTAGGTCTAAAAGCAGACAGAAGTGGGAAGCTGCTTGGAGTACCTCACCATCAGGTTTGCTAACAAGAAGATATTTTCCAACGGTTAAACATCGTCTCTCTCTGCAACACATGGCTATTAATTATAGACTAACACAGTTCTTAACTGGTCACGGAAAATTCGAGGCATATCTTCATCGCTTTAACATCAAGGAGTCTCCTTTTTGCACCTGCGACAATACATCCGCACAAACCGTTGATCACCTTGTCTTCGACTGTTCTCTGCTGACTCAGGAGAGAAGCGGACTGCAACGGCACATAGTCACTCAGAGTTTGTCTTGGCCTCCATCTTTGGACATCTTACTTAAAAAGGATAACTGGTCCCACTTCCAGTCTTTTATTTTCTCTTCCTTCAATAAATTATTTTCATAGTTTTTAGTCTATGTATATATAATGTGTGTGTGTGGGTGTGTATGTGTGAGTGTATGTATGTGTGTGTATGTGTGTATGTATACATATTTTAAATAAATAATATAATAATATGTATATTGTAATAACAATTAAAAAGTATTTCTTACACAATAACGTAATGTTTTGCAGTCTAACGTATAGTATGTCTTAAATCTAGTCTTAATTTTTGCTGTGATAATAGTACATAATATCGTCTTCGTTACCAGTATATGTTAGTTTTGTTAATTTATAGAGTTTTATTTGTTGTTTACTTTCTTGAAATAATCATTTTAAAACTAATTATTGTGGAGTTAATTTTTCTTTTTTTTTTGTTAAAATTTTAGTTTTAGGTATTTAGTCTTATAAGTTATTAGCTATGTAGTTATCCAAATTAATTTATGTAATTATAGTCAGAATTAAGTTACCTTTGTACCGTTATGTTTATTTTTATTTTCTTTATTTTCTCGCCTATAGAGCACAATGTCAGTAACGATTTTCATTTCTTTTTCTTTCTGCTACTAATGTATTTATGTTATTCAATGCATGTAATACTATTAACGTGAAGCATGCTGAATGTTAATTAAAAAAAAAAAAAAAAAAAAAAAAACAGACACAGTGGACACAGACAGAGACACAGTGGACACAGACAGAGACACTGTGGACACAGACACAGACACAGTGGACACAGACACAGAAGGGGACACAGAAGTGGACACAGAAGTGGACACAGAAGGGGACACAGAAGGGGACACAGAAGGGGACACAGAAGGGGACACAGAAGGGGACACAGAAGGGGACACAGAAGGGGACACAGAAGGGGACACAGAAGGGGACACAGAAGGGGACACAGAAGGGGACACATGGTGGACACATGGTGGACACATGGTGGACACATGGTGGACACATGGTGGACACATGGTGGACACATGGTGGACACATGGTGGGCACTGGGTGGACACATGGTGGACACAGAAGGGGACACAGAAGGGGACACATGGTGGACAAATGGTGGACACATGGTGGACACATGGTGGACACATAGTGGACACATGGTGGACACATGGTGGACACATGGTGGACACATGGTGGACACATGGTGGACACATGGTGGACACAGAAGGGGACACATGGTGGACACATGGTGGACACAGAAGGAGACACATGGTGGACACATGGTGGACCGCTCGTAAGTATTATTCAAGATTGGTGAACCACAATCTTGAATAATACTTGTCTGATTTTTAGGAAGTATGGACGGAAGGTCACATTTAGCTAATGTGGCCCAATATAAATTCAATTAATTATTGGCGTTCAGTGCTTTCTCTTCTGCCTGTTCTAAGAGGGTGCTAAAAAAAATTCAGGAAACAATTATTAAAAAAAGTCTGTGTTTGGTTATCTTTGGTTGTTAATTATTTTTAATGAACAAATTTTTTTGGGAGCAGCTCAAATAATTGTTTAAATCAAAGTTGTGTATTTTAGAAGATGTTTTGATTTAGAGTTCAGATCACAATTTAGTTTTATTTTCTCAAATAGAAAGAAAGTATTGCTCTGAAATTCGATTTTGAGATATTAATAAATGTACACTTTTTGAGGTCGCCTGAGTCCAAAAAAAGTGGTTCTTAAATATTTCTGTTTGACGTCTATCGTCTTTCGGTCGTCGCAGACATATGAAGCCTAATAAATTGCTCTTGAAAATGTTGGTTACAAATAATAATAATTCTTAACACCTCGTAAAAATTAAATATAAGCTCAATACTGTTAAAGAAATGATTATATATTTAATTAATTTTCCGTTATAGTTGAAATTAAAAAATGGACAACATTTTAAATTCTGTTCAGTTCATGTATAAAGAAATTCATTTTAGCTCTAAATTTTTTCCCGTTTTCCCGGGAAAAACTCTGAAAAAGAAATTGTTTGCATGTCGTTCATTGAAACTTCAGCCCGGCTACCGTCCAAACTTTGTCTATAAATGAAAAGCTATCTACCTCCTGTTAAATCCTAAATTTCTGGAACGATATTTAAAAGCGTCACATTTTCCATGAAGGAAATTTCTTCTGTTCCTAAAACATACCCATGTTAAAATATTTCTCGAAAACTGTTCCGATTATTTTAAATAAGAAATTCGAAAATGTGATCTATTTAAAATACGAATCTAACCTTAGAAATCGATTTCCCCGAAAAAATTCTAGTTTTTGAGAACATTGCTAAGACGCAGAATGGGTGAGAGGTGGGGTTCGATTTCCCGACAGGAAGAGTTATTTTTAAGTTACATTTTGATAAATTGTTTAATAATATTTTAATGTAAATCTGAAACAACTAAAGAATGAGAAACACTGGACCAAGTTATTATGTTCTCTTAAATGAGAAAGTTTAGTACGTGTTATATTGGACAGATTTTTACTTTCTCATATAAAGAGAAAGTATTGTGATGGCGAGAAAATTCGATTTTGATGGAGTTACAAGGTTTGAGGTCCCCTGAGTCCAAAAATCTGAGTTTTACAATATCTGTCTGTCCTCTGTGCAGACGAGTGGAGACTAAACTACTGGGCCGATTTAGACGAAATTTGGCATACTCGTACGTGTTCAGAAAAATCTTACCCAAGGCAAAATCGAGAAATTAATTTTAGCTCCAAATTTGGGGCTAAAACCCCTCAAAAACACTGAAAAAACGTGGAAAAAAAATATTTCTCGAAAATGATTCGGACGATTTTGAAAAATTCTTAAATGGAGTCTATGTACTTGTAAATACGATTCTAACGATATAAGCCGTTTTACCGGAAATAACCTAGATCCTGAGAAAATAGCTTCAAACGCGAACGGAAAGAGGCCTGGTTCGATGATAAATATTGATAAAATGTTCAATAATGAATAAATGTACCTAAGAAAAATCGAAAATGAATAAATGGAGAACATTGGGCTAAGTGCTAAATAATTATGAACCTGATAAGGGAAAGTTTGTTTGAGTTGTCTCGGACCGATGTTTTAATATGTGCTACTTTTAGAATGTGCAAGGTCGCCTTAATATTGACTTCGTTATTAATCTTACATATAAATTAAAATTATGTTACTAAATATCTTTTTTACGGGGATCTTAGCATTATGATCCTTCCGACTGTAAAAAGTTTTGAACCATTGGGCCTTTGTAATCTGGTATTCATACTAGGGAATTTCAGGAACCGAGCAGCTCTTAATGAATAGGATGTAATGCGTTCTTTATGTTTGCATTGTTATCAAGCCCAAAATATTGTAAAATGAAACTTAATAGAAGTATAAGTAAATGGTTTTCTCAAGTACTTATGCTATCATATTTTTTTAGGGTTTCGAAGATCTTTCTCAAACCCCTTAAGCCGAGAGTGATGCGTCTATCTGTCCGTCACTCTTTGGTTCTTATATCACCTGTCATAATGGTTCTACATTTGTATCAAGTTCGTACTTTTATCAACATACTTTATGTCATTGCTTGTCGGACGTTTTTATCTCACGAAAGTTTTAAGTCAAAACCTTTGTCGATCTTGACGATCTTTGTTTATTCCAATAAGTCTAATCGTATGAGTTTGTGGTGGAGTCATCCCATCACAAAACCACGATAACACTTCTCCGCACTTCATAAAGCTAATTAGCATCTTTTCGCTATAATTTACATTTTCGTTTTCAATTAAAAATCGAACAACTTACTCGCATGTATTAACTATTTCACCATGATTTATTAATAAATAAATTGAAAATATAATTGAATCAGTAAATTTCGCAAGTTTTTCTTTATGTCCAATAAGATAATGTGAAATCTTGCGTCTTCTCTCAATACAAAAATAAAATGCTGTAATTACAACTATGCTAAACCCTTTCCTAAGGTCCTCTTCAAGATAAGAGTGAAGAAGCCACAAGAACTCCTTGCGGAACACTTTTCTTACTCCTTCAATCGACTGCTTAATTTTCTAAGAATTCGCCCCCAATCTGAAAACCACTTAATAAGAGTAGGACTCTCTCACGGTGGAAAGCAACTTGTAAAAAATACAAGGGTTTCTCAACATCGATCGCTTCATTAAGATTACATTCTACAAATGACAGTTGAGCATATACATGAGTTTCATCTTCGTTCAAACCATTTTACATTCCAACAATTAAATATGGCTCCTATCACCAGGCAAGCTAATACATCAAAATGAGGTCAAAAATGTGTTTTAAATAAAATTATTTAATAACTTGAACTTTGAACTTTGAACTTAGTTGTATATTTATTATTAACTTAAGTACTCAAAAGACTATGTGAAAAGTGTATATAATAAGTTAAAAGCAGAAGAATATACAGTACTAATATCTAATTGAAACAACCACCCAATTAGTGTGGCACATACCTTCCTCGCGACCTATTTTGTATACCCCCCCCCCCCTCCTGAATTTTTCAAAACTGTCAAAATTGTTTAGATTTTTTACATGGATTAAAGTATCAATTTAGCAATATTTAAAGAGCGCAGACGGTTGAAATTAATTTGGGACTGTCTAATGGCTACTTTTGACAAACCATTCAAATTTCATAAAAATCAGATGAGTACTTTCCAAGATATTGGTGTAAGGTGTAAATAAATGTATATTTTTGCGCATGTGGAAGAGAAACAAATGACCACAGAAGGATGAAACCTACATTTGACCAACATTGATTATTAAAAGCTCTCAAAATTTCATTAAAATCGGAGGAGTAGTTTTTAAGATATGTTGGTTTAGAATAATTGAACGACACACCGACGGACAGACACGCGAAAATGTTTCCTGATGTCCAAAACGGATTTATATTTTGGAATTTTTGAAATCGGAGACTTAAAGCAATTTCTCTCTTCAGAACGATCACATAGCTTCCGTTACCTTCGGTAAGCTCGGAATCAAAAATAGAAATATAATTTAGGGCAAGATAACTCACCCTACTAATACAGGGTGGAGCGTGGCAGACGTATGAATTTGAAGAGGGGATTGCTCCCATCCTATTGGTCCTAAACGTTTGAGAGTAGGGTCGTTTGAAAGAGGGGGACGGTAAGTTTATGTTCCACGTTTCAGCAGGACGGGGCCACAGCCCCGTCCTGCTGCAAACCCTTACACAGTAAGGGTTTGCGTAAACATTTTGCAAGACAGATTTCCCGGGGGTCTCATCACCTTAAGAGGCGATTTAAACTGGCCAGCAAGATCGCCTGATTTGGCTCCTTGTGATTTTTTTCTGTGGGGATACCTTAAATCCTTGGTGTACAGCGATCGTCCCAGAATCCTGGAAGCCCTCAAGAACAACATTGCGAGCCAAAATTGCCAAAATTCCTGTGGAAATGATCGAAAGAGTGCACAAAAACTTCAAAAAAAAGGCTTAATCAGTGTTTGGAATGTGAGGGGAACCACTTATCCGATAATTTGTTTAAATCTAGGTACCTAAATTTAAATTTCCCATGTTATTTAATCAGGAAAAAATTAAAAAAAAAAAAATATTTTGTAACATTCTGTTTTATTACATTTTCAAATTCATACGTCTGCCGTGCTCCACCCTGTATAATTCCTGAAGTGTTAAACTGACCTGTTAGAGAATACACAGTATATAATTAAAAGCAGAAAGACGCAATTTTCCAAAAACTTTATGCTTGAGAAAATTTAATTTTATGCTTTCTTCACAAAAGTTTTCACCTGAAGGTGTAAAAAGAGGGAAATATATATTCTGTTTTATTTTCTAAAGGACATAACTGATCTTCTCTAAAACCACACAGTAAGAAGTACTAAAACCATAGGTTTATTTAATCCTCTCACCTTTTCCACAACGTACATTACCAATATAAATAAATTGGTAATTTCAATATAATTGCTTTGTATAGTAGTCTTTTGTTTTAATATAAAAACAGCTGTTTCTATATTACTATATATACTTTTATGTAAATCAGTCAACATATGTAATTGATAGTTACTGAATTTTATTCTTCCTTCTATTATAATATCCCCCCTTCCCATTCCCTTATTTGCTGGTATTTCCTGCACAGTAATATATTAAAGTCCTTCAGCTATTCTTCATTTAGGATATTTGGATTTTTAAAAGATAAAATATCTTTGACATTAAATATTTTGTTTAGCAAAAAATTTGTTTAACTAAATATTATTATTGTTTTAGGGGAGAAAGCTATATTGTATTTAGTTGGTCTGGATCAATATTTATGGAGTTTGAGCTACTTCAACATATTTTCTATGAGTATCTTTATATCAGGTAATTACAAAAAAAATTGAATAAATAAAATGTTAGATATTAAATAATTCACTAATAAGCTGATTTTGATGTGACACCTGTAAAGTTTTCTTATATAAAATTCTCTATGAATTTTTTCTATTTAAAATTCAATTTCAATTTCAATTTAAATTAAAAGTAAATAATTGGGGTTTTTTACTAAGATTTTGTGGTACCACTTAATAATTTTGACTAGAGAATTAATAAAAACTAACGCAACAATATTGTCACCACAATTTTATATTAATTATTAAAAAAAAAGAGTTACGACATATTTATATCATCTTCAGTGTTAAGTGTTAGCATATTAAGAGTAAAGATTCTACTAGTTCTTCATTTGCAAGTAGTTGGTTTGTTTTGACTGAGATTTTGTGGTACCACTTCATAATTATGAAGTTTATGATACTGTTCATTTTTGTTTTATAAAATGTTTCTTTCTTGTTCTGACAGCTTCCCCATGTATGGTAAGCTAATCCAGGGGTTAGAGTTCTGTTCTATTGGTTTTAAGTTGGTTATAAAAATATTGCTAATTTTTTTGGTTTTTTATTAATCATTTTGTCTATTGTTCTTGTGTTTGTGTTGTATCCATTGTTGGTAGCTATTGCTTTTATTGTTGAGATTTCGTTCTGTGGGTCTAAATCATCCATGAGAGTAGTAAGTGTTCGGTGAGTAATACTATGGAAAGATCATACTATTGGACTTCCTAGAAAACTTAGAAATTCAAAGAGCTACCCAAGATACAAAAATGTAGAATGTTTTAATGAACAATTTAATCTTAATAACTCTGCTCTTGTAAAACCAATAAAAAATATTTTTGACATTTTCATGTTTAGGCTGTGCTACATAACTCGAAAAGCGTTACTAAAAAACGTTACCCGGTATCAAGGAGTTAGAAAGTATAGGAGGTGTGCACAGTCTGTCTCCAGCTGTTGGGCCTCCCTCCACCGCACGTCATAGGCCCGAAGAAAGTCGAAAAGATTTATACGTGTGACAGGGAGTTAGGAAAGTACAGGAGGGTTGCCATCAACTCACAGCCTTCCTAGTATTCCTACCTGGTATGAAGGCATATTAATAATTCGTAGAAGGCGGGCCGGCGCCTTTGATTCAGTCGTTTGTAATCAAGCCGTGGAAGTGCCGGTGTGGAGATAAGAATAAAAATTATCTTCCATCTACTTTTATTAATTACTTGAATAAATTACCGATTTTATTTTATTTTATGTCGGTAGTCTACGCAGAGCGAAAACATGAAAATGTCTCACTGTCTTGCGGACTCGTATGCAAGAAGTATTTTTTCTATTTTTAAAATAATAGTACAGCATTCACATTTACAAGCTTTTATGTCTTAAACAAATAGTAGGAAGTGAGGGTAGACTAGGCCTATAGAAGGATTAAGGAACTGAAGATAAGGAATATAAAGTGAAGATCCAAGGCGGAACCCTGTATAGGGTTAGGTCAGGTATAACAGTATTTTTCTCAAATGCCTAAAGCTAAACAAATAATTCTCATTAAACCTAAAACCCTAAAACCTTAAAGCTAACATACGTTATTTTACTATACTATTGTTTTAGGTTTTACAAGAGCAGAGTTAGTAAGGTTAGATCTTTCATTAAAGCAATCTATATTTTGTGTCTTGGTTAGCTCTTTGAATTTCCAAGTTTTCTAGAAAGTCTAACTCCCTGTTGTTTTTTTTAAAAAAATGTGTGTAGTAGTTCATAATTATTGACTTCAAATGTATGATCGGTTTTTAGTGCATGGTTAGTGTTGGCTCGATTCTTGAATATAATATATGGTTATGATTTTTTCCGAACTAACTTTCCATACAGCAAAAATGTTACATTTTAATATAAAAGGTTCGATAAAAGGTCACCACTTTTGTTGGCTCGGTTCTTCTATACAATATATATGTAATATAACGAATATAAAAATATGGAACTTTTTGAGACTTGAAAAAAACACTTCCTTTTTAATTTGTTTTATAAAAATTCTAACAATACTCATTTGACATATAAAAACAAAACAAATAAATGTCAATACAAAAAAATACGAAAAATAAATATAATAAATATATAATATGATATAATATATAATAATGGTGGATCCAAGCCACCACAGTTAGCAAATCTGGATACATTTAAATGTTTTTTTACTATACGTTTTTATTAGCTTGCATTCTTGTTTGATAGTTTTTGTCCAGTACAAATCTTGCAATCGATTTTTAACTAACTTCCCGAGTAGCTAGTCATTTGAAACTTTTAGAATAGATCAGAACACGATGACAATGCATTATTTTAATACTTTTAGCCATCTTTCAGCAAAATTTAATTCATTTTCAGCAAATGTTTGTTCCGCAAGGTATTTTAGGTACTTTCTTACTTTAGCACCCTAGAGAATTTTGTAGTGCAGACTATTGTTTAGAACCAGGGGGGGGGGGGTGCTAAAGTAAAAAAGTGCCCTTATTGTTAATTGTTTTGACATGACCCATAGTTACGATCTTCATTTTGACGTGTTTCAAATTTATGATTTATGACAGAAAATTTAAAATTTAAAAACATAGTATATAAAAAGTTATTTTTACTGGTCTTTTATTACTTTGCTTTGTAAGTTTCATCGCACATTTCCGTTTCCTCAATTTTTAACCACTTCCCGTGATTCAATCTTCCCCAAATTTTGCACATAGATCCAACTAAGGTGAAGAATACAGAAACCAAAAAAAAAAATGGCTTCAAATTTATTTGCTTGTTAAGTTTCATCTCACACCTATTACCCCAATTTTGAACCACTTCCCGTCATTCAATCTTCCCCAAATTTTCCACATAGATACAACTAAGGTGAAGAATACAGAAATAAAAAATAAAATAAAATAAAAAAAATGGCGTCAAATTTATTTGCTTGTTAAGTTTCATCTCACACCTATTACCCCAATTTTGAACCACTTCCCGTCATTCAATCTTCCCCAAATTTTGCACATAGATACAACTAAGGTGAAGAATACAGAAACCAAAAAAAAGGTTGAAAATAAGACCAGTTTTGAAAAATTGTATTTTTATATTAATTATTATCTTATAATTATGATGTCTGTCTTTCGGTGATCAGCAATGCGTTCACTTATTTTCTACCTGAAAGTAGATATGGAACAAGTGACTTAATGAAGGAATAAATATTGTACGATGTGGACGAGTTGAATCTCGAATTCAGTTCTGGATGTGGTTTCAAAAACCTTATTTTCGGATGAAAACTAGTGATTTGTAGCAGAACTATTTACTTTTTGTTTTTGTAACGATTATCAGTTCCTGCACCGAACTCAGAACCTCCTTTCTTTTTTAATTCGCATGATGAATGATTGTTAAGCTCTTCATTTTTCTTCTTCAAAACTATCCACGATTTGCATCAACACGTCCATTCTTTCATTCCTGTCTTTATATTGTATATCCTTTCAAACGACAGTCCCACAAAGCAGGATGATATAAATTAAATTGCTTAAAAAAAACAGATCATAGCTAGGCAGCCTGAATTAAACCGAGTGAGGTCAGTTAGCACGTCCCCACCTTTTCTGGCACGTGCCAACCGTCTCATCTATATCAGTTTCGTTTTTGCCCACTGGCCTTGCCAATTGGCATACAGTGGTATAGAGAGAACACGGCTAATTACTTTTCCTGATTAATGCAAGTCCACTCTATCAACACAGAAGAGATGCTTATCGAATTCATCGAAGCCGATCGAGTTAGCTAATCGGCTTTGACAATCGTCAAAGTGGAGGTGGAGATAAGTATTTACACTCTCTCTTAACACCACGCAGTTATGATTTAAAAAATATAAATAACTTTTTCTTTTTTTTTAATTTAGAGCAAATAATGATTTTGTAAATTTTAAACTGATTTAATTGGTACATATTAAATCAATATTTAATTATTATAAGTTTAATTATATTATTATATAATGTTAGTATTATTATTCATTGTTGATGTAATTTTTAATATTATTGTCAATTGCCTATTATGCTTTTTCATATTATTTTTATTTCGTTGCAGCTATAACATCATCAGGAGTATCTATAATGCTAAAGAAATGGTTAGGTTGGCGTAACCTGACCACCATCTTATTTGCAGCTATAATGGTCTTTTCGTCGGGAGTTTTAATAGCAATGTCCACATCTATTCTTGGATTTTGGTTTATGTCTGCATTGAGAACAGTAAGTGCTCTAATAGCACCGCCTGTAAGTGCTGAAATATCCTCGTTAGCAAGCAAAGAAGACATGGGTGAGAGGTCTTACCTAATAATAGTGCGCAAACTGTATATTATTAACTTATCATGAAAGAAGTGTAGTTCAATATCCAAACAACGTCTACCCATAAAAAAAATCTAATTGTAACTATTGACCGGTTTCGGCTGTTCTAAAGATGCCTTCTTAAGATGATATAGCGGTTACTGGATCGACTTTGAAAGTACTTGCACATGTACTAGACTTGCACATTCGAAGTCGATCCAGTAACCTCTAGATTATCTGAAGAAGGCTGCTTTAGAACAGCCGAAACCGGTCATTTGTTTCAATTACACATTTTTTGTGTGAAGACGTTGTTCCAAACAAACGTGAAGACGTTGTTTGGTTATTGAACTATACCTCTTTTTGTTTTAATCACCATAATTACCAGAAAACGTCGCTATAAAAACACTTTTTTATTGATTCCGAGCTTACCGAAGGCAACGGAAGCTATGTGATCGTTCTGAAGAACGAAAATATTTTATGTCTCTGATTTCTAAATTTCCAAGACAGAATTCCGTTTCAGACATTGGGGAACATTTTTGATTCCGTGTCGGTCTGTCTCTCAATTTTTGCGAACCAACATAATTTAAAAACTACACGTCCGATTTTATTGAAATTTAGATAGTAGGTCATAATTAGCTCATTGTTGGTTGCATATAAGTTTCAACCGTATGCGCACATTTGTTTCTCTTCCACATGCGCACAAATATACATAAATTTACACCGATATCTTGGAAAGTACTCATCTGATTTTTATGAAATTTGGATGGTTTGTCAAAGGTAGCCCGCAGACAGCCCCAAATTAATTTCAACCGTCTGCGCTCTTTAAATATTTCTAAATTGATACTTTAATCCATGTAAAAAATCTAAACAATTTTGACAGTTTTGAAAAATTCAGGGGGAAATTAAATAAATTTGACAATAGTGGACTGTATAAGCATAAAACCATTAAAGGATACGAAATAGGTCGCGAGGAAGGTATGTGCCACACTAATTTGGGGTTGTTTCAATGAGATATTAGTACTGTATATTCTTCTGCTTTTACTAATTATATGTATACATTTTTCAGTCTTTTGAGTACTTAAGGCTGCACGGGAACGGGGGTCGACACACGCGCCATAAGCTCACGCTTCTAATAATAAACCTAGAGACTTGAAAATTTGTATACGTATAGTTTGGTTAATTTCGCAAAAAATTAAGATATTTGGTTGCTAAAAATATATTCAAAGCAAAATATTTGTTTTATCCAATTTATATAATATAAGCTGCCATAAAATGTTGCTATCAACATCTTAGGAACTGGCTAGTTATTATACAGGAAAATCCACTTTAATGTATATTAGTTATTAACTAGTAGATTTATATACTACAAGAGCTTAAGCCAAAAATTGGTTTAAAAAATATTTAGCAGACGAGCAATATAAGCTTTTTAGCTGGATGTTTAATAAAGAGTAGAATTACAACATCACCTTAATCAAAACATCAGCTCAATGCTTTTAAAATCATTGCTATTTGCTCATTTCAACTGAGATATTTTTGCAACAATAGCCTCAATAGGATCCAAGGGTTGTTTTCAATATTAATTTAAACAATATTTTTTAAAGTTGTATGGGATGATTATTAGTTTAAAACCAAATGTATGAGGGGGTGTCGTTATATCATTCGAAAATAAAATTATCTACTTTTTCTTAATGGTCTAGTTATTGCAGCAAAAATTATCTATATTATTAAATTTAAATATATATATTAAAATTCATATTTATTTATTAAAATCTCAATTTTTCAATATTTTCATAAAGTGTAATATATTAAAGAAATTAATATTTATACATTTCTGTTTTTTTATTTATTTTTAAAATAATGCAATGGCCGGCGTTATGTCAAAATAATGGGAGGGGTAATGTGCGGTTCCTTTTCCTCCCAAAATAAACAAGGGGTTGAAAAAAACTTGTGAAAATCAGCGCTATCTCTGGAGGGAAGGTCTCAACACAACTCACTCCCGTGGGCTTTTAAGTAACTTAAGACCTCCAGCAAGAAACGCACACATAGCTATGTTAAACCTACAATAAAATCTAGTTATATTGTACTTTCGGGGTACCAAGCATATGAGCCCTCCGCGAGAATAAAAGAGGAATGCCACATTTGTTTTCATTAATGAGATAGACGTATAAAATTGTTCAGCTGAATGTGTACAATTCAATGGTTTGAAAATAATGTAATAATTGAAGTTTTTCTTTTGTGGACTTGAGGTTTCTTATATATGGAGTTCGTTGTTGTTTGGAATGAAAGTCCTTTTTTCTTTTCTTAACTTGGTAAGACTTTCATTTCCAAAATTCGTTTTTACTTTTTTCATTTTGACCATTTTTCTCTAAATTTACAGTATTTCTAACATTCAAAACCTGAAGAAGCCCAGGTTCCCTGGACGAAAGCTTGTTTAATAAAATATAATAAGAAAAGAAAAAAAGGACTTTCATTCCAAACAACAACGAACTCCATATAATGTAAAAATGTTCATAGATGTCTAAAATTTACTATGAGTGAATAGTAAAAATTATCCTACTATGATTGCACTGATTTATTTTCTGTTTAGTCTTTAAACTTTCATAAAAAATTGAAATTATTGTTGCAAACATATTTCAGTGAATTGGATTTTTTATGAATAAAGCCTTTTTATGATTTATTATTCTAATAGAACTATACAAAAAGTTATTAATGAAGAATTGATAATTTGAAACAATATCGTAGTACCAGCATGGCAGATATTATGTAGGTTCTATATAAGACATCCATCTTTGAAATTATCTTAAATATATATATAAGATAGGAGTGGTGTCTGTACATTTATCCCATTGGGCTCAAATTTTGTATTTACACTAAATGAGTAGTCCTGATAACGAATTTAAGTTTAGAAAATGTGTCTGTTTGTCTGTGCGTCAATCACGTCCAAACGGCTGAACCGATTTTGTTGGTTTTTGGGTACAATGTTAAGCTCAATTCTGCGGGGGTTATAGGATAAAACTTTTTGGTAGCTTTTTATGGGGCGGAGAACGGGGTTTCTAAACAGATTTCAAAATTCTAATTTTATATTTATATAAAAAATGTATTGAACCAAAATTGCAGAAGAATATACAGACAATATTTTATGTTCTGTGGAAATTTCTGTAGGAAGAACTGTTTTATCACTGTCGTAAATATTTAGATTCATTTTTTTAAACTTATAATATTTAAATAGTTTAAATCATCAAAAAGACATTTTTTTATAAATCACATTACCATGACTAAACCTTTATATAACTACATTTCTCCCAATATATGTGTATAATCAATAAATGAATACCTCTATCATTCCATTTCCGTAGGCAACATATAATTATAGAATACCTATCAGGCTAACAATTTCACGAGGCGATTTATAATCTTAGACACTCTAATGTTAATTGGAGTAGCTATTAGCTATTAAAATTTAAAATCGTTATCACATAACTAAGTTCAGTATAAAATATTTAATAATTACGATCAATTTAGGTAATGTTCTTTCATTTAACATGTATCGGAATTAAGTGTTGGCGGTTATTGTGAGAAATAATTATTCAGAAAGCATAGCTGGATATTTGCTTAAGCTGTGGACACTAACTATACGCTTAATTGTTAACGTTATGATTGTATAATTTTACGTTTAATAGTTACAATTGTGAAAAAAGGTAAGAATGTACGTTTCTTTTTATTATTAATTTTGCTTCCGTGGTTATCGATGGTAACGGAATAACCTAAGCATCATTCCGATGATTGACATTTTTTTTATGCTTTCGACATTAATACTTCAGAAATCCTTTTTTAGACATCAGGGATTTTTTTTTTCTCGTGTGTTCTTTCTTTGTCGTAATATTTATTTAAGCACCAAGGTAGTAAAGTAAGTGATTACACCCTGAGTGATGAGGGAACCATAACGTTCACTCCCTCAGCTCCGCCTCGGGAGTTTTATCGCTAGGGTGCAAGTTATTTTTACTCCCGAGGTACGTACAAGATTTTACCTCCAGAAGGGAGAAAAAATATGGAAAAATTTTAAGTTTAAATTATTTTATTCAACAAAAAATACATATTTCAATAAAATTGCATTTCAATGCTAAAATTAAATGGGAGAATCAGCTGAAAGCTGAGTCATGTATTGACAACTGATGTATTTACATATGGATTAGTTTAACTACATTTAGAAATTATGATTTCACTTTTAACTTGTTTGTTTGTTTTACTGAAGAATTACTGTGGCAACCGTTGTGGAGGTTACATAACAGGTGTGAATATGACATTATAGATTTAGATATATTAAACAAAAGTTAGTAAATGAAATGTGTATTAGCTCCAACATTATTTACTTGTGCTTTATCTAGGGCAACACTGAAGGGAATCATGAAAGTTCATGATTCCTTTATTTTTCATTACTCCCTGTTTAACCCGACCAGGTGCAATAAGTAACTTCCCTCCCTGTAAACTAGGGAGGAAAGTTTACTTTTTCTCCCTGCTGGAGGTAAACATATTTGTAAACCACGAAATCTTAAAAACTACTTGTCTTATTTTGATTAAATTTGGATGGAAGGTCATAATTAGTACATGTGGTCCCTTATTTATTCGACTATCGAAGTTCATTGTGTCATTTATTTCTCTTCTGCATGCGCACAAACTCTTTCTTATTAACACCTCTATTTTTAGATTTTTATAAGTTTTGATGGTTTGTGCATATTTTTTAATAGCGAATAAATGCGGTCACACTTGTACAATTTACCCAAACTAATTGACTATTTTCATTTGTTTTACAGATATGTTGTTAACTTAAATTCTTTATCTATAAACTATTCTAATCATCTACAATTTTTTTTTACAAAAACTATTTTATGCAATATAAAATAATAATATGCATTATTATTCTGATTATCTACATCAAAGTTTCTTAATATAACTAATGTCCAGCTGCGAAATTTACTAAAAAATAACTTACTACTACTAAATAGACTAGTTTCACAGAATACTACTACAGATAAATCGGTCAACTTTTAGTCAAGTTATCGTCATCGGTCGATTTTGTTACCTGTCGTTTTTTCGGATTCACTCCGGGGAATCCTTCGGTTCTTATGAAGAACCGCTTCATAAGAGTAGGACACTCTCACGGTAGCAAGCAATTAGTAAAAAATACAAGAGTTTGAAACTTCTCTCTTATCTTTATTTTTGTATGTAGGCTCGGCATTACGCCATGTCCTGCATCCTTTCGTCTTGTCCGACTCATCAGGGGCCCGACGATGCCCTCACAACTCTGGACCTAACATCTTATTGACGTAATATCTGATGTTGAAGCAGTAAATTGTGTAGCTTATTGCAGTCTGCAAACACGGTATTTCATTGCTGATGTGTTTTGCCAGCCAAGCAAATATGACGGAATGAGTGCACGCTCGTCTCTGATAAGTCCTACATCTGATCTTCTTGATCTGGTATAGGTCCAGAGTTGGGGGGCATCGTCGGGCCCCTGCGATGAGTCAAACGCGACGAAATGGCGTAATGCCGAGCCAACATCTTATTGACGTAATGTCTGATGTTGGAGCAGTTCCTATGTGCCACGCTTGCGTGGTACATCCCTATATAAATACGATATGATACGGGGTAAGTGTGTCCCTCCAACACCTGTACAAACATGTCTCAAAGGCTTATTATATTTTTTGATTTTTTTTTGTTGTGACCACTCAGCGGTACGAATTTTAATTATTCCTATAGTGATCTATTTATACAGCATTTACTATTTGTTTAGTAATAACAGCAATTGTTTAAATGTAAATATTTTTGGATATAATTTCAAGTGCAAATGTTGTCAGATTGTCACATAATATGAGAGTCAGGCATCAATGGCAATAAGACAATATTTGCATATTGATCGTATTATAATTTATTATAATTTTGCTACTTTAAATATAAAGTGAACTTAAGGTTTATCTTTTGTGCATTATTACAACAAATATCTAATTTAAAAATACTCACTCATTGGTAAACATTTTGATCTTTTCAAAATCATATAAAAGCGGTTTAGTGGTAGAATTGTCTCAAAACCGTTTGTAAAAGAAACAAGAAACCCTTATAATTTGAAATGGTATATATTTTTTTTGGTTGTTTTTACTTTTATTAAAAGCATGTCTTTTATCTCCGCTTTGAATTTCTTATTCTTCTGCTATTAGAAACTCGCCTTAATAAGAAGAGAATTTTCATAAACATTTTAGGGGTAAGTAAAAAATAAAGAAGAAGAATAACATGTAATCTTTGGTATCTGTAACTATATATTATATTATGTTTGTTTTATAAGGTGTTTTATATTTTGATTGATTTTAGGAGAAAGAGTAATATTGTATTTAGTTAGTTTGTGTTCAGATTCTTGGAGTTTATTTTATACCACTTTAATATATTTTCTTTGAGCATCGTCTTCATATTATATCAGGTAGTCAATTAAGTAAATATACCTAATATTACATGCGGTACTACTATAGTAAGCTATTTTATTTGGAGAGGACTGAAGTAATAAGGTATTTTTAATTTATTTTTTATCACAATCAATGTGGATAGTAGTTTATGCAATTTCATAATTAAATTGAAATGAAATGCCATTTATTGTTTAGAATGTACATGCTATACGATACTTTGTTTTTAATAAATTTATAATAAACAAATCGGCTAATGCCGAGGCGACTTATAATTTAATTAATGCATAATCTGAAAAACGTTAAAAAATATATACATTATATAACCTTTGACAAATTTTACTATTTAACTCATTAACACTTAATACTATATCGAAAATATATTGGTATTTTAATTAATTGAAGCGAGTGTAGCGAGCTTACATTCAACGAAATATGCTCCGTGTCTGTGTGTCTGAAACGTACGACGATAACTTGAGTAAAAATTGACCGATTTTAATGAAATTTGGTACACATGTTCATTTTACCAATGCTCAGGACGAGTTTGTAGGACAACTTCGTGTGCCCACGCGTTCGCGCGCAACGCTCGCGTAAAGGTGCGCTTCAAAATGAATATTGTAATTTTAGGACGGTAAAAATTCTAACTTTATCTATTCGACGAGACTAACATTTTTTTCAATTACAATTTTTTAAATTCAAATTTTAAAGTTTTTGGTAGTATTCATACTACGGAATGATTAAATTTTACTTTAAATCAAATTATAATTATCAATAACTGCGGGAGACATACAGATTTTGTATCGGTAACGACAAAGAAAAATCATTCTCTCGTATAGATTAGTTGGTAAGAGAACCTGTAACGGATTAATAGGAGGACCCGTGATTCATGTCCCGGTGCGGGGGTTTATTTTTCTCTGTATGTCTCCCGTAGTTATTGATAATTATAATTTGATTTAAATCGAAACAGGCATGTAAAATTTCAACTTGATACATGCAGTAGTTTTTGTGTAGCGAAGTGATACGTTTTATAATAATTGAAGTGAAATGACCGGGACGTGTAGAAGAGTTAAGGAATAGTAGAATAACCCTTCTCCCCACTGCACGGCTCTCTATTACTAGCATATTCTTTAAATATCAAATCATCATAATTAACTATCTAATATTTATTCCATTGCGCTCGCTTCAATGGTAGAGCCACGCGATGCCTAGTATTATTTATTTTAAAATATATAATTCAGTACTATAAATATGATTTTGACCTTATTTATTTTACAAGCTTTTATTTAACTTGCAATGTTTGTATGTATGTATTATGTTTATGTTTGGGTCAACTTTTGCAACTGAATTTTAAAGCAGTTATCCTCAACCGATTGAATTGAAATTTTGCATACTCGTTTAGTTTGGATGACCCTGCATAGTTAGCTAAGTGACGTCATTCTAAATCCAATATGGCGGACAGCCCAAGATGGTGGACTAGTTAATTTTTAAGGACGCCCATGATATGGGTATCAAATGAAAGAGTTTGCTAAGAAGAATACGAAATAGTGATAGAAATAGACTGTGATATCAGACATTTTTTTTCGTTTTTATTGTTAATTAAGTTATTTTTTGAGTTCTGTTACCTTTGTTTAATTGCTTTATATTTATGGAAGGAGAAAACAAATTTTTAAAATAATATTTTAATCCATTACAAACCTTTTTTAATGACAAGTTACCAAGTAGGTAATGAATTATAACTGGAAGTTGGGAGTTGTATATAGTTTTAATCTGGTTTTATCTTGAAATGGAATTGTTGATAGTATTTAATCAGGTACCGTATAAGGTAAATAGAATTTTAATATTGTTATAAATGGAAGTAAGAACCTTGTTCAGCTGTATGAGAGAATAGTAAATACCTTGTTTTCAATTATGTTGTAGGCTTGAAAATGACCTAAGGAGAAGGTCGAAATATAGCCAGGATGTATTGAAGCAGTTTTAATCATTTATCTTCCCTGTTGACCTATTTTTAAAAAAAAATAAAATAACACACATTTGTTCACATTAGTAAACAAGTAAGGCGCGCTTCACGTAAGTACGTGGGGCGATAATCGCCGGTTTCTGGACATTAAAGTTAAAATTATTAATTGTAATATAATTACACTAATTTTAATAGTAATATTCTTTTTCTACTCTTCAAGACCATTAAATTGATGTATAACATGTTATGGTAACTAAAACAATGTTTAGTCACCCGCCATATTGGCCGTCATCTTGAAAATTTTAATAATTGCATATTCTTTTTCTACACTTCAAGACCTTTAAGTTAATGTATAATATGTCATAGTTACTAAAAACATTTTTTAGTCACCCACCATCTTAAAAATATTACATGTGAAATTTTAATAGTTGCATATTCATTTTCTTCATTTCAAGACCTTTAAATTGATATATAACATGTCATGGTGACTAAAAACTTGTTTTTATTCTCACGCCATATTGGCCGCCATCATGAAACTTTTAAGTGTAAAATTTTAATAATTGCATATTCTTTTTCTGCACTTCAAGACCTTTAAATTTATGTATAACATGTCATAATTACTAAGAACTGTTTTTAGTCGCCCGCCATAATGGCCGCCATCTTGAAAATATTACGTGTGAAATTTTAATAGTTGCATATTCTTGTTCTTCATTTCAAGGCCTTTAAATTGATATATAACATGTCTTGGTGACTAAAAACTTTTTTTTTAGTCGCCCTCCATATTGGCCGCCATCTTGAAAATATTAAGTGTGAACAATCCAAAATGTGTCCACTTGTCTCAAATTCCGAGATGCACCTGTGTGCCGAATTTCATGTTCCTAGCTATAGTAATTTATGAATTGAAACAAGCAAATGACAGACACCAACGGACAGACAGACAGAGCCGTTATATAAGGTTTCTTTTTGTACCTACTTTGTACAAAAACCTAAAAGGGATCACTGTTGTCAGAATTATTAAGATTATGTTAAACTTGAATCTAAAATATAAATAAAATTGGAGTGGTGTCTGTACATTTATCCGATTAGGCTCAATTTTTGTATTTCCACTAAATGCTAAATGAGTAGTCCTGATTACGATTTTAAGTTTAGAAAATTTTATGTCTGTTTGTCTGTGTGTCAATCACCTCCAAATGGCTGAACAATTTTTTGGGGTTTTTTGGTTCAATGTTAGGCTTATTTATGTGGATATTATAGGCTATAAAACGTGAATACCCTTCATGATGCATATCGTTGTCGTTGAAAAGCTCTTTAAGAAGTAATTGTTTTTATGCTAAACCCGCATATAGTCATTCTAAATCAAGCCCCCTCCCCCCGCCCGCCCTGAAAATATTTAAAACGTCCACACTACTCGGTGTTTTGCGAGTTGGAGGGAGGCGCTCGATTTCTCCCGCATGTGTGGATCCGCCTTAAAATAACAAAATTGTTTTATCTATATATTTAGTGAGTAGATAAGACTATGATCCTTGATAAATACGATCTCCTTGTTAAACGGTAATAAGTGTGACCTTTTACTGTAATGATATCTAAAATACCTCACCTTATCTTATATTTTATAACAAAGGAAATAATTGAGATAAATACCTCAATTATAATTCCAGTTTAATAAAAATGAAATTAACCCTTACACTATTTTAAAGAAAAACAAATTCTGAACAAAGTAGTAAAAAGAAGTCCACAAAAAACCTTTTAGACAATATAAAAAAATCTTACTTATTTAGTATTTGCCAGCAAGTTACTACAAGGGTTTCTTCGGTCACAAAAAATTCATATTTCCTGCATTTTTTATTTTTTTATTTCTTTCATAGCAAAATATGTATAAAAAGTTGTACTTTGGAGGAACAAGGTGTGCGTATTATCCTTTGCCATCATAGGTATGCACTTATTTGGTTCTTTTGGAGGTAAAATTACCGTTATTTTGGAAACGCGATGTATATTAGTGACCTGCATTTCAATACGCTAAACATTTGAAACTTTTAGAATAGCTCAGAACACGATGACAACGCATTATTTTAATACTTTTAGCCATCTTTCAGCTGAAGATAATTCGTTTTCAGCTAATTTTACTGTATGGAAAGTTATTTCATTTGTTTTGACATATCCTATAGTATATACAATCTTCATTTTGACGGGTTTCAAATTTGTGATTTTTTATTAAGAGGTTAACAAAGAACAAGTAAACAAGTAAACAAAGAAATAGAGTAAACACATTATACTTTTTAACTCTGACAGCTTGGGAAAATCGAGAAAAAAAATGGGAGGAGAGTGAATGAGAGCTTGAGATTTTGGCGGGTAATAGGTCATTGCCCGACCTATTACCCGCCAAAATCTCAAGCTCTCATACACTCTCCTCCCATTTTTTTTTTCTCGATTTTCCTAAGCTGTCAGAGTTAAAAAGTATAATGTGTTTAAGATCAGCTCTCTAGATGGTTGTCATTATTATGTGAAGTAAATAAATTCGGAACTATGTATTTTTTTTTTTCACTAACATTATATATAGCAATGAAAATTATATTATCAATATAATTCAACAGAAAATTTAAAAACGTAGTATATAAAAAGTTCTTTTTATCTGGTAATTACTATACTTTTACAAGCCATTATTGTCTAATTTGTTTAATTGTTTTCCTCGTTTTTTAATCTGTCAAAATTGTTCTGATTTTTTACATAAATTAAAGTATAAATTTAGCAAAAGTTAAAGATTGCAGACGGTTCACATTTATGTAGGGCTATCTGCGGGTTACTTTCAATAAACTATAAAAGTTTCATAAAAATCAGATCAGTACTTTCGAAGCTATATAGGTGTAAATAAATGTATGTTTGTGCGCGTTAAATGTATGTGGAAGAGAAACAAACGAACGCAGAATGTTGAAACTTATATGGGACTAATCAACAATGGGCTAATCATGATCTACCATCCAAATTTCATTAAAATCGGACGTGTAGTTTTTATGTTGTTCGCAAAAATTGAACGACTGACCGACAGACAGATAGACACGGAACCAAAAATGTTCCCTGATATCTGAAACGGATTTCTGACTTGGAATTATTGAAATTGGAGACCTAAAAATGTTTCGTTCTTCAGAACGATCACATAGCTTCTGTTACCTACGGTAAGCTCGGAAGCAATAATGATTCAATTCAAACACTATGTGAAACTTGAGAGCCTAAAAAACATGGCTAAAATTCATTTTCATTCAGCTAGCTAAATCTAAATCATAGTTAAAAACTCACTTCACAGCCTAGTAACAAAATATAATATTAAATCAATCAATACCAAGAATCAAGCAGGGAGTTCAAAAAAGTATTCCGGGTAACAATTATAGTGGAAGCCAAGGGAGAATAAAGAACGAGGGAGAAAAAACAGAGTGTGACAGAGATAAAAAAGGCTTAGAGACGTGCTTAGCGCCGGTGCTACACTTTTGGCGGCCAAAGGCGAGACGGTTTTCGGCCGCCCCTAGAAATTGTTTCTTTCGACGGGGGGGGGGGGGACATTTGTTAAGCTAGGCCAGGAGTCAGGGTCTCACCCAAATTTAAACCCACTTGTTTGCTGATATCGCGGTTGTCTTCCTCTTCAATGAATTGTCACATCTGACGGTTAAATAATAATTTTATTTTTTATTTTAATTTAGACTAACCAAGATACACCATGGGCCAGTTGTTAACTATACATCTAAACTAATCTAGATTTGTTATTATTATTAATTATTTTATACATCAATGTAATAATAAAATTAAAACTATATATTTTTTTTAAAAAAATCAACTCTTTAAA
This sequence comes from Gerris lacustris, assembly GCA_951217055.1. Taxonomy (NCBI): domain Eukaryota; kingdom Metazoa; phylum Arthropoda; class Insecta; order Hemiptera; family Gerridae; genus Gerris; species Gerris lacustris. The sequence goes on from OX578281.1 coordinate 44,944,025, forward strand.
TATTAAGCTTTGCATAGTCCTATAGGAAATACTTTATCTCTCAAGGTACGTGGAAGTAGGATAAAAATTAATTATAAAATTGGCACCTCTCAAAAAAGCCAAGTTATGTAAAATCATGTAATAATAATCTGTATAATTCATAAAAAAAAAAAAAAAAAATACATTTTGTCGTCTGAAATGCATTATCTGTAAGAGTGGGAGCTGCAGCTTCGCAGCCATGGCGGCCATTTAAAAGTTTGTTCAAGCTATTACTTTTGAATCGTTCATTATAATGACGTAAAACAAACGCCTCCAGGCGTCTGTACCTGCACAGACGACAGACAGACATTTTTTTAAAACTACTCTTTATATGAGAGAGGAAAAATTAAGGGAAGGGCAGAAAAGATAACAGCTAACAACTATAAAGGGGCAAGAAAAGTGTTAGAGAATAAATAAGAGGAAAATAAAAAGGGCGTTTAAAGAGAGCAAGAGAAAAATACATACGTAGATACATATTATACTCGTGTATAGCAAAGACAGTCGATAGCAGTTTTAGGAAATAAATGACACCGGTGTAACCAAGAACAAACTCGAAATGCGATTAGCTCAGCTATACGACTCCAAATAAGAGGTGTTGTCTTGGGGTGTTATTACTAGCGTTCCTTCTATTCAGTACGCCACGCACATTATTATCATTTTGCAACTGTGGATTTTGATTTATAGTTCATAAAAAAAAATATACATATATGAAAAGGCAGAATCGGCCGCCCCCTCAGTTTGGCCGCCACAGGTGGCCGCCTGCCCCGCCTGTGCGTAGCGCCGGCGCTGGACGTGCTCTACTCGGAGATCAAAACTAGTTTGATTTAGGCCTGGCGCAAATTGAGGTGCGTGTGGCGCGACGAGTGTGACGCGACGAGTGTTTTTGTAACTAATGTAAGTAGGTAGGCGCAAGTTGGGACATGCGCGACACGTCCCACGAGGCACGTACCACAAGCCCCGCGAGGCTCAGTAGCAAGTAGCAGTCACAGTTTCTCGTGCCACATGCGGCACTCGTCTCTCTTGCCCAGTGTTTTTAATTCTTTATTTTGTCTCTCTTGCCTAGTGTTTTTATTTCTTGATTTGTCTTCCTCTAGCTCAGGGGTTCCCAACAGGGTCCAGGTGGACCCCTTGAGGGTCTAAAGTATCCAGGGGTCATTTGATATATTTTAAATGGTTTGAACATTGATTATTTCAAGAATCAAAAAGAAAAATTTGCGTATAATTTCTTAAGCCGTCAACTTCTATTTATTTATTGATTGATTTATGAGGGTGTCAACTTCTATAAATAATGCGGGGATTAGAAGCCTTTTACAATATTTCTATTTTAATTGCAAAAAAAAAAGATATCAACATACCACTGGCTAAAAATAATGTCGCCCTGTTACAAATGTACGCTACAGGTGAACATAATTATCTTTTTTTGAAAATTTACACTGAACACTTAAAGCAATTAAAAGAAAATACATATGTTATGTTAGCTAAAGTGACTATACGATGATAGGTAATTTCAGGCCAAATTTTTTTTTAAAAAAATTATCAATATGTCACACAATGACGACATTAATAAACATCAAACTATTGTCCAATTACAATATTGATATATCTAAAATCAAATATATATCTTTTATCCGAATCTTATACAAACCACTTTTTTCTAATTTTTTGTCCAAGTTCTTAGCACAAATTGTTATCTTTATGATTATTAAATGCAATTATTAGTATTCGGCTAATGCAGTGTTTCCCAAACATTTAACATCTGTGTACCCTTTCTATAATTTTCGTGACACAAAGTACCCCTCGTTAAAAAAAAATCAATTTCTATTTAGGTTGTCTTTAATTATTTAATTCTATTTTTTACTTTCTCATATAAAGAGAAAGTATTGTGATGGCGCGAAAATTCGATTTTGAGATTTTGATGGATTTACACGTTTTGAGGTCCCCTGAGTCCAAAAAAGTGGTTTTTAAAAAATGTCTGTCTGTCGTCTGTCGTCTGTCTGTCGTCTGTGCAGACGCCTGGAGCCCAAACTACTGGGCCGATTTTGACGAAATTTGGCATACATGTTCAGAAAAATCATACCCCGAGGCGAAATCGAGAAATGAATTTTAGCTCTAAATTTGGGGGCGCTACCCCCCAAAAACTCTGAAAAAACATGAAAAAAAATTATTTCTCGAAAACGGTTCCGACGATTTTGATTAAAAAATTCTAAAATGTAGTCCATTTGAATACGAATCCAACGATATAAGCCGTTTTCCCGGGAAAAATCTAGTTCCTGAGATATTAGCTTAAAACGCGGACGGAGAGAGCCCGGGTTCGATTCCCCGACCAGGAGAAGTTATTTTTATGATAAATTTTGATGAAATGTTCAATAATATTTAAATGTACATTTGAAAACTAATAAATGGAAACACTGGGCTAAGTAATTATAAACTCATATATGAGAAAGTTTGTCTGAGTTGTCTCGGACCGATTTTTTTCTGTGTCAATCGGGGTATTGAAAATGAAATAATACACTGAGAGAAAAAAAGGACTTTTTTCGACTTATACGCAGTCGAAATGATGCTGCGTGTAAATAAGGTTGAACGTAGGAGGTCTTCCAGTCGAAGTCTATACTGCGGCCATTATACTGTGACTCAGCTGAGTGTATATATCGAACATTTCGATATATCGATACTTTTTATGCTGAAACTTAGTGTAACGCTATACTGCGAGGCAACCGAATAGAGTAGGTGAATGTGACACATTCACGTTCATTTTTGACTGTGTAGCAGTCGAATGGAGCAGTCGAAAGACATATTCACGTTCATTTTCAACTGTGACGCAGTCCAATGGTGCAGTCCAAGCGTCACGTTCACGTTCATTTTGAACTGTGAATCAGTCAAACAAGTAAATTTCTACCGCTATGCAGCGTAATATTTTATTTATTGTACCAGCCTACAGCAGTATTGTACTTCTAGTCAGTTGAATTTCAACTGCCTCCCTCAATTTTCTACCGCTATGCAGCGTAATATTTTATTTATTGTACCAGCCTACAGCAGTATTGTACTTCTAGTCAGTTGAATTTCAACTGCCTCCCTCAATTTTCTACCGCTATGCAGCGTAATATTCTATTTATTATACCAGCCCACAGCAGTATTGTACTGCTAGTCAGTTTAATTGCAACTGTTATGCAGCGTAATATATTATTTCTTATACTAGACCACAGTAGTATTGTACTGCTTGTCAGTTTAATTGCTACTGCTATGCAGCGTAATATATTATTTCTTATACTAGACCACAGTAGTATTGTACTGCTTGTCAGTTTAATTGCAACTGCTATGCAGCGTAATATATTACTTCTTACTATTACTTACTAGGCCACAGTAGTATTATACTTCTTGGCAGTTGTACTTCAACTGCTACACAGCAGTTGTGTCGACTGAAGTTTGGTTGGAAAGGGGAATACTTTCAGCTGCAGCCCAGATGAAATATAAGGTGGTATGCTGTCGAGAGAGTAAGCTTTAGCTTCTGCTTAACTGCTCCAAATTTGGGAACACAACTGCTCCAAATTTGGGAACAGTAGAGCAGGCGTTACGCCAATGCTTACCCCCGACTGCATACAACCTTTATTTTCATCTAAGCTGCTGCTGTATTATTAAAATATTACTTAATTCTTAAGTCCTAAAATTAGGACTTTAAAAATAATTGTAATATTTTAAATTAGAAGAAAAACATGTAAGAGGCAGATTTGATTTTACATAAAAAATTTTATTATTATTATTTTTATGAATACAAATTTACAATTATATATTACGTCCAACATAAGTATAAAATAAAATTTAATTAAAATCCAATATATATATATATATATATATGCATTCATGTAAGTTAAATAATAGAGGTATAAATTTCAAGTTAAAATATTCTTTATAAAGAAAAAGGAAAACATAGTTCATACATATTTTAGTTACAAATTTAAGGCACAATATTAAAAGTTAATGTATAAAATAAAATAATATTTAGGTGTATAATATACATATATATATATATATATATATATATATGTGTGTGTGTGTGTTTAAAAATGCATAATTATCACACACACACACACACACATATATATAATAAAGGTAAAATTAAAAGCATAATATTACAAGTTAATATTTTACTAAATTTAAAAAATTTAAGCTGTTTATGTGTGTAATATATATCATAAAATTTAATTTATATACAAATACTAATAATAATATGTATGTATATATATATATATGTATATGAACACATTTAATGCCTAGTATTACAATTTAAAATATTCTTTATAAAGAAAACATAGTTTATACATATTTTAGTTACAAATTTAGGCACAATATTAAAAGTTAATGTATAAAATAATATTTAGGTGTATAATATACATATATATATATATATATATATATATATATATATATATATATATATATATATATATATATATATGTGTGTGTGTGTGTGTGTGTGTGTGTTTAAAAATGTATAATTATCACACATCACACACACACACACACATATATATAATAAAGGTATAAATTAAAAGCATAATATTACAAGTTAATATTTTACTAAATTTAAAAAATTTAAGCTGTTTATGTGTGTAATATATATCATAAAATTTAATTTATATACAAATACTAATAATAATATGTATGTATATATATGTATATATATGTATATATATATATATATATATATATATATATATAATTTAAAATATTCTTTATAAAGAAAACATAGTTCATACATATTTAATAGCTTTACAAACATCTGTTGATTTTACTTTGTAATAGTCTTACAATAATTAACATATTTATCATTTGTGGTGCAAAATTATATTTTTATTCATTCTAATAATTGAATAGTTTGATCACAATTACTATTCATTGTAATTCTTGTGACCTTATCTTTTCTTATTTAAAGATAAAAATATTATTCATAACCATTTTGTTAATTTTGTTATACATTTGAAATATTAGGTTACATTGCTCTTAATAATTATGTACACTAAGAAGACACTTAATGTATCAATTACTAATCTATGGAATTTCTAAAAACCACATATATTTTCCCATTGGGCAATGAACACATTAGATTTGGGAAGATGAAGCATGTATCCTGAAGTCTATAGGACATGTCGAGTCTCCCTTCCTCGACTTCATAGGCAAAGAAGTGATCATCAAAGTCAATCGTAAACATTTCTTTTCCGGTTAAAAAAATATTTTGGGTCTTACTATCTATGTAAATATGTTCAATATAAAAGAATTTGGGCAAATTAAATCGTTCTTCATCCAAGCCAATGCAAATAAGTTGGTTTGGTCGGTACACTATACCTTCCAACTCCACACTAACGACACCATATAGGGTGTTACAGGATGGCAATTTAAATTTTGTTTTTAGGGCGCACAACAGAGAGGGACATAATTTGTGATATTTGGCCGGTTTAAATGTATCAGGGAGTGTATTAGCCAGGAGCATGTCGTTTAACTGCAATTGATGACGCACGCTAATGGTTTTTGTTATATTTATCCTATTGCCTGTGGCTCGAGCAGCCACTTTAAGTATTCTATGTTTTGCCTCAAACCTCATAGACCACAAAGGTCTCAAAGGGCCAAATTTTTTTAACATTGAAGGATAATGTATCAAGTTGTGAAATTTCGGTTGTAACCTATCACGACAAGATAATTTCAAGTACAGTTTATTGAAATCACTTACATATTGAGCCAGGTTCTCAGGAAGGTAGGGAGACACGGCATCCGTCATACAAGTGGACATTATTCGCCTCAAAAGCAAAAACAAAGCCCAATATTTATTGCCCAATGGGATTTTTGTTCCTACAAATAGTGAGAAATACCTAAGGAATGTCAAGCATTCTGCTGATGACATTCTCCATTTTATTCCACCAGATTGCCAGACCAAAGGTTGAGGCTTTGAGCCTGAATCTGGGCCATAATCAAACAAAACGATGTGATCGTTCAAGTAATTCAAAGAGAATAGTTTATCTCTTATTAAAGAATTTATCACAAGGGTCATAACATATTGACAAACACCTTCCAATAAATCATGCATAATATCTACAGCTACATGTTGAAATAACTTAAAACCTTTGACTTTTAACCAGACACACCTTTCCTTAATGCCCGTAGCTGAAACGTTATCACTTTGCAAGTCCTCATTGTAATTTTCCATATTTCTAAGAAAATCTGATTTCTCACGCGTAAGCTTAGCTAGCTCACGTTTGCCTCCTTTACATATCCGGCAGTAATGAGAGGCGCTAAAACTTTCGGTAAAGCCCAGGATCGAGTTTAATCCCAAATTATCTCCGGTTATACAAGCTAATCTGAATTTAACAGTGCCAGTGAAACTGTCAACAGCAATTTCTACTCCAGTATTAGCTAAATAATTTAGCTCGTCTATTACACTTGCAAATATTTTCTCGTTACCTTTGGAAACAGCCCTATCCGAGGAATGAAACAGAAGACCCAAGAATATATAGTTAAGCTTGGAAGCATATTTTGGCGGAATGCAAGGCATGGATACGTACACTGCTCCCAACTTGTGAATGGATGAGTGACTACCAAGGGGATTTGATGTTTCAAAATCGTCAAAATAAAGTGTAAGAGGGTATAACTTCTCATTTGCATTTAAATGATGGTTTGAGTACGTTTTCTGCCATGCACTACCTTGAATTATATTCATCGGGAAAGGGAAGTTTTGGCAAAAATTTATGTAACTATCAATTTCTTTTAAAAGACCAGGAATTGATAAAACCTTTTTAAAAACATTTCTCAATGGAACAAAGGAAGCAAAACAAGGCCCAAGTTTAGTTGTACCACCTCGTCCGGCCACTGGACGATTCATTATAAATTTCTGTTTTGGGGGAATGTAAGTTCCAATATTAGTGTAAAAATTAAGTCGGAGGTGTTGACTGCGGAAAGTTTCATTGCACTGTGTTATGGATCCTAATAAAGTTTCAGTGAATGGCCCTAAGTGATTACAAGTGCCATCTCTAGCACTGTCTTCTGCAAATCGATTTAACACAAAACAAAACGAGTCTTTCATATATTCTTCATACCTATTATAAAATAACTGAATGTAATTAAGGGGTATTTGTGGGTTGGCCTGTAGCTTGCTAAACATCTTAGCAGCTGTATCTAAAAATATTTTTTTTAAATTTTCGGGCGAAAAATCAAAGCGTAAGTTTTCCCCATTAACCGTCTCATCTTGTGAGATATTTATTTCTGAGTCTTTAATACCTTCTCCTACCTCGTTCCCATTCCTTTCACAGACCACGTTGTTTAAAGAGGGCGCGACACCACTTGGAGAAGTGGCACAATGTTCAGACTTTAAATGATAACGCAAGGTATACAAGCTGCCACATACTCTGTAGCAGCCTGGCTCGCCACAGCGCAACGAAAGATTGTCCCCTGGTGAAAAGTCAAGGTGCATACGTTTGATATGAACTATAAGATCGCTTACAGATTTGAATCTATGTTTACAATCGTGGCACGATAGCATGATGACAGTTGTTACAATGTTGTTTCCTTACGCACTATACGATATCAGTTGCGGGTTCTTCTTTAAAATGTTTAAGTTTTACCCAAGTGGAATAAACACTTTGGGGAAGGGAACTCTCTTCTATTTTGTAAAATAGTTTTGATATTAGAATCCAAATGTTCTCGGCCTCAGGAGGAAATTTAATATTAAGAGCATAGCATAATATTAGGTAAAATTCAACAGCATCTGCAGTTGAGTTGAATTCGTATAAAAACTCCCCGTCAATTACAATGTATGCTTTAACAATGTCTACGCAAGATGGGCCTATTGCAATAATGAAGGGCTGCAGATGCCTTTTTAAACTTTTAAACTCAGCAGTTAATTTAACAACCCGGTCTTTGCCTTCCGCAACTGATGTCGTATGGTAAATAAAAAAATTTAACGAACCAATGCGATCTGACTGCACACCTTCTTTTCCTGTCGCTGTAGACCTCTCTCTGTAGCCTGTAGACGATAAAGTGAAGGGCAACAGGAACAGGGTCGCTGTAATCTTCTTCGCACTGTCACCTAATCAACAAAAAAAAAAAAAAAATTAAAATTAAAATCAGACAATTCCTCATCCTCCAAATGTAACAAGGCAACTTACAAATCCATCTCTAAATAGGAGTTATTTTACAAAAATAATAGGCATATTTAATAAATTCATGCGAAGTAATGTCATTTATGTAAATAAACGACATTACTTCAATGAATCAAAAGTATAACATTTACAAATTCACCTGATGTGGCGTGATCAAGGAAAGTTAAAAGTATCTTTCTCTGAGCGGGATCTTTGCTGTACGAGTCTCTCGCCAATTTTAATATTGCTTTATGATACTTGGCAACCTGGTCTGCTACTTTTATTTTTGCTTTTCCTTCTCCTGCCACCTTATCGAAATCCAATCTTAACTGCAACAGAAATAAAACAAATTATAATTTAAGTTTTAAATTAAAGCGCCTCCCTGTTAAACCTATCTTTCTCTCTCACCATATAAATTGTTAATATCTAGATGTATGGAAAAGCATGCTGATTTAAGATAGGAATAAAGAATATAAGAACTTACAAGAATTTCAGCAGTTGACTGCTGTTTAAGAGGTGGATATTTTTCAATTTGTTCTAAAATGGTGAGCTCCGATGTGTCACCTTCCCAAGAACGGATGGCAAAGGTCTCTCGCCAGGCTTCTTCAAGGTAGGCCGTGGTTTCTGTGGACGTGTATTCCCGAAGAATTGCCAACTTAGTACGGACACCTTCAGATGTTTCTGAAATTAATATCAAAATGCAATTACAGTCATGACAACTTTCTGACTGTTGTATGTACACAGTTAATGTGGTAGGCATGGAATAGGATCATTTATGATGTTTCTTATTATTTAATGTAAGATATTTAAATTTAATGTTAAGTGGCGTTAAAAGCAAATAAACTAACTATACATACACCATATAAGCACATTGATGTTTTTATTTACTGTGATTGAGACAACACACTAATTAAATTTACTTTCACTTCTCAGTTTATTTACTTTATGTTCTATTAACTTCACTCGTCCATACAACATACAATACATATTATAATAAAGTGACTCACCAGGTTTATCAGCTTTCGTCGCCTGTTTTCTGGATCTTCCTCTTTTGGTTGGTGGAGAATCATGTGATGTCAGCGAAGAACAACCCTCAGAGCTCTCTGACGACGGTGATTCATCCACACTGGATCCTGGCAATGATGAACGAGTCCGTTGTCGCTTCAGCAACCCCTCTAGCCTTAGTGTCTTTTTGAAGTTCCTGTAGGTATTGTAGAGAGCTCCAACAGGTTCTCTTGAAAAGCTGGGGCCCAGCCTCGGATCCTCTTCAGATTCTGACGACAATCTTTTATTCCGTAAAACTTTTTGTGTATATCGGAAGAAAAAATCCGCTGGATATCTAGGTTGAAAAATTCGACCTAAATGTCCTCCCCACTCAGCCAAACAGGATAGCGTTATTGCTTTGTTAATTACAATGCATTCGGCTAAATGCCTGCAAACTACACGGCCTATTTCAGTAATTTCTGATTTGGAAAGATCCTGGCCCCTCTTCTTCAGTAAATGTGGACATTTACTTCTGAGGAGTACCTCTGCTGGGTTCAGATTACTCTCCGATACTGAAGGGATCCTTTCAAGAGGCTCTGCCTGGTTTTCGGTCTGGCTGCGAGGTAAGTGCTTGGGGGTTGAACATGTGAACAATTCACTCGTTGAAGGCTCCCCAGAGCTTTGTGTATTTACAAATTCTTCTAGGTCCTCCAACTGGCTGTTTAAGTCTACAAGTTCAGCAATAACCTAAAATATCAAAACACAAAATTCATTAATACTTAATTCGCCAATAAAATTTACAACCGGATTCGTTTCAATAATGTAAGCTGGGAAAGGTTAAAAAAGTACAAAAAAAATCACTAATTTTAAGTTAATATTACGGGTGAGAATTAACTAGTATTAAGTAATGCTTTAGTACTTTATTGTTGATACACTTTGTCAAACACTATACATTTGTATGACTTATGCATCAGAGAAATGATAAAAGTGGGATTTGTACATAGGAGAATGAATATTCCTTTTTCAAAAAATACTACAAAGCATTAACTTAAGACTAACCAAAAAAATTAAATTGGACAGTCAAAAATAGGTGACCAAAATAGTGGAAATTTACCAATGCTACAAATAAACACACATCTATATACCTATGCGTATATACTATACAGTATGTCCCCAGTTTGAGTTGCAGGTGTAAATGAAAAAAAAAAAATCTACTTTTTATGACATAAATTACCTTAAGATATTATAAATAAATAATTTTATAGAGTAACATTTCTTCAAAAATTAAAAAAAAAAAAAAAAAAAAACACTTTTCTCTTGATACAATGTTTAAAAATTGTAATCTTTGGGTGCATTGCACATAGCATGCAATTATCAATATGACAATTTTTCATTTCACAACAAGCAACAATTATTATTAAGAGTAATTTCTTTTTTAATTTTTTTAACTTATTTTTTGTCGAAAAATTATGTTTTTTGTCATTTACACCTACACACAGTATATGTGATAAACATATAGTATGTACATAATAGAATATGTAGCCTTACAGATTGTTAGAAAGACTTTCATTGTCATTGGCCCAATGCAAAATGTAATTAAGATTAAACAAATATTTAAATCTTCAATAATCGTGGGTAAGTTCTCATATTACTACAATCATGGAGAAACCACTGTATTAATTACAATAAACTTTAAACACAAGTGTAAATATAATTCACATTAGATTTTACTAAGTGTTGAGGATTTAACAAAATTGTAAACCATAAACGATGGCTTATACAATGGTTATAGTCATAAAAAGAGATCAAAATGTAAGTAATACTATCAATTACGAAATAAAAGTGGACTAACCGGTGCTTGCTTCCGACCATTGTACCACTCCAGGTACTTTCGTCGAAATGTCAAATATGTCGCCAGGTTAGGGAATGTGGACACTATGTAATTCTTGTCAATCACAGAGGACATTTCCTCCAAATTGGAAAATGCAGTTATTCCTTGGGCTAAAAACAAAAGGCAGTACGGTTGACTTGTTTGGGCAGAATAGACAATATACATATATACATATACATATATATACATATATACATATACATATATAAATACATATCTATATATATATATATATATATATATATATATATATATATATATATATATATATATATATATATATATATATACATATACATATACATATACATATACATATACATATACATATCTATATATATATATATATATATATATATATATATATATATATATATATATATATATATATATATAGATATTTATCATGGAGAGCATTATTGTTTCTTTGTCAATGTAAGAACATTCGACTGCACCAGCGAATATTATAAGAGCTATTTCATTTAAATGATTTATGTTATTAACATTATTATTACTAGAGGGACGTGAAAGGATAACTGACTTCATCTGACATTGCGCGAACAAAGCGTTTAGTTAAACACTTATAAACATAAAAAAGCATCATCTTGTATATATATGAAAATTCGATAGTACAACACAATAATTATTAACTTATTTATTTATTTTTATTTATGTATAAGCCTCAACGGCCACTCCCGCGCACGAGTATCTCATGCGGGGGTGCACTATTATTAATTTCAGAATACTTTTACAATTTATATTGATGTAATTAAGGAGAAATGTTATAATTTATGCTACATATTTATAAGAGTAATCATCTGTTGTAACAAATCGTATGGTGGAATAAAGAATTATTATATTAATTATTTAAACAATTTTTTTACGAGCCCTCTACAGCCTTAGCCACGCGGAGGAATACAATGGACATATTTGACAGAAAGTAACATAATAAATTTAATAACACAGTACGCAACACGGAGACGCAATAGATAAATATGTGTATGACAGAACAATAAACATTAATTATACAAATAATTAATGATTCATCTTAAGAATTGTTAGGTTTAAAGGAGAAAAACTGACTTACCTGTTAAAGCTTGAATGCATGCTTCATCGAGTCCCCACTGAAGAAACAATTCTCGAACCTCACTCATTGCACAAGCTTGGAGAAAACGTTTCACCAATTTAAGTCCGAATAACTGAATAAGTCTCATATATAGACAATATGTAAAGATTAAAATGATATAGAAGTGTAAAGAACTCTAAAGCAATGATCTGTAATGTAGGAAGCACAACTGAAGAATGACTTCCGTTCAGCTGGGGTAACCTTTATATAGGGTTCCCCCCACCTACCACCGGCCCTTCAGCTCGGAGGCAGTCGAAGACGTATTTTGTTCAACTGATACACAGTTAAGACAAAGTACTTATACTTGGTCGCAGTTGACTTGAAATGCACCTGCCTTATCTTCAACTGAGTCACAGTTGATGATCTTTTTTATTAGTGACTCATTTTACGTAGTATTTTTTTAACGCATTCTAAGTAATAAATGCATTTTCATAAATCACGAGTTTAATTGAAGCGAACATAGCGAGCTTCCTAAATTTTATTCAACAAAATATGCTACGTATTTGACGGTGTGTCTGAAACATAATATGACGATAACTTGAGTACAAGTTGACCGATTTTGATGAAATTTTGTGCACATGTTCATTTTACCAATGCTCAGAACGAGTTTGCCGGACAACGTTGTCTGCCCAAGCGTTCGTGCACAACGCTCGCGTAAACGTGCCCTTTAAAATTAAAATTTGAATTTTAGGATAGGAAAAAATTCTAATTTTATCTATTCGACGAGACAAACCTTTTTTTTCATTAACAGAGTTATGCACATTGTTCCGAACGACAAAATAAACCACGTGTAGGATTGATTTTTCAATACCTATATACTATAATCATGTTTTTATACGCAAATACAAATCTATTCTCTTTTATTCTATTTCATAGCTAGAACGTAGGGGAGAATCGTTTATTTAGGTGGATACTACAGTTTTCACACAGTCTATATTAACTTAGTTCTTATAGACGATGAAGATTATCATGTGTATATACTTTCTAAGTTTAAATATAGTCTCTAATGCTCACTTATAATCAATAATAATATTGTCAATAGTTATTTTTGCTGTCTGACAATATTCTCTTCAAACTTTAGCAGTTCCAAAATTTATTTGTAATTTTTTGGATGGTCTAAAAGATTAGTAAGCTTCATAACGGCCCAAGAGGGGTTGACGCATACTTTCTATATATACAAAATTACTTCCCAAATACTATGCCAGTTCCAGTGTTCAATTCAGGTAAATTTTAACCTTACTGAGGGTTTGAATAACCGTTAAAATTTATCTTTCATAAGCATAAGTATAATGGTTTTTTCTGATTCTCCTAAAAAGGTCTAATCCTCTTAAGTCAAAGGGTATTTTTTTAAACTTTTAATACCTATATAACCTCTGAATCGTAACGGTTCTTATACACATTACTATTCAAGTAAAGAAAAATAAAACCAATAAACACACCATATAGATTAGATTAGGTTACCCAAGAAAAAATCTGTACTAAATAAATGTACCCCTAAAACACTGTTAAATTATTTCAAAACTACCTCCAGAACATTTATATATATGTAATAATAATAATAATATGTAACGTACCGTAGTTAACTATTTGTTTTATTAACTATTTCATTAAAAATAGTAATAAATGTACTTATGAGGTATGCTGAATTCCAGTTGAAACTAAATATTTTCAACTGCCTTTATGCTTTATTAATTAATTTTTTCGGCTGCCACGATTCTGGAAACAACAATACTGCGACCGAGCCGAGTCAAACTATACTGCATTGCAGTATAGGGGTGTTTTAAACTGCGAAACAGTTTAGTGGTTATGCTGCACAGGAGTTGAATGATATGTTCGACTTGACTCCAGTATACCATCAACTGCTACGCAGTCTGAAAACGTCTATGCTGGGTCGCAGAATAGGCCTATACTGCACCTCAGTATGGGAATGAATTTTTTCGACTAGTACGCGGTTGAAAAATGGTGGCAGAATAAGTTATACTGACTATTTAGCATAATTTTCTCTCCGTGTATAAACTACTTCCTTTTTATATAACAGTTTTAATTCGTTCCCGCTTATATTGGAACATTTTCAACCCTTTAGGTTTAATCCTTTTTAAAAATGGAAATTAAAAACTTTCTATTTGTCAAATATTTACAAATTATTACTTTAAAAAAGTAATTTTTCCAAAACTAAAACTACTAAAACCAAGGAGTTAGGTTATATATGTGAGTCATTGGGCTTTGTCCCACGACTCTAGTCGTCATGCAACAAATCTAACAAGAAATTGGATGAATAAAAATAATAATAATAAAATACACTTCAATACTTAAAATTACACTTAAAATACTTCAATAACAAAAATAAATAGACTGCCAATTGGTGTGGCACATAGCTTCTTCGCATCCTATCACGTACTTTACGGAACCAAAAATGTTCCCTGATGTCTGAAACGGATTTCTGTCTGGGAATTTTTGAAATCGGAGACCTCAAATTTTTTCTTTCCTCAGAACGATCACATAGCTTCCGTTACCTTCGGCAATCTCGGAAGCAAAATTAAAAAAAAGTTAGTTCATAAACGAAAACAAAAGGCCAATTTAAGAAAAAAATTAACAGGGAACCAAATTATGATGAACTGTTGCTTCAACATAAACAATTTTATCCTTCTCAGGATAAAATTGACTGCGCAGTTAAAGCCCGGTGCTGCGCGTACCCCCACCAAACTCTTCCCGTACCCCCAGGGGTACGCGTACCACACTTTGGGAAACACTGGGCTAATGTATGCTGTACATTAATGGGAAAATGCAATGATGTCGATGAAGCAAATAAATTTTTTAAAAGGGGTCGATGAAGGAAAAAGGTTGTGAACCCCAGCTCTAGCTTTTTGTTTATTATTTGTTATGCATTTTTTGTAAAAACATCATCGGAAAACTCGAATGTCACATTCTGAATTGTCCGTGACTTTGTCTTTTTACGTTAGAAATAGTTTTTGTGCTTTTTCAGTATTTTATATGTCAGCGAAAACAACATTTCTTTTTCATTACAATTATCAGAATCTGATTCAGAAAATAAAAATGATTAATTATAAGGTTTCAGGTATCAGATTTAGGAGTAATTTCTTTATTATTGTGAAAATAAACAAATACTCCGATCTGAGGTACCTTAAGGCCTGGACAAAGATCTTATAGGCCCCTCTAAGTAATTAGTATAATATTATACTCTGATATTAATTAATTTTTTTAATTAACAATAATTAAGTAATGAGTTAATTTGATATAATGTTTTTTTTATTGGTACAGAGTCTAAGTTCCAAGTTTCAGCTCGATTAGATGATTGAAGTAGGGAAAATTAGCCCTTCAATAGTACATTACGCGTCTAGTGCGGAAAGTAGTATTTTGCATGCGAGTGTGGAGTTTGCACCTGAGTGATAGCGAGGGTATTAAAACCACACGATCAAAGCAAAATGCAGTTTTTGCACGAGTGACGTACCGTACTTTATCTACGATTGTGGATTTTTATTTTATTTAAATATTAAAAATATTTAATAAACTTCCTGTATGTAAGTACGTATTTCTCTTTTGATTAAGATGATATTAATTCATTAGTTGTATTTTGGGCCGAATTGATTATTTTGGAAGGCGTATAATTCTCCTCTTTAGCTTCATAATCACTTAAATCACTCATATTGTTTCTCAAAAAACTCGATATAAACAATTGCTTTAATTAAACAAACAGCAAATTGGAATGTAAACAAACTCGGTAATCGTGCGTTAAGGTGAAGAATTCCTCTTTTTTTCCTACCTAGGGCGGAAAACGCAAGAGGAATTCTTCACCTCATTATGAACGCGCATGCGCAATGAGTACAGCTAAGAAAAGAATCACTTTCTATGCATCTAAACAGGGATATAATGTTTATATTTCGTATCAATCGTAGATAATAGCTATTTACGTACCTAGAGCAGTAAGGGCGATATTACAGGCCGAGAGCGAAGTCTGAAAGCACGAGGCCTGTCATGTCGCTTACTGCTCGTGGTGCTTACACTATTTTATTGCCCTCCACATGTAAACTAATTACTAAACATGCAAACTATATTGCCATAATCTTCAAAACAATAAATGCATATTAAGGTTACATCAGTACTCAGTACCAAAACAAACCGCAGTTATAAAAATATTGATTGTGACTAATTGAACAGCTGACGCTGAGAACTACTAGCGCTTCCTGCACGCCGCGGCCCGGCCAGGAAGCGGCCACTTCTCGAACTACAATCGGCCCTGTAAAGATAAAGCATGCATTATTACAGGCCCCAGGGCTGTAAAATAGACCTTTACAGGCCGCTCAGGATAGGAATGTTTACAAGTGGATGGCGATAAAGATAGTTTTTAACTACCTCTCCCCCAATATATTTGTATAATCAATAAATGATTATCTATATCATTCCATTTCACGAATGCAACAGATAATTATTATACCTATCAGGCTAACAATTTTACAAGGCGATTTATAATTTTAGCACTCAAATCATAATTGGAGTTGATATTAAATTTTAAAATCGATATGACATAACCAAGTGCAATATTTAATATTTACGATCAATTTAAGTATAAGGTTCTTTCATTTATCATGTATCGTCTTTAATGTATATTTGCTAGCTACGAACATTATTATATTTGTAGCTGCTTACATTTATATCGTGGTATTAATTAACCACGTTTAATTGTTAACTTAATAGTTATTTAATTTTACGTTTAATGTATACAATTGTGAAAAAGGTAAGAATGTACGCTTCTTTATAATATTAAATTTGCTTCCCAGTTTATCGATGGTAACGGTTTAACGGAAGCATCATTCCGTTGAATAACATTTTTTTATGCCTTCGACATTAATTGACGGTTGGTTTTGTTGACGGTTGATTTCGGTACCGGTTTTTTTTTTCGGATTCACTCCCGGAAACCCTTCAGTTTCGGTTCTTATGAAGAACCGAAACAGTAAGAGTAGGACTTACTCACAGTAGCAAGCAACTTGTAAAAAATACAAGAGTTTCTCAACATCGATCGCTTCATTAGGATTATTTTCTACAAATGATGCAAATGATTTCCCGAGAGCAAGACTTTCCCATAGTGAAGAGCTATTCCTCGAAATGTTAAACACTCAAGAGTCCATCTTCGTGCGGTTTTTAAGATATATCGTGGTTCGCAAGTAGAGAGACAGATCGACCGACAGAAAGACGCGAGACCAAACATTTTTCCTGATGACTGAAACGGATTCCTGTCTTTGATTTTTTGAAATTAAAGACATAAAAAATGTTTGTTATCAAGTACGATGATATAGCTTTCATTATATCTTCGACAAGCTCGGAAGCATTAAATTATATTTAAATTCTTACTACGTGTATGTTATACGTATAAGTTTCGAAGCAAAATATATTTTCAATATAAAATATAGAAGAAAAGAGAAATTATTTTAACCGAAGAAACAATTTATTTGCACCACAATAAGTGGTAATTCTTTGAGCCTATGAAAGCTCAAAGAGTCATCGAGATATTTTGTGAGGACAGATAAATGGAACATTTTAATTATACATGAAGATAATACATAATTTATAGTTTAATGAACTGATCTCTTTTTTCAGATTCAAACGATTTAGTGTTTATAGCGTGTAATATGCCCGAAAGTATAAAAGAGTCAATGAAAACCTTAGTAGTGGAAAATGAGAAGGTATCACTTATATTTTTCTTTCCTTATTTTGAACAATCTATTTCCTGATCCTGAGAGCAAGGCTTTCTCTTAGTGAAGAGTTATTCTTAGAAATGTCAAACATTTGAAAGTAAATAAATTTCCTGAAACACATATACTCTCGTCCTTGTTCTCTAGGATTCGAGGGACAGGGAACTAACAGTCTTTGGCCTCTCAAATATTTAATGTAAACAAAAAAAAAACAAAAAAAATGTGAAGAAGCAATTTATAATAAGGATGAAAGCTTTATGACATCTGCAAATGGAAGAGATTTGCTTGGTTCAAGTTTTTAACTAACTAAATTCTAGTGTAATAAGAAACTACAGTTAAATGTTAAAACAATAAATCGATTGCTTAACATCTTGTTGTTCAATATATTAACAATTAATCAATTGTTTTAATATATTATTGATATACACTGATCACTTTAATTTAGATTAAATTTTTAAAAAAATATTTTTTTTTTAAAATGTGCATAAGCAATTTATATACAATACAGGGTGGGCAAAAAAACGCACTTTTTTGAACACTTATAGCTTCTATAATAGATAGAGATATGAGGTTTGCGTGGTCTGAAAACCACATTCTTCTACTTTAAATTTCATATCTATAACTTAAAAAACTATTAAGTGAAAGCCATGCAATGACGGTTTGAATAAGGGTCTTATAAAAAGTTGTTGTCCGGGTAGTAATAGTTGTGTGGTATTATAGTTTTGATAGAATAAATGACCATACAGTGATGGGGGGGTCTTTGTAGGAAAGTTAGAGAGCCTCAGTGTTATAACAAACATTGAAACTGTGTTAACTACAATGTTGCCTGAAATTGAAAATCAAATGCCAAATTACAAGTTTATGCAAGGTGATACCCCGTCCCATGTCCCATCGCTCCTTGCAAACAATGGGATGATATGCGTCAATCATCTATTGCTGGGGCCATATTCCACTGGATAAGGAGAGTGCAGGCTGTCGAAAATGAACTGGGAAGAGACATTGAACCATACAACAAGTAAATCTGTAAAATACATTTTTTTTTTGTTTGTAATTTTGTTATTTTCATTTTTAGGGTTTCGAGGCCGTCCTAGAAACCCTTATGCTCTTGGTAGTTCGCACATCCGTCCGTCCGTCGCATCTTGGAGTATATCTACCGACCTACTGAAGCTATAGACTTGACAATTGGTATACAAGTTAAACTTTTTTGCCCAAAAACAGAAAAACTATTGCGGACTTAAACACTCCAAATTTCTGCGATCTGCTATCAATTGCGAATAGATCACAATATTTTATATTTGTTGTTATTTTCAAGTTGGGTATCATTTCAAAGGTATTGAAATGTAGATTACAAATATATATCGTGTTTCCAAAATGGCGGCCATTTTACTCCCCAAAAAATTAAGAGAAACATATTTTAAAAAATGTACCCCCCCCCCCCCCCCGCACTGTCCCATTAGGATAGGTCCTAAAAAAAGGCAAAAATACATATATATATATCTCTGTGGTCCAATGAAATTTCCGGTGGTTGATCTAAAAAAAAGGGAAATTTTAGGGGACCGTAACTATAGAGCCCCAAAATTTTATTATTTGAAAATTCCACGTTGGGTATCGTTTTAAAGGTATTGAAATTTAGGGGACAAAATATATTGTGTTTCCAAAATGGCGGCCATTTTACCCCCGCAAAATTAAAACAAAACGCAAAAAAAAATGTCTTAATGTTTCTTAAAAGTAAATTTTTTGTAAATATTTTTGTTAAAAAAATAAATAAATAATAATAATAATAATAATAATTATGTACTTATGAATTCTTATGACCGAAGAAACCCTTTTAGAAACTTGCTGGCAAGTACTTGACAGGAATTTTTAAATTCGTTTTTAAACTACCCGGACAACGACTTTTTTTAAGACCCTAATTCAAACCGTCATTGCAAGGCTTTCACCCAGTAGTTTTTTAAGCTATAAGATATGCAATTTAAAGTAGAAGAATGTAGTTTTCAGACTCCGCAAACCCCATATTTGATAATACTATTTCATTATATCTATTACAGAAGCTGAGCTATAAATGTTCAAAAAAGTACGGTATTTTTTTGCCCACCCTGTATATGAGAATAAAACCTTCATGAGATCTGCTAATGGAAAAGATTCACTTGGTTCGATTTTTCACGATTAAATTCTAGTGTTATTGGGAACTACTGATAAACATTCAAACAATAGATCAATTTTTTAACATTTTAATATATTATTGATATAGTATATGTATATTGATCGCTTTTATATTATATTTAAGATAGTGATAGTAATCAGCCATACATATTAGAAAATGGATTATAAACGTGATATCTTTGAACTTTGAGTATATAATTATCGATCTTTGAAAATTTGTAGGTATATGACAGCTGCAAGGCTACGGCAACAGAAAGAAAAGCAAGTAGTGGCTATGGAATAACAATAGAACCACTTATGTTCACAGTAACGTTCGTCACTACGTGTACAAGTAATAACTTTACCTAAATTTATAATTAACGTCACTAGTATGCACCTAACTTAAAAATAATTTAATATTGTTTAAACAGATGGAGTTACAATAGATGTGATAGAACGGAATCTATTGTGTCAGAGTCAACCGGACAACTGTTTAGCTTGGAGTCGTGATAATGAACTCTTTAGAAATGACCTGAATGCAGATGCAGCCAGAATCAATTTGTATATAAAAATAGTTCAGGGTATTTTCCCTTTGCTTATATCTATGTTCGTAGGGCCCTGGTCAGATACAAATGGAAGAAAACCCTTCATGGTGTCTGTTCTCTTAGGTGAGGTAATTATTAGAATTAAACTATAATACAGATGGCTTAAATAACAATATAAATGAACTTAAATAATAAAATATAAAAATAAACTTCAGCCTACTAATCATTAGGTAAGCTGAACCCTTTACATTGACTGCACATTAAAAATGTGAAGTAAAAACCATGTTCCATATAGCCACAACGTGCATTTTAGTACAATCTATCCAATATAAACTTTCTAAAATCTTTAAATTTGCGTGATCCCCCTTAAAATAAAAATTATTAAATTTAATCTATTTGAACTAAAACGATTAGATGGAATGATGTATAAAATGGTCGCTCATCTTATCATAAATCAAACACACTGATGAAAGCTTGTTACAGGTTACTTGAGTTATAGCTTGCTGTGGACAGTATTGACTCTGTATCCAACGTTATCACCTTATTTATTTGTAATTCCATCTATACCTCTTTCACTATCAGGAGGACAACTCGCTCTTTTCCTTTGTGTTTATTGCTATATCAATGACATCACAGAACCTCACAACAGAACCGTCAGGTAAAATGATAAAATTATATCGTGTGATTATAAAAATATAATTGTCAATAAAATCTAGAAGAATGTCAACTACTGACCTATGTGGAATGCCATTCCAATGATAAGCGTGTTATCGGTGACACGAAGTGATGTTTTGAGTGGCTCAAAAGTATTAACCAATAATTATTGGTTCTCGGTTACTTAATTTTATTGATTAACCGAGATAACACGATTGGGACTGATGACACAAATCTTAACACGTGAAATTAATAATTTAGCTCCGAGCGCTCTTTTTTAAACATTTTAATAATTAATTTTAAATCGGCGATGCATAAGCCAACTCTATCACTCAAGACTACAAAATACACTTCAACTTAATACATGTCATTAAAAGAGTACTTTAATCAAATTTAAATTATAGGTTTATTCCAACCACACTTCAAACTAGTTCGAAACTGTCCGACGCTTGCGCATCGGACCAAAATTGAACTCCTGTTGCTAATGCGCATGCGTCGGACAGTTTCAAACCAGTTTGAAGTGTGGTTGGAACAAATCTAATACGAATATGGTAATTAATCTGAATATGGTTTACTTCAAACCAGTAATGGGGGTTCTTCAAAATGTAGTATGATATTTTAATCAAACTTACATACCGAAATTTGTCAGTGAATCCTTTATATTACTTTCAGTTGATAGTTTATATGATTTCATTGGTGTTATTATTTTTTTAACAGATGATTTGTTTAATTTAAACAATATGTGTAATAATTTTTGTCATAGGTTCAGTATGATGCACAGCAGTTCAATGATTGGAAACCTTTTTGGAACATTATGTGTAATAGTTGTCGAATATTTATCCAATTCTATAAACCACACGTATGTGATTACATTATGTGTGTGTTCAGTAATTACATTCTTAGGAATTATTCATGCTTTGTGCTTTCTTGAGGAAACTGTGGTGAAAAAGGTATTTTTTTATTATTTTTTTTTATTTATTATTTTTTTATTTGAGGATATGGAAATGCTTATATTTTGAGAAAACTTTAGATGAATGCCGGATTGTTGCGGGAAACAGGATTAGAAGAACTAAAACATGTATAATGAGAATAATCATGTACGATATAGGGGAGGGGAAAACTATAAAGATGAGCTACAATCTGGGACCAACATACGTCTCAGTGTCTCGTGTTTGTGTCAGATTATTGTAAGGTAGACACACGCTTCTCAATTTAATTGGCTAATGTTGCTGTAAATTTTTCTTTCATAAACAGGTAACAGGCCATTAAAACCGAATGCTGCTTTAAAATATTGTAAAATATTATTTTACGTTCACATCTTCGATTAAAGTTTAATATTTTAAAAGTGAAATAGATACTATTATATTTCATAAAATCATTTTTTTTTTCTTAGTAATGGAATGAATAATGTGAAATATACAGTGTAATGGAATTAATAATGTGAAATATATAGTGTAATGGAATGAATAATGTGAAATATATAGTGTAATGGAATGAATAATGTGAAATATATAGTGTAATGGAATGAATAATGTGAAATATATAGTGTAATGGAATGAATAATGTGAAATATATAGTGTAATGGAATGAATAATGTGAAATATATAGTGTAATGGAATGAATAATGTGAAATATATAGTGTAATGGAATGAATAATTTGAAATATATTGTCCTGATTCTGATTCTATTCTAAGAAGGCTTTGGAAAGAAACCTATTTAGGCATTTCATTTAATTTCTAGGCCTACATGATAACAGGAAACATAGCCACTAATACCTAGCATAATCATAAGTTTAATTTACCATTAAATACTTCCATATATCCAAGGCCTTTACTACTCATAAAAAATGGAAAATTGAACAGTTTTTTCAAAATATACTTTTTTACATTGATAATCGCTTTTTTACTAACAGAATAGATAAATACTTTGCCAGCTTAATGCAGTGTAAAATACAAAAAAAAAAATGGGACTTTAAATATTTACCTTTGAGGTACAGATTTATTGTTGTTTAATTTATAAATTGTTTTGTAGGGGCCCAAGGATTTTATTTTTAACATGGTATTTGCTAAAAGCGTGGCCACATGTCTGTTTAAGAAAACTCCTTCTGATCTTATTATCACGCTTTTAACAGTTTTTATACTGTTCTTTGACATTTCAATTAGAAAAGGTAAGTAATAGTCGAGGAGAGAGCGATCAAAAAAATTGCTGACTAACATAAAGTTAGAATTTTGTGTATAAGTAAATATTTTGGTGCCTTTTAAGATTATGTGGTCGTCTTAGTTCGTCTGCAGGATATAGCCTGGCAATAGGCATTCGAAAAAACAAACCGGTGAAAACGGCCATGTCTTGCCTTTTTGGTGGAAAATATGATTTTCATGATCCTGAGAACGAAATTAGTTAGTCGACCAAAAATCAAGTTGATGGTAGTTTGTCACTCAATAGATGACCTCTTTAAATTGGAGAAATGTTTGGCTAACTAACCTATTAAGTGACAATTGTTAGACTCATAGGGTACAAACCTTATATGATTTTCTAAAATATTCTGGTTTTCAAAATTACCAAAATTAACCCAAGGACCACCTTTAAAAAAGGAAAAATAAAATACTACGAACAAGAATTGATAGCGTAACGAACAAGCATATAATTGCAATCAAAAATAAATTTACGTGTGGCACACGCCACGCGGTATAAGTTACCAGCAGTTGTTTTACAAATGAAATTTAAAAATGAAAAATGAAGTTAAACCAGATATATTGTCTGCATTCGTTCCGAAACCGAATACAGACAATAGATCGGAAAAAAGGAATTTAAGATAAGTGAAGCTTCTTTCACACACGCATTCACACCAGTTAAGTTAAAGTTAAATTTACACACAAAAATTGTTTCACACCAAAACAATCATTCACACACACATTCACACTGAAGTTAAATTAAATACATGAAATGTTATACATATAAAATGGACTTAGCCGTGGTGACTTGTCCACGCTGACGCTGCGACCTAGGCTGCAAGCTGCTAGTCCCACGTCTTCTACTGTTCGACTCGAAGAGATGAGAAGATGTGAAGTAAAATTATGTGATGCTGAGGGCCCTGATGCTAAACCAATGAAGTTAAATTATTTAAACATTAATACTTGAGTGGTGACACGTGCACGTGTCGGTCGCTTTTACAAAGCGATGAGAACCGTCTTCTGCAGATTTCGGAGGGCGAATGCGTATATCGCAGGATTCGGATTCCTTATCTACTACGTAATTACGTAAGGAAAATCTTGCGTAGGATCATATGTGTTCGAATTCCAGTGAAAGTGATGCCTTCTCCGAACACGTTCGAAGAAAAAAGGAGGAGGTTGCATCGTGGTTTCCTGCGAATCTTACGTTATTTACGTTAACGAAGAAATGAGTTTAAAATGTAGAAGTGATATGTCCGTTTGTTGCTAAAATTGCCATTTTTTACAAAATAATAAAAAACATAAATAATAAAGTAAAATAAAGAACAACTGTTGGTCTCCAACATACCGCCTACCAAAATTTACAAAGAAAATTTTAAATTCTTTAGGAATTCAAAAAAAAATTAGATTAAGATTAAATTTTAAGTTGCTCTAAACCAGATTTTCTAACCGGAGGAGAATCCTCATCTAGCATAAAAAGAGGAATGAGTTTATTGACTGGACGTTTCAGCGTGGAACTACAAGATTTAACTAACGCAACCCTTACAACACCATCATGCCCTGGGAAAACTTCTAAAATTCTGCCAATTGGCCAACGCAAACGAGGTGCAGTGCTCTCCTTGATCAAGACGAGATCTCCTTGTTTGTAATTATATGCAGGTTTGCGCCATTTTACCCTCTCTTGTAGAGACGTGAGATATTCAGTTCTCCAACGCTGCCAGAAATGTTCTGATTTTTGAAATACCAGTTTCCATCTGGTGAGACGATTTTCAGGTACCTTCAACGGAGACTTCTCGGGTACGGAAATCAATGGACAACCTATAAGAAAGTGTCCAGGGGACAAAAAGTCAAGATCAGAAATGTCATTGGACAGAGGACAAAGGGGACGAGAATTAAGGATGGCTTCGATGCGAATTAGCCAAGTCGCCAGCTCCTCAAAAGTCAAAGCATTGTCGCCATACACCGAACGAAGTAATCTCTTGACAGACTTGACACCGGCCTCCCAAACTCCGCCGAAAAACGGGGCGTACGGAGGAGTGAAGCTCCACTTTAACTCCTTTTGAGCACCATACAACCTTAAGGAATCTTGATTTTCTGGCGAAAAATACCAATGGTATAATTCTTTCAATTCGTTAGCTGCGCCGACAAAGTTGGTTCCATTATCGGAAAGAATCCGCTCTGGCAAGCCTCGCCTTCCAATGAATCTGTCCAATGAAGCGCAAAAGGCTTCTGTACTAAGTGCAGATACAAGTTCCAGATGAAGGGCTTTAGTACTTAAACACACAAAAATACACAAATATGCCTTATATGTATGAGCCTTTCTACGTAACGACTCCCTAACAAAGAAAGGACCAGCAAAATCAATACCAACATGAAGAAATGCCCTCCCTTCGCGGAACCTAACAGCAGGTAGATCACCCATAACCGGTTGAATAGAAGATGCGTCAAATTTTCGGCAGCTCACACACTGACGAGTGACTTGCCGTACCAAATTTCTGGCTCCAGTAATCCAAAATATTCCTCGAAGAGTAGCCAACAATAGTGAAGGTCCACAATGACATAAGGTGCGGTGATAGTGTTCTACTATTAAACGAGATAAGTGCGCCTTGCCCGGTAAAATATAAGGATGTTTAGATTCCCTTGACATGCTAGAAAATTTAAGGCGACCGCCTACCGACAGAACACCCGCTTCATCAAGAAAAGGACTCAAACTAATCAACTCCTTAGGCATTGAAGTTTCAGAAGAAGGAATTTTGCCACCAAAATAGAAATGTCTCTGAACTAGCTTTACGGCTATTCGCTTTGAACTGACTACCTCTTCCTCACTCAATTCGGCAGAATCCGAACATAACTTCCGACATTTATTTACAAAACGTAAAACATAAGCTAAAGTACGGACGATTCTATTAAAGGTAGAAAAACGATCAAACCAATTTACTAAAGAATATTCCGGAACAGAAGTAATTAATGTAGAGCAGGGAACATCCTTTAATTCGGGAACATCAACTTTAAAGGGTGAACTTATCACCGGCCATTCAGAAGGATCAAGGATTGCCCATTCAGGACCGTTAAACCAGAGTGTATTACCTAACATCAATTCTGGGGTGACGCCTCGGGAACCTAGATCACTAGGGTTATCACAAGAAGCCACATGTTGCCACTCACCTGCCGACGTTAATTCATTAATTTTTTCCACACGATTAGCAACAAAAGTTTTTAAACGATGAGTTGGTGTTTGCAACCATGAAAGGACAATCATACTGTCAGAGAAAAAGAAAACTTTGGGATTAGAAGGAAGTCTGTTACAAAAATTGCTTAGATTCTGCCATACGCGACCAGCAAGCAAAGCAGCACAGAGTTCCAGACGAGGAATAGTCAACCTTTTGACTGGCGCAAGTTTGGTTTTAGCAAACAAAAGATGTACCTGAACACACTTTTCAGATACGGATCTTAAGTAAGCCGCAGCACAGTAAGCAGTCTCCGAGGCATCGGCAAAAATTAAAATTTCAACAGAACCAACGTTCGGAACAATCCAACGGGGAATACGAAGTTTGCCTAACAAAGGCATAGTATTAACAAACTCTAACCAACGTTCCTTTAAGTGTTGGGGAAAGTCTTGATCCCAAGTCAATTGAAGTTTCCAGGATTCCTGGATTAAAATCTTGGCCAAGACCACCGAGGGACCGATGTAACCAAGAGGATCATATATCTTTGTCATAGCCGATAATACTACACGTTTAGTACATGTTTCCAGTGGTAAATTTATTTTATACGAAAATGAATCTAAAGTGGGGTCCCACTGAAGACCTAAAATTTTAATAGAGGTGTCGTCACTAGCACTCAATGAAACAGGTTCCAAACCTGAGGTTTCCTGTGAGTTACATACTTCTAATAATTGAGGATGGTTGGCCGCCCACTTTCCTAAAGTAAATTCGCCTTTACCTAGTAAGGCAACGACTTGACGTTGAAGCTCTAAGGCTTCAGGCAATGAATTTGCACCTGTAACTAAATCATCAACATACATATCGCTAAGCACGGCAGCAGCAGCTAAAGGAAAGGCAGAACCTTCATCTTTCGCAACTTGTCTCAACGCACGAATAGCTAAGTAAGGGGCTGGTGCTGTTCCATAAGTTACAGTTTGCAGCTCATACTCCTCAACGGCCTCTTCGGGAGAAAAGCGCCATAGAATATGTAAATAAAGCCTATCCTGAACATCTATTAAAATCTGTCGGAACATCTTTACAACGTCCGTAGTAAAAACATATTTATGAAGACGAAAATTCAAAGAAATGTCAACCATGTTTGTTTGCAATTTGGGACCAACTAATAAGTGATCATTTAAGGAACCACTCGAAGTTCGAGCAGCTGCGTCAAACACTACTCTTATCTTAATATTGTCCTTATCTCCCTTAAACACACAATGATGAGGAATAAACACCTTGCCTGGTTGTTTGGCGAGTTGCATGTGCCCCAGATCTAAGTACTCGCGCATGAACGCATTATAAGATAAACGAAGTTCAGGTTTCCGTTGCAACTTGGACTCAAGATGTTCCAGCCGACGAAGGGCTAAGTTTCGAGTACCGAAAAGCTGAGGATTTTCACATTTAAATGGCATTCTCACAACATAACGACCTGTGGGTAAACGATAATGTGTAGTACGGAAAAGATCCTCACACCGCTCATCATCAGGATTAAGAGAGTTATTAACTGCGGGTTCTTCCAATTCCCAGAACCGACATAATTGATCATTTAATGAATCTGAAGATATTTCAGCATTAGCGATAAGAGCAGGATAAGAAAAAACTTCAGAAATGTCTCTGACACGCCCCAAAACAGTAAAACCAAAAATAGTACCAAGAAGTTTTGGCATATCAGGCAACACCGATATCAATTGACCTGTTAAAATATCAGGAAATAAATCACAACCAATTAAGAAGTCAATAGGTCGTGACTCCCAAAACTTGGGATCAGCCAACTCATACTCAAGATAAGGTTGCCAGAAACCTTCATCAGAATGAAATCCAGGTAATGCTGAAGTAATAGTGTCAACAACCAAAGCAGTGGTTGACAATTGAGGATAAATAGAATGACTAGGAGAAAGTGAACAACGAGTTCGACCTTTAAAGCCAGGTAGCGGAGTTTCTCCAATACCCCAAACACCTGCAGAATAAATATCGATATCCAAACCTAAACGGTCAGCGAAAGAACGAGTGATAAAAGAAAAGTGACTACCAGAGTCAACAGCAAGTCTGATAGAATGTAATTTACCCTTAGGATCCAATATGTTACACACGACCGTTCCCAACATAACTTCTAACTGACCCGAACCAACAGTGTTCAATGAAGCAAGTTTACGCGTGTCGGGAGGTGACATGTTTTGTTCGTGTGATGAAGTTACATTGTCTGACGGGGACGAAGAATTGGAAGATCCAACCTTTAAAGAATTTTGAGGAGTAGTAAAGCCGTGAAGTAAAGAGTGATGTTTGCGTTTACAAAACTTACAAAAGTATTTGGAGGTACATTGAGACGTATCATGACCAAAATGAAGACAATTCCTACAACCTTTCCATGATCGTAATAAGCGGTGGCGTTCTGCCACAGAGACACTACTGAATTTAACGCAATTCATCAAGAGATGAGGTCCTTTGCAGATGCAACAACAACTCTGCGTTCTTCGATAAGGGCTAGAAGAGGCTCGTGATGATGGAGAAGTTACCTTAACTGGAGATCTATTGCCAGAACTAGTCATTAAGGCTGACTTGCCAGATGACATAGATCTGGGTTGCCAAGGCTTACGCAACACTTTCTCCTCCCTGACATCCTTTACAAGAGTAACTGAAGACAATCCACTCGCCAACTCAGCGGCTGTACAACGGGACCTAAGATACTTGACAAATTGGTCAAGAGTAGGAAATGTTGCTGTGTTTTGCAACTCAAATTGTTCCCGGGTGTAGGGATCCAAACAACGACTGGCTAGATAGAAATACATGAAGTCTAACCTTTCCGGAATGTCCAATAATTTAAAAGCAGCAATATTTTCAGAGATGTCGGACACCAGCTTGGTGAGCACGACAGCATTAGGTTTAGATGTCAGTTTTTTAATGTCCAACAGTTGGTCAAGATAAGCTGTGGCAAGGAGACGCTTGTTGTCGAAAACTTCCTCCAACATGGACCAGGCCACAGAAAAGTTTGTTTCATTTACAGGAATTTGAGCGATCACTGTTAAAGCCGAGGCTTCAAGGGAACGAATTAAATAGTGAAACTTGTCAATGTCCCTTAATTGAGGATCATCCTTTACTAAGCTTGTAAAGGTGTCCTTGAAACGCGGCCAATGCTTCCTATCACCTTTAAACTTGGGCAACTCTAAAACAGGAAGTTTAGTTTTATGGTATGGAGCTGTTGTGTTGTTAAGGACACTAGTGAGATTACCTGCGGAGGATGTAGACGGCCGTGCCTTCGACTCATTTACATTAGCTAAATAGCCATTACTTTCATGGAAGTAACGTTTGGCGTTTGATCTCATCGCATGATCGGCAGCAGTCGCCGCGGACTCGCCAGACTCACTAACACTGTCACAGAGTTCCTGATACAATGTATCAAATTGCTGATATAAGCCCTGGATAGAGCTCATCATACCAATAAATAGCCAAACTTGTGTGTGATCCATAAGACATTTTTTGCCTTGATCTCTGATCTCTCTTAAATCTTCTATTAAAAGAGTCAGCTTCCTACGAACCGACTCAGCGTCAAATTCCAATTCACCTAACATGGTGATAGAGATCAGACAAAAAATATAAAATATAAGGAAGGAAAAAAAAATTAAATAAAGTAATATTAAAGGGTAAACCAAAATAGAGTTCAAACTAAGTACTACACTCAACGTACTGAAGAATGACACCAAGAAAGTTGAAAATTGATAAACTAAGATTTTCAAAAATAAAGAAAATAAAATAAATGTTGACTCAGGAATCACCAAGACCAAATAAATGGCCAAATCAGATTAAATGATAAATTGAGAAACAAAAAAAAATATCTTTGTACAATCAAATAAGTTTAATGCTTAAACTAGAAATGAGTACAAGTTGATTGTACGATAAATGAAAACCAAAAAAGCAAGTTGATGTTTATAATAAATCCAAAAAAATAATTTTAAATTAAATCATAAAGTAAAGTTGGTTATACGATGAATAAACACCAAAAAAACAAGTTGACGCTTGTAAGAAATCCAAAAAATAAATTTAAATTAAAATCATACAGTAAAGGTAACTACACTAATGTGAACACCCAAGACACAGGTCAAAGCTTGTGAGAGAACCAATAAAATTTAAATAATAAATACAAGTAATTGTAAAATTAATGTATACCAACACCAAAGCAAGTCAAGCTTGAATGAAATCCCAAACAAAAAATAATTAATTAAATTATAAGTACAAATGATAATTGTACAGTGAGTGTAAAACACTAGAAACAAGTCTAAGCTTGCAAGAGAACCAAAATAAATTTTAACTTAAGTATAAGTACAAGCAAGTGTACGAAAAGTGTAAAAACACTAAGGACAAGTTGTAGCTTGCCTAGAAAACCAAAAAATAAATTTAAATTTAATTAAACGTACAAACAATTGTACAAAGAGTGCGAGGCACCAAAGAAACAAGTCTAAGCTTGTAAGAGAACCAAAATAAATTTTAACCAAAAAAGTACAAACAGGTGTACAAAAAAGTGTAAGGACAAGTTGTAGCTTGCCTAGAAAACCAAAAAATAAATTTAAATTTAATTAAACGTACAAACAATTGTACAAAGAGTGCGAGGCACCAAAGAAACAAGTCTAAGCTTGTAAGAGAACCAAAATAAATTTTAACCAAAAAAGTACAAACAGGTGTACAAAAAAGTGTAAGGACAAGTTGTAGCTTGCCTAGAAAACCAAAAAATAAATTTAAATTTAATTATAAGTACACCAAGTGTACAAAAGTGTGAAACACTAAAGGGACAAGTTGTAGCTTGTCAGAAATCCAAGAAATAAATTTAAATTTTATTACACGTACAAGTAAATGTACAAAGAGTGCGAGGCACTAAAGGAACAAGTCAATGCTTGCAGGAGAACCAGAAAATAAATTAATATTTTATAATTGAGGATATCCTAAAAATAACCTCAAGCCTAGGCAGATGATTAAAGATGAAAATCAGTATGCAGAAAACCAAAAGACACTTGATATATAAAAAAAAACATTAATCAAATGTAGCTTAAATTGTAGCTTGAATAAGCTTAAAGTCCCCAACAAAAAAGGTAAAAATTAATCAAGTGCCTAAATGACCAGAATGAAAAAATAACTAATTGTTAATTAATTAAACGCACGTGTCCAACCAAAGTTCAATTATGAAATGGCAAAATTACAAACAAAATCTGATTCTAAACAATTTAACTGCTGGTAGAAATTTCGAAAAAAAAGTAAATTAGATAAAGAAAGAATAACGAGTAAATTAAATGTCCAGGTGAATTTAATAAGAAAATAATTCCATTGAAATGAATTATAGAGAAATTAGGTAAAATAAATCCTAATAAATGAGATACAACTACAGGTCACCTTAACAAGGAACAAAGTTCAAAAACCGACCTATAGCATAGGATACTTAAATTCACTGGAAAAAATGCTACCAAAAGTTCGTAATGAAAGGAAATGAAATAACGAGAAAGAATAAATTGAATTTTAGATTGAAATTGACAGATGTGAAAAATAGCAAAGAAGGGTAATTAAATTGAGAGAGCTGAAATCCGACCCAAAGCTAGACCATTATGTTAGACTCATAGGGTACAAACCTTATATGATTTTCTAAAATATTCTGGTTTTCAAAATTACCAAAATTAACCCAAGGACCACCTTTAAAAAAGGAAAAATAAAATACTACGAACAAGAATTGATAGCGTAACGAACAAGCATATAATTGCAATCAAAAATAAATTTACGTGTGGCACACGCCACGCGGTATAAGTTACCAGCAGTTGTTTTACAAATGAAATTTAAAAATGAAAAATGAAGTTAAACCAGATATATTGTCTGCATTCGTTCCGAAACCGAATACAGACAATAGATCGGAAAAAAGGAATTTAAGATAAGTGAAGCTTCTTTCACACACGCATTCACACCAGTTAAGTTAAAGTTAAATTTACACACAAAAATTGTTTCACACCAAAACAATCATTCACACACACATTCACACTGAAGTTAAATTAAATACATGAAATGTTATACATATAAAATGGACTTAGCCGTGGTGACTTGTCCACGCTGACGCTGCGACCTAGGCTGCAAGCTGCTAGTCCCACGTCTTCTACTGTTCGACTCGAAGAGATGAGAAGATGTGAAGTAAAATTATGTGATGCTGAGGGCCCTGATGCTAAACCAATGAAGTTAAATTATTTAAACATTAATACTTGAGTGGTGACACGTGCACGTGTCGGTCGCTTTTACAAAGCGATGAGAACCGTCTTCTGCAGATTTCGGAGGGCGAATGCGTATATCGCAGGATTCGGATTCCTTATCTACTACGTAATTACGTAAGGAAAATCTTGCGTAGGATCATATGTGTTCGAATTCCAGTGAAAGTGATGCCTTCTCCGAACACGTTCGAAGAAAAAAGGAGGAGGTTGCATCGTGGTTTCCTGCGAATCTTACGTTATTTACGTTAACGAAGAAATGAGTTTAAAATGTAGAAGTGATATGTCCGTTTGTTGCTAAAATTGCCATTTTTTACAAAATAATAAAAAACATAAATAATAAAGTAAAATAAAGAACAACTGTTGGTCTCCAACAACAATCTACCATCAACTTGATTATTGGTCTACTAACTGGAAGTTCGTACTCTTGATCAGGAAAATCACAATGTCCACCAAAAAGGGTGGGACATGGCCAATCTCTATTGGTTTGTTTTTCCCAATGCCTACTGCCGAGCTATGTCCCGCAGACGAACTTATTCTTAAATGGCACCAAAAGATTTACTTATACACAAAATTCTAGCTTGATGTTAGTCCTAACTTTTTTGCACGCTATCTCGTGGACTATAAATATAATAATGGTTTAGATAGAAATCAAAGTTTAATATTACTTTAAACATAGTTGTATAATTATTATCTTAAGTACTCAAATGATTCAGTAAAAGTAAGTTGATAGAAGGAGAATATACAGTACTAATGTCCTATTATGCACAACCACCCTTGTAATTTGTAATAGTTTTTTACGCACCAAGGGAGAAAAGTAAGTCATTGTACCCTAAGCGATGAAGTTGGTCCCTGAGGCGAAGCCGAGGGAACCATAATGTTAACTCCCGAGGCGGAGTAAAGGGAGTTAATTATATCGCTGGGGTATAATTGATTTTTACTTCTGAGCTACATTCAATTGTGTCAAATAAGGAGATTTATCTATATAAGGAAGAAAAAAAAATTATAAGATTTTAATTTTAAAGTATTTTATTAAACAAAAATATGTAAATATTTTTATATTTATTTTCATTTATTGATATAATATTAAGAATTCACTAAATAAGTTTAATCATGTTAAAATTAGGTTATAGATAGTAATTATTTGAAATTCAATATTAAAATTAGATGGCAGAATCAGCTGGTAGCTGAGTTGTGTATTAAAAAATATTGTATTGATACATATGGATTAGTTTATCGTGTATCTACATTAAGAATTTAATATTTTACTTGTTTGTTTGTTTTACTGATGAATCACAATGGCAACCGTTGTGGAGATTACATCACATTTGTGAAGATGACATTATAGATTTAGACATTACACAGAAGTTAAATAAATTTAAGCACGAACCTTAGTTATACTTGTGCTTTATCTAGGGCAACACTGGAGGGAATCATGAGAGTTTATGATTCCCTTATTTTCTATTTCTTCCTGTTCAACCTGACTGGGTGCAATGAGTTACTTTCCTCCCAGTAAACAGTAAAAGAAGAAAAGTTCACTTTTTCTCCCTTCTAGAAATAAAAAATAGAAATATAATTTTTTCTACATCACTATCTTAAATATGTAAATCTGTATACATATTTAATGGATAGTTTCTGAATTCTTTCTTCTTCTAATAATGTTCTCCCTCCCAACTTTCCCTTATTTGCTGGTATTTCCATATTATGATACTACACAAAGTGTAAAATAATACTAATAAAGTCCTTCAGCCTCTTTTGACGAATTATTTTTTAAGTAATTATATCTTTTTAATTATATGACAAATGAAAAGATTTTCGTTTCTTTTAAAAGGTTTAAAAATGTTCTAATTTAGGAACGAAATATAGCCATTTATGAAATGAGGAAGTTTACTTTATTTCAATTTAAAAAAATAAAATAAACCCCTATTAGACACAAAATAGATAATACATCATAAATTAAAGGGTCAACTAAAATAGAAAAGTATTATTATGTGTTTTAGGCGAGAAAGTTATATTGTACTTAGTAGGTCTGGAGCAATATTCGTGGAGTTTGAGCTTCTTCAACATATTTTCTATGAGTATCATCTTTATGTCAGGTAATTAATAAAAATTATAATATTTCTCTAATAACCTGTTATGGATGTGACATCTGCATATTATGTTTCTTATTTAAAATTTACTATGGAATTTATTCCATTTAAAATTTAGTATTGACAGGATATGCTGAAAGGCCGCGTGGCATGCCGATTACAACCCTAGTGCTTCAATAACTTCTAGCGGTGTATACTCTTGTCCACAATATTTGTTCCTTAAGTCTTTAAAGCAGAGTACAATATAAAACAAGAGATTACTGATGGATTTAATATTTAATATTCAAGGATGTGGACCAATTGAATCTCGAATACAGATGGATGTCGGATGTGGTTTCAAAAACGTTTTTTCTGGTGAAAACTAGTGATATTTAGCAGAACCATTCACTTTCAGTAAACATTATCAGTTCCCGTACGAACTCTGTTCTTCACCTTTTTTTTTAAGTCGCGTGATAAATGGCAATCAAGTTCTTGATTTTTCTTTCGATTTCCTATTTTTTTTTCTCCAAAACTATCCACCATTTACATTATAGCAAGTCCATTCTTTTATTCCTTTATTGTCTGTATATTTTATATTATTTCAAACGACAGTCCCACAAAACAGGTTGATCCCGGTATAGATAAATTAAATTGGTAATTTTATCGTTTGTCAAAATAAACATACAGCTCATAGCCATTATCACCCTCAATTATATCTGAAGCCGCGTGAGGCCGGTTAAGCTCGTCCCCACTCTTTCTCTCACGTGCCAATGGTCACATTTACATCAGTCTCGTATTTGCCAACTGGTCAAGCCAGTTGACATACTGTGGCATAGTGAGAACACGGCTTATTACTTTACTTTATTGATACACATCTACTCTATTGTCACCGTAGAGACGCTAATCGAATTTATCAAAGCCGATCGAATTATTTGTTTATCGGCTTTGACAATCGGCAAAATAAGATGCGAATTTACTCTATCTATTACCATTACACAATTATAATTAAAAAAACTAAATAACATAATTATTTTATTTAATTGGTACATATTATTGATTGATTTAATTGGTAGGGGAGAACGGGGTTGGTTGGGACAGTGGGATGAATTGGACACTGCTGTTTTTGGTTGAAAAGAAGGTCAGATTAGCAACTCTGGTGGACCGGTCAGTAGCCCTTCAGTTGCTATTCAATCCCTCAAGTGGTCTGACGTCTTTGATCACCATTGATTTTTAAAAAAATAAATTCGATTTGGAGGCAAGCTGATGTAAAATTTGAGGCTCACGTCGGAAGCCTTCCAGCCCCTCTAAAATATTCTTCGGAGTCTCCACTATTTTTACCTGGTAATGGATTTATTTATGATTACAAATCACTTTGGTTGCTTACTGTGGAACTATGGGTTCCAATGTTGTGTTTTTTAAAAAAAATGGCGTCGAGGGATGAGTTGGACAGTAAGTCCCATTCATCCCCAACTGTCCCACTCATCCCCCATATTTCTTCTTTTGGTTGCCTACTTTCTTACTTATTTAGTATTCTTTCTAATTAAGTACTCAAATAAATTGTTTTCATGATTTTATTTGGAAAATCAGGTGTTTTTGTATGTGTCCAATGTATCCCACCCATTGGGATATATATTGGACAAAGTGAAGGTTTTGGAAAAACATAAAAAAATAGTATGATAATGTTCTTTTAAGTCGCTATAAGTCTGGATTATGTTAGTTAGGATCTCTATGTATGATAATCATACAAAAGCGAAAAAGTTCATGCAAAACTGTGGCTTTACAACTGTGGCCTCTACAAAAAAAGTGTCCCAACCAACCTCGCTCTCCCCTACATATTATTAAATCAATGTAAGTTTTATTATATTATTACATAATGCAAATATTATTTATGTTGATGTCATATTTAATATTGTTGGCAATTTCCAATTCTTTTACATATTTTTATATTTATTAATTTCTTTTTTTGCAGCTTTAACATCATCAGGAGTATCTGTATTGCTAAATAAATGGTTAGATTGGCATAATCTGACCATCATCTTATTTGCAGCTATAATGGTCTTCTCGTCAGAAGTTTTAAGAGCCATGTCTACATCTATTCTTGGATTTTGGTTCATGTCTGCATTGAGTACACTAAGTGCTTTAACGACACCGGCTGTAAACGCTGAAATATCCTCGTTAGCAAGCAAAGAAGAGATAGGTAAAAGGTCTTACCTAATAATAGTGCATACTGAATTTCATTGATAACATAGTAAGTAGTAGTAGTGCCTTTAATAAAATACTAACTATTCTTTGAAAATCAAACAAACTTAACAATCAGTTTCTTATAACTAGATGCTAAAACTCACATGAAATCTAACCGTACAATGGAACAAATAAAACACGTAAATAAATAAATAAATAAATAAAATAAGCCAAATCTCGGGTAAAACGTTGTATCATAGGTTTTCCAAGTCTCCACCCGCACGATTAAGTTCCACTGGGACTTATCAATATAGTACAATTAAATAATGTTATCATTCATCACAAGTGTAAACAAACCTGGTTGTCAAACGTCAATTTATTTATTTCTTTGTTTACTTTTCCTGTTTTGCTGTCAAATGTTTATATATCTTAAAAATACAATTAGTTTTTACATAACAAAAAGGCCCGATATAATCATTCTTGAACATTTTAAAAATTATTTTATCAGCCATACCAGCGATCATAGAATCCTTAAACGGAAAGATTTCCAACTCCCCTCTTTATCTACCTGTGTTAGACTACTAGTGCTCCACGGGAATTTGGCGGTTAATATTGTAACTAAATCTTTTAAACCATTCAAAATATTTTGAGTTTCTTAATTCAAAGAAATAAATTAATTTGTCAGTTTACTAGATTCGAACCCGGAATCTTTCGAATTCGGAGCAATCGCGCATCTCACACAGCCACCGAGGCTGGTTTTTTTAAATTCGTTTATTTACAAAATAATACAAATATCTGACAACCAGTATTTGTTTATATTTTAGAATTCAAGGAATGTCAAAAGATCATAAGTAGTTTACAATTTTAACCGCCATCTGCCCGACCAGCGCTAGTGGTCTTACACCTCTAGAATATTGGAGTTGGATACCCCTGAAGCCATACCAAGTACTAAAATAAAAATACATAAATTTGAAACCCGTCAAAATGAAGATCGTAAATAAAGATCATGTCAAAACAAATAAAATAACTTGCGGATTTTTCCGAACTAACTTTCCATGCAGCAAAATTTGCTGTATGTGCAAAAACGAATTAAATTCTGCTGAAAGGAGGCTAAAAGTAATAAAATAATGCATTGTCATCGTGTTTTGAGCGGTTCTAAAAGTTTCAAATGTCTAACTACTCGGGAAATTAGTTAAAAATCGATTGCAAGATCAAGTTAACAAGAAGATATAGTGAAGCTGAGAGAAGCACGGTGTATTTATACGGGTTTTCTGGAACGTAGGTTATATCTGAGTTTTATACCGGAGGTTCCTTGAGTCGAGTTAATCCTCTTTCGAGATGGTGCAACAAAACACACAGCAATACGAAGATACCGGTTATGTCTTCAAGTTTGAGGACATTCGAGTACTCGCATCTGTCGACTGGAATCACAGCAGGATGGTATTTGAGGCTATTGAGATAGTGAAACAACCAAAGAACTTCAACAGAGAGAGGATGGATTAGATGCGTGATTGCATCATCCAGCAGATTAACTCGACTCAACGAACCCCGGTATAAAACATCCGAAAATATCCGTGTTTCACTCCAGTTTTAGCATATCTTAATTATCTTGCAGTTGCTTTAAGTTAACATCATGATGCACTAACCCACTAACCCCTAAAGATGCTTCCAGTAGTGGAAACGAAACGCCGGACTTCACTCCCTTCGTGACGCGGATTTCACCGGAAAACCAAGCTATGTATTACGAATCATATCTAGCCCCAATTATATGAAATAAATAGAATCTACAATTCATAGTTTTAAAGTGGTTTAACCAAACAAAATATAACCAAATGAAACATAAGTTATTGATATTATCCAGAGATTAACTAACTCTACATTGTATTCCAGGTAAAATTTATGCATTTAATTCACTGATAGATGCATTAGTGCCGTTTGTAGCTGTGCCACTATATTCAGAAGTGTACAGATATCTAGTACCGTCACATAGTGTTCTGTACGTTTACCTATTATCAGCAGGTTCGGCTGCATTTATAGGAGTCTCTGCCATGTACGTATCGTATGCATATAATTATCAAGTAAACAATTCAATATAATCATAGCTATGCATAATTTATTTAGAAGTATGTATACATAAATCATAATGGTTATTTTATTTATTTATTTATTATTATTTTTTTTTTTTTTCAGTGTTTTAACGTACTTGAAACCAACTAAAAGTTATGCGATAACACCTTAAGATGACCACAAATTCATATGCGTAGCTATCACTTTATTGTAAATTCGTTTATTATAAATACTCAGTACGTATGAAAATAATTATCAAGTAAAAAATACAATATGATCAGAGTTATGCATGAAATATTAATTTAAAAATAGGTGCATAAAACAGATTGATAATTTAATTTTTTTTTTTTTTTTTTTGTTTGTTTTTTAACGTACTCCTTAAGATTACCTCACAAATACATATGCGTAGCTATCACTCTATTGTAAATTTGAAAAAAATAAAAATAAAAAAAATAAATAAATGTAAATAAATGTACATTTGTTTATTAAAATGCTCGATTGATGTGACGATTTGGAATCTATAATAGACTGCTTTATTTTTATTTTTAATTGACTTGGAGTTTTATTCTGTTTTATACCAGTTCTTGTTATCTGAAGTTTTCTCAGACCGACTAGTAAAGTTAATTTAATGTTTTCAATGACATAAAATATAACTAGCATATTTTCAGTTAAATATTTAAGAGTTTACGAAATAATAGAAATTCAAAATCGTACGGTCCTAGCATTACTGTCGTACAATTAAAACATGGATAAAATATTGATTTAGACTGACCTTTTGTGACATTAATCATATATTTATCAATCTCTAACATTTGTTAAGCTTCCTTTATGTTTCCTTTGTGTGTGGAGCTGTTCTGTTGGTTAAGCTCATGAACAAATATTCCAGCTTCACCAAACCAATTGATGGAATACATATAGCACAGATTCAACTATAGTATTGGCCTAGTAGGTCAAGGATTCGACAAATTGAAAACAACATAAACAGCTTGGGTTTCCGGTGAAATCCGCGTCACGAAGGGGTTGAAATCCGACGTTTCGCTTCCACTACTGGAAGCAACTTCGGGGGTGTGGTGCATCGTGGTGTTGACTCGAAGCAAACACAGGATGTGAGTGTTGTGTGTTTGCTTCAAGTCAACACCACGATGCACCACACCCCCCAAGATGCTTCCAGTAGTGGAAGCGCAACGTCGGATTTCAACTCCTTCGTGAAGCGGATTTCACCGGAAACCCAAGCTGTTTATGACGAATCTACCCGCGGAAGCCTACGGTCCAAATTGGAAACAGTTTGTTCCTAATAGAGCTTCCGGCAAAGCATCATGTGACAATTCTTATGCTTAAATAGTTTCATCTAAATTATTTGCATACTGGACTTCAAACTTGATAAGCGATTGCTAGGCCTTCATTTTGGCCTATAAGAGGTAAAAATGTAGTGAGCAGTTGTGTTGTATGCATTAAGGCTAAACCAAAAACCATTATTCCAATAATTGGTAATTTACCTAGCTAACAGAGTACAGCAACCTTCAAAACCATTCCCAAATTCAAGTTTAAACTTTTGTGGACCATTTTTGATGAAACTAACTTCAAACAACTAAAAGAAAATGCAATGTCCTAATGAAAACGTAGTATCTGTGTTGTTTTGTATGCAGGTGCGCTGTGCATATAGAACTTTAAAGTGATTTATCTACCTATGCCTTTTTAGCTGCAGTAGGAGATTTATTGTTAGGCGAGGTAAAGTTTTAAATATGTACAATGACAACGCTACTAACTTTGTAGGTGCATCAAACAAAATACGGGAATATTATCAATTGTTAAATGATAAGTCTAAAAGCAATAATTTTGCATTTTAGACTTATGATTATCAGCAAGTTGGTTATTTTACCGTCCTCTAGTAAGTCTATTCTCATTGGTAGATAAAAATGTGGTTCGGCACACAACTTACCTGAGAATAAGTTATGCTTTTCAACATTGATTTTTTGTGCAGGTAAGTCATCGGATACCCTTGATTGGATCTGAGTAATTGTACTTAACTTATGGTGGACGTTTAGTTATTGATTCCCTGGTTAATTTGTCTTGGCCTATTGGTACATTCATTTTACAACGATTTTTAGATTTTAATACAGAAACGCACTCATCATATATTACTTGTGTCAAGTAAGTCATTATTACAAATATGTAATAATAAATAAATATTTCAACAACAAATATTTTAACAAATATTTCTGCTGTAGTCAGAAACGCATAATCTGAAGTTGAGGTATGCTGGATAAAAAGAAGTATTTTGTTTTTTTCTTGTGTTGCATGTGTATCCTTGGTTGTATAGTCTCCTATAATTATTGTTCAGATGGAGAAAATAGTTATGTTTTTTCAATCTACGCAAGATTATTTTCAATTTATAGCAGTATGGGACATTTTCAAACAATAATAACATAGCCTCATATGCTACTGTTTTTATTCTTTCGGGTACACTTTGATTTATAAATACCACACTGGCATATAAAATAGTTATTAACACACAATTTACACTCTAAATTTGACCAGGGTTTTTTTTTGACCAACTTATTTTTTTGTTTAATTGAAAGAAATGCTGGTTTGGAATGGGTTTGACCTTACCCTGAACGCTTTCTATTTAATCACATTTATTTTCAATCAATTTAATTAACTCACTCAAAGCAGAAATATTTTTATTCTTAATGGTAATTTCCCACTCACTATCTAAATTTTCTATAGATTCATTTACTAT
This sequence comes from Gerris lacustris, assembly GCA_951217055.1. NCBI lineage: Eukaryota > Metazoa > Arthropoda > Insecta > Hemiptera > Gerridae > Gerris > Gerris lacustris. The sequence continues at coordinate 44,985,871 of OX578281.1, forward strand.
GATGACTATAACTTTTATAACCTGTACTGATAGTTACCTATGAATGCCAAAAACTCCCTTTGATAAAATAACACACGCTTCTTCGAATCATTTAAGATGACATCCACTGCCGTTTTAATTTCTAGCGTCGTTTCTAAGGTAAGGAGTTTATTTCAAATTTAAAGACGAATAGCAGTATTATGTATGTAGGTATTATACTGTACTAGTGTGTTTATCAAAGCACTTAGGTTAATAACACAAATTTAAAATATTTTATATTTTTTAGAATTATAAATTTAAAATTTACAAATATGAAAAAATAAATTCTCAAAAGTATTAATTCCTGATATAAGATCGCTCGGAATTTCAATAAAAGAATTTTTTAACATCTTTCATCGGTTTTTTTGTTTTTTCCTTTAAATTATTTGTTAATAATTAACATGAAAAATATCTTGATTAAACCTTCGATTGTTGTACATAAGGAATCTGAAAATGGAAAATCAATCATTATTAATTCAAATGTATTTTATTTTATTAATTATTAGAAAAAAACAAAGATTTAAGGTAGAATTATTAATCCATATTAGAGAATTATAGAAAAATATAATGGACTTTTAAAAAAATCGACAATAATTCGACTTCCTAATACAATCATACATTTAAATTTTGTGGCAGTCGATAATATTTAATAATAAAAACTAATTTATTTTAATAGGATCACGTTGTTAGCAAAGATTAGAGGTATACAACAAACACTTGCATTTAAAGACCATACAGGGAATTTTCTCTATCCTACACTACTGAACAACAATTAATTACTCACACTAATTATAATTTAACGGATGCTTTCGTATTAATATACTTACATGGCAGCGAATATTATAATAGTTGATATACCGGCAGAGAGGAAATAAATATGAAGTGTTTCACCAGCAGGCAACAAATGTTTATACAAGGCTGTGTATAAAGGAGCCGATAAGTATGCAGATCCTGATTCTACCAAAGCATTAAAAGCGTACACTTTTCCTAGTAGTGGAAAAAAAATTACAAATTTAAAAAAAAATTAAATTGGTATAAACATTTATTTGGGTATTCAAATAGGAACTTTTCAAGTACCTAATTACAATATGAAGAATGTTAATGCGGAAACATACTTGACAATGTCAAAAATACAGGTTTCCAGTGAAATAGTGTACAAGGGAGGTTTCCTAGTGGCAGGGGACAGCGGACACGCCCGCTGCCCCCGCACTGCGGGGGGCCCCGGTCCGAGAGAGGCCCCCAAGCGATTATAAGATAAAAATGCTTTAGAAGGCCTTTTGGTTGGGGTTGCGATGAGATCGTATTATAACTCAACGGAGGTCCCTTTCTAAAGTAGGGAATGAGACTAATCTGACCTAATTTTTTGTTTTATTCTTTAATATTTCTATATTTAGCGCAGCGTTTGAAGAAGATAAGAAAATCCAAAAATGTTTTTATTATTTGAGATAAAATAATCTTAACCTCGCTTACTTATTTTATGCAAGATACTGGAAAATAATTATTTATAAAGATGCCGAAAAATAATAATATATTTAATTCTTGGTTTGTAAATATGTAATAAATTTTGAAATTTATTTAAAGATTAACTTTCTCTAGGATCAAAACTGGGATTCCCATTTAAAATGCGGTGGCATATTTCTTAATGTTTTATTTTAAGAAAGATTTACAGTTATCTCATTATTATTATACCCATATCGTTGCTGTTTTTGTCTAATTTTATTAAACTCTTCTTTCTGCAAACTGACTGCGGTGTACATGTTAAACCTTAAGCTCTATTTACTACATTACAATATTATTATCTTCGAAAGCTATATAATTCGGACTAGAGACAGCAAATACAGGTTTGAAATAAATTAATTAAATACCTTTATTCTCTTCGTTTGTTTGCGGTATATATTGGTTTGTGTTTTCCTTGTTTTTATGATCTTGAAATATCATTCTAATATTATTAAAACGAATTTTTAAAATATTTTAACCCTTCAGGCCAAGGATAAAATAAAACCACACCAGTATGTGACACAAGGGTGTTAACAATACAAACATATGAATTTAAAAAGTGTTCAACAGGTGGTAGTAACTTGTTGATTTTGATTTGCAACAAAATCATATTTATTTTCATCAAAATCTAAGAAACAACTTACATGGCTAGACTCGCATTTAAATGGACTACGTTTACAACTTTTAAATCAAAAAGGTCGAACCTTTTTCGAGAAATAATTTTTCTTTTTGCTTTCAGAATTTTTGGGGTAGCGCCCCAAAATGTGCTATTACAGAGCTAGCTAAGGAACATTTTTTATCAGTATGTGCATGGGAAGCTTCTTTATCACCCTATTTTTGATATATAATGGTGAGAGACCGCTTATTTTTAAAGCTTAATCAGAGATAGAAACTTTAAATATTTACTTATTAAATGAGTATAATTTATTGTTTTTGGTACTAATCTTAAGTGTTAGTCTAAAGTAAAAATGTTGATACCATTTAATACTTATAGTATTTAGAAACTGTTTTATTTAATCAGAGAGTCGGTAAAATAAAATTACTTACTATACACTGACACGAAACAGACAAAAACCATCCGTAGGGGGTAGAATTAACCTTTTAGGCCAGGTGGACATTAAGATCAAAGGAGAACGGATTTGAACCTTAGAAATATACGAGACTGCGCGAATTGAGACGCTACAACCATTAGTGCGGCGACGTACTGACATCTGAGATTATGTCTAAATGTGCGTATGGATTCAACATCTTCGTTAACTACTAACTCCTTTGTATGGCTGTATCGGTGTGTAATAATTGTAATTATAATAATTATCAGTGGCTCATTAGCCATAAGGAGCCTACAAAACACTTTTGATATTGTTGTGATGTAGGATCAGTGCATTGACTCACAGCTCTATCTTTCGATGCCAAGACCGAGCAGTGTGGAGTATAAGCCACCAGAAAATGAACCTGCGTGCGTGAAAAGCGGAAGTGTAAGTCATTTGCTCTTTAGATGTATTAGTAAATTATGCAACAAATTTCCAATTTATTCCTAAAATATTTTTATTAAACATTTATCAGGTTTTCTATTTATAGGTATATGAAATGTGTATGAGTATGTCCAATGTCCAATGAGCAGGTATGTCTAAATCAAGAATAAACATGTCTGATTTGTACAAAGCAATAATTAAGGTTGATTCCAAATTTTTAATATTACAATTGATGGCACTAAATAAATAAAAAATAAATGTGATTTAGCGGCAACTTATCACAGTCTTATAGAGGCATGGCCTTGAGATAATTTATGAGGGTTGATCCTTGAGGCAGATAAGGGTAAATTTTCTTAAAATACAGATTATTTTGTGATAAATGGATGTCTTTAATCCTTTTTTAGTAAGAAAATAATTTTTATAAAAGAAGGATTATTTTTACCTAGATCTTCTGTGTTGACAACGTTTGACATTTCAGCGGCTATAGTTGGACCGATTATTGCTCCTGTTTTAGTTAACCCAGAACTTATCCAGTACATATCTTCTTGCTCTGAGAACCCTCTGAAAACTTCAGCAACTGCTAAGGAAATTGATGATATCAAAATAATAGTGGCATTCTCGCAGCGGAAAAAGCGTTTCATTATTAATGAACCAAACACCGAAGACATCACTGAAAAGGTAAATAATTTAATCAGAAAATTGTCATTTAGTTAAATTGTAATTTAAACACTAATTGACATAATTCTGATACACAGAGGATAAAATCCAGCCTTCTTAAGCTTTTGAATCGATAATTACAACTAAATTATTTCATTGTTATACTTAGCAAAAAGTAGGGAGCCAGCGAGGGGGCTCTAGGCGTCCGCCCAGCTATCAATAAGTTGAGGGGACTCGAGGTCGTGGGTTCGATTTCGTTCCATAATACTCTGAATTGCATCTATGAATCGCGGACGGAGCAGGGCGAGGAACACCCCCTGTGGGGCACTCTTTCCCCACGCTTATATAGCTCACTAATGATCACACTATAATCGCTTCGGTGGTACAATGTACAAATGTATGATGTGTGAAGTAGCTGGAACTCTTCACCACGGGGCTAGTAAAATGGGCCTACAAGAGGGCCTAATTGCTAGGTTCGAACAAGTGGTTCGTCATACCTGTCTAGTAGGAAATACTAGATGACTACTAGTACTACTACTACTAGCAATAAAGATGTAAGATTGAAAATAATATTGTGTAAGAAACTATCCAGTGATATCACTTATTTATTTAGGACCAGATAACTAAAAATTAAAATTTTAAGTTAGTGGAGATCAGGGGTTTAAAAATGGAAATAGAAGGCGATAGTTATTGAATAAGTAACTATACTAAAATAATACAATTTCCTTCCTTTAGATTATATATTGTTACTTATAGAAGTAAACGTACCTGCAATAATAGTATTATAGGATGAGAATCGTGTATAATTATTTAACGCCCAAGAAAACTGCGATTTCCCAACTAAAAATTCTATTGAGCTCTCTCCTGAAATTAAGATAATATTAGAATAATAAAGTTAAACAAACGACAAAGAAATTATTCAAGTATAAAGAAAGAAGTTCCCCAAATCTAATGTACCAATGACGAAGGGGGCCCCCTTTAGAGGTTAATAAAATCTAACTACCTTGGAATCATACTCTATACTCCATTGCCAGGGGGTTCTGAACCTTTTTTTTTTTTTTTTTCTCATCAATTTTCTTTGGCGTGGAGCCCCCAAAAAGTTCTTGCATGGGGGCCCCCAATGCCCTAGCTACGCCACTGAGTGACAAGAAGTATTATTTCTGCAACAAGCGAGAATGCAGAAGGTCACCGGTGCTAGTAAAAAGCACCATCACTCGCTTGCATTTTAGAGCATCAAATAAACAGTAAAATGCTAAATCAAAAACATGCTGTAAAAGCATCGTAAAACTTGTATGAGTATATGCTTGCTTGTATGATGCTAACTTTATTGATGGTTAAATGATTAGGCAATAAATGTGTAACCATGATTTCCTCTTAGCCTATTTCAATTTTAGGTCCTTGATTATTTGAATGATTTTATAGATTTAATTTTCTTGTCAGGAAATTATGAATAAGTAAGTATAATTAATTAAACTGGCTGGTTCCACGTTTTTTTTTGCCAGTAATCCTTAATTATAATTGGTGTCCAGTGTCCATTCCTTTTATTTTCTGTTTTAAGCTTAAATGGTTTCACAATTCAATTAAGCACCCCAGCGCTTCGTCAACTTCTTCAATCTTACGATTGAATTTCTCTTCAGAAAAATACTATTTTTTTAAGTTAAAAAAAAATATATTAGCAACTTGAATAATACAATTATGGAGCAGACAAAATTTATAAAGATATCCTGTTCTCTATCAGTTGGATGCTTTTCTGATAGTAAATAACAGAAAAACCAAAAAATAGAAACACTCTTCAGGATGCCTTCACAGACCTTTTTTCTCAAATAACCTTATTGGTAAAGATGAAATGAGATACGCTCCATCTGTATCTTATTACAACTTACATAAAACTACAAAAGGCTTTTCGTTCTTTGGCTCTTTTTTGTCTTGCCCTTGCCTTTAAAGGAACTTTAATTTAGTTCTTTTTATACTTTAATATGGTTATTTTAATTCTAAAATAGTTGTTTATTCTATCTTCTTTTATATTGTAGAGACATGAAAAACTGAAAAACCCTGTTTTTTAATAAAGAAAATGTCGCTTTTATTTAATATTTTTTACTGAATAATGAATGTTACAAATGAAATCTTAGCTCAACTCCATATTATATTAACTCTACATTAAAATCAAGTTTTCTTGTAATATTTACCTGATTTTACAAGTATTTCCGAAACTAAAATTACCACTGTAAGTAAGATTATAATAAGTTCACCAGTTGGTCTCATAAGCAAAACTGTGAACACACTTTTTGCGTTTTCCCAGCTAAATATAAAAGCTTTACCCTAAAACAAAAGGTATTTTTTTAGTTACAATCAATAGTCATGATTTAAATAAATATGTTGAGTAGTATTCCTAAAATTTAGAAACTTAACTATTTAATAAAACAAAGAATTACCTCGATCTTTTCGATGGTTTCGTTCAAACAAATCCAGCCATATAGAAAAGACAGTGCTGCAACCATTGAACAAATCAGGAAAACAAGAATGTAGCCATACTCACCGGCTGCTTCATAAATTCTGAATACGGTAAAATTTGCCAAAAGACCACCAGCAAGAAAAGCACTCATAGCTATGTTAAACCTACAAATAAATAAAGTTATATTGTACTTTGGGATACCGAGCATAATGAAGACTCCCCGGGAAGAAAAGATAAATGTCACATTTGTTTCTATAAAATTGTTCAGCTGAATAAGTAGAATTCAATGTTTGAAAATAATGTAAAAATGTTCATAGATCTCATAACTAAAGTGTTAATCTTATTTGAGGCAGTGGCGCACCCAGGGGGGGGCACAGGGGGCACGTCCCCCCCCCCCCCCCCCCCCAAAGCCAGACCTAAAATTAAAGTATGCAATTCCGCAGCACGTGTAAAACTAATAGTGTTGTGAGAGTCAAAAAAAAAAAAATAATAAATAAGTAATTATATACCTAGTTTAGCCCGACATTTTTTTTTTTTTTTTTGCGTTTAAAAAGACGTGCCCCCCCTCCTCCAAAGCCATAGACTTAAAATTTAAGTATGCAAATAAGTAAGTATTTTAAATAAGTCAGTATCACTTAATAAATTAGTAATTATCTACCTAGTTTTGACCGACATATTTTTTTTTTGGTGTTTAAAAAGAAGATGAAGAAAAAGACTAGAAGTAAGTTAAGCTATCAACCCGTTTAGGTTAAGGATCTATAAAATAGGGATGGAGCTCCTGGGTAAAATAGTGTCGTCTATTGAACTTGGAAAAATCTGCATAAAATTACGACTGCGCATGGTCAGAACATTTTAGTGGGACGAATTTCTTTTCGACTATTATCCATTGTTTATTTTAAATGAAAGGTTACAATAAAACATTTTTAAATCAAGTTTTTAATTAAATTGTTCCTGTTTTAAGGGTTTTTATTTTAATCTAAAGTTTTACTTTAATATATTAATTAAATTTAATTAAAATAGTTAGTAGCAGTCATTAGAATAGTTTTTAATTATCGAATAATTAATATTAATGAATTTGGAAACGGGTTCAATTGTAGAATAAGATTTTAAAAATTGCAGATACCCAACCTTTCGCAAGGAAGACTATTTTTTGTACTTATTGACTGGACTATTATATACCCTACTATGTTTATTTTTAACCTAATACTATCAGCAAATTTCTGTTAAACTCAAAACATTTTTTTGTTAATTCACATAACTAAAATATTTTTAAAATGTACCAATCTATTTTTTTTGGCTACTAAAATAAAACATTAATCTATTATATAATGTACAAATTTTAATAATAAAATATTATTAGTATGTATATAATTTTGTTTAAATAAAATACCCCGGTCTTCATGTCCCGTTCATAAAAACTTAAATTTATTTGTATATAATAACATTTTAGATGCTCTTAGAATAGGCTAAAAAGACGTTATCAAGTAACGCAAACTATAAAAATTTTCCCGGGGGAGGGCCCCCGGACACCCCTAAATAGAGCCCAGCCCCCCTTCAAAATTGCTGGATCCGCCCTTGATATGAAGTAATTTAAGAACAAAGAAAACCAGACTGGTTAATTGTCAGTGATTATGCTAAGCCCACATTACATCCCCCCCCCCCCCCCCCCCCCCCTATTTTTTTTTAATCTGTGCCCCTCCCAAAAATAAATCCTGGGTGCGCCACTGATTTGAGGTTCTATTAATTGTTAGTGGGGGTCCATTTTAAAATGCTATCAACATAAATGTGGCATTGGCATTACATTTTTTCCCCGTTTGGCCTTCATACGTTTAATAAAATTGTCCTACTATGTCTAAACTGATTTATTTCCTGTTTAGCCTTTAAACTTTCATCTGATATTATACTCGAGCAAGAACATTAAATTATCGTCACAAATTCATTAAAAAATTGAAAACATTAATCTGTTATGAAGTGATAGTACCTTTAATTTTCTTCTTTAGCAACAATTAGTCTATGTACCAAATTTCAGATCTGTATGTGCACTGGAAGCTAAGTTATAACTTATAAGGGTTGAAACTCAAGGATCTATAATTTTGTCTGACAGTAGTAGGCCTATTGAGTGTATAGTAAAAATATTGGAGAGTAGAAAAGGTCTCCTAGAGAGGCCTTAGAGGAACAGCGATATATCTCGAAGTAAAGTCGATAGTTAGTTTGAAACCTCGACCCAAGATCGATTAATCCACGCACAATCTCTCGGCGTTCCAACAGTACTTATAGCGGCTTTCACAATGCGAGAGAGACCGAGCGAGACCGAGCGCGGCCGGGCCGAGCGTTTTTGTATTTGACCGTGGCCACAGGCCACAGCACGATACTGTGTAGTTTGAACACTGGAGAATAGGACCTTTCAGAGATCAAAAATATATTAGTGCAGGGTACACCTAGCAAAACTATTAATCGATCTCTGGAAGGTCCTATTCTCCAGTGTTCAAACTACACACTACGCTATAACTTAACAACCTTAATTGTCATGCTTACAATAAATAAATCGTTATTTTTAGGCTCGAAGATGGCTGGTAATAGCCGAAACGTTACCAGAGTTGACATAATTTAGAGTTTTAGAGTATTCTTCTTGCACATTACCCTTAAAGGATCCACCTACGATATTAAAATATTACTACAGGGTGCACCTAGCAAAACTCTTAATCGATCTCTGGAAGGTCCTATTCTCCAGTGTTCAAACTACACACTACACAGTATCGTACTTCAAGTTTGGACATACTCTACCATTGCAGCATGACATGCTATAACTTAACAACCTTAATTGTCATGCTTTCAATAAATAAATCGTTATTTTTAGGCTCGAAGATGGCTGGTAATAGCCGAAACGTTACCAGAGTTGACATAATTTAGAGTTTTAGATTATTCTTCTTGCACATTACCCTTAAAGGATCCGCCTACGATATTAAAATATTACTACAGGGTACACCTAGCAAAACTCTTAATGTAAATGCTATTTTAAATTTTTTATTCCTTATTGGTTTATGAGTTAAAATATTCCCCAAAAAAAATTATTTTCATATAGAGCAGGATAGGGAAATGAAAAATGTTATTTCATAATATAATAATAATAACTTATATGCTTAATAATTTACGAAACCCTAAAAAGAACTTGGATGCGAGTACTTCCCTGTGATTTTTGTTTTGATTTATAATAAAATCAGATTTATTTTCATCAATATCTCGGGAAATAAATTTTGCCCGAGGAAAACTACTTATATGGTTAGATTCGTATGTAAATGGACTACATTGTTAAATATCTTTTAATCAAAATTGTCGGAATTGTTTTCGAGAAACAATTTTTTTTTCAGAGTTTTTTAGGGTGACTCCAAATTTAGAGGTAACATTTATTTCTTGATTCCATCTCGGAGTATGATTTATCTGAACCTTTATGCCAAATTTCATCAAAATGGGCCCAAGTTTAGGCTCCACGCGGGTGCATAAACTAGCCGTGTCGTTGTATTTGTTTATATTAGGGGTGAAATAAAAATCAAATGTACTTAATGTGAGTATTTGCTAATTACTTCAAATATTACAGAGTATCAATAAGATCTATCTATATTTTTTTATATTTATATAATGTTTCTATCCAAAATCGCAGTCCCAAAGTTTATTTAGCTTTTGGACGACTTGGGGCGATAGCATCAACTAGAGTGCCCATCACTCATGGTCCGAAGCTGGGGGAGGAGGGGGGGGGGGATTTTTAAAGAAAGAAAAGCCTGGAAGTACTTTAGAAACGCCTCTACACCGCAAGGTTGAAAAGACCAGGATTAAGTTAGAAATAAGTAAGTATTTAGCTTTTATAAAATTGGTTCCCTAATTTTTACCTTTAATTGGGATTACGAGTATCTCCATTAAATTTGAGCTAAAAATCTTTTAAGGCAAAAACCAATTTGCATAATTAGTGACTTGATTTAAATTTGAAATAGTTTAAAATTAATTTTTAACTACTGAAACAGTTTAAAATTTAATTGTTTCTCAATTAGTCTAAAGATGAGTTTAGTCCCAAAGAAAATTACGTTTAGAACACATTTAACAGAGTTAGAAAAACGGGTATAGAAAGGTTCACGAGGTAATAGGTTGGCATCTATTTCAAGCCCAGCCTCTGCCATAAAATTAACTTAAAGATTTGAAGAGTTCTGATTTTACCCCTCAATGTAATTAAGACGCTCTTTTGTCTTCGAATATGTAGATTGGGTAACTAAAAACTGATTTCAGAACCCAATGACGTTTTTTGATCGCCTCCATTTTATAAAAGTTACTAAGTAAGAAAAAAAAGTCGAAATTTAATTTCTTTTCCTCACTACTAATACATTAAAGTAAAAATGTTTTTAATTAATCATTAGTTTTAGTGTTTAATGCTAATTACTTAATTATATTCTATAAAAGGAAACCAGAAAAATCAATTTCTATGTTAATAATAATTTATTTAATATTATAAGATAGTTATTTATTATTAATTTAGTTTTTAAAATTTGAGTAAATCTTTCTTCTAAACTACTAATTTTTCTTCATTATACTATGTATTGTCCTAGAACCATGAAATTCAGAGGCCATTACGTTATGCATGATTACTTAGAATTGCTATAATATTTTTTGAGAAATTACAGAATATAAGTAATTTTATTTAAACGAATATCTTTTTCTAAAGATAAATTTACTTTTGGGACATGTACGTGGAATAGAGAATAGCGCACGAACATAATAGAATTTTATATTTCTAAGATGCCTGCTTTCGGCTCTTAATTGAATGAGCGTAGTGAGATTTTCATTTAAGAGATTTGGGCTTTGAAAAGTTAGTATTTTCTTTTGTTTGTTTGTCTGACGATAACTGACCTAAAAATTGCATGTAAATAAATGCATTTATAAATATATGATTTAGCTATTTAGAAGATCGCGTGGCATCTTCAGACGTCTAGGAAGATTGTCAGGAATGGACCGGGAAAACAGACTTGGACTAGGGAATTGGAATATTCGGAAAGGGAATCATGGAAGGATTTTCATTTGAAAATAGCTAATTAACGGACAAAGGGTACTCTGAGGTCATTATGATGGATGAAATTAGATACATAGAAAGACGCTTCAGCTGTTTTTCTTAGGATCTTGGATAAAAATGCGAAGGCTTATTGCAACCCCAGAGTCCTATGCCATATGTCCATATTGGTTTGTCCATTGGATGTCCATCTGGGCTACTCTTAGATCGCCGTTTAACATAGGCACACCCTCACTAAACATAAACTTCAAACTTGCAATGCACACTATAAACTTTTACGCAGTCTTAAACAAAAAATATAAACTTAAAATGCAGAACAAATTATGATGATACATGATCGGAGGCTGTACTTATGTGAGGATTGGATGCATTTTTCATCGGCAAAGAAAGTAGAAGTACTGTTAAAGGATGCTGGGGAACGTTGGAAGTATAGACGGAATAAAGGATATAGGACCTATGCTCCCTTAGGGCAATTCTTATGTAGGAAAGATGAAAGAAGTTAGAGAGTTGTACGAGACTTGAAAGGAATGATTTCATTGTGTAGGCCTTTGTAATATGATTTTCAATAATGGCATTGTTAGACGGTAGAATGAAGGGAACGGAAGCCAAACTGATCATTGGGAATAATTGTAAAGGATTATAATATTTAAAGGTTTATGCGGCGTTTAGGAAAAGCTTTTCTAGGAGTTTTTCTAATACAGGGAGTAAACTGATAAGACAGTAGGAAGAAGATTTTTGAAGATGGGATTAATTTTGTGTTTTAGGACTCTTCGGGCAGCATATGCCAAAGCCCAAAGCAATTATTCTTTAGTGGTTAGTCTGTTAGTATAGTCTGTGAATCGTAGTGTTGTTTATCAGTTTTCTAGTAAGTCTGTTAAAAATCCGTTTGTCACTTCAGGTCCTAGTCCGTTGCCACCGTCCTCTAGCTCGACATTTGTCGCCTATTTACGTCCGTATCGTTAGAGACAATTGTAAGTTAGTCGAAGTCCGTGGTTGCTTAAAAGATCTTGTAGTCTCAAACGCTTGTCTCTGTTGCTTCGGTCAATGTTTGTACTGTAATGTCTATCTCGTCAGAAGTTTGAAGTGGCACTCATAAGTCAAGTCTGTCTTCTATTAGTCTTCGAAGACAGTCCCAATCAACTAGTCCGTTAATTAACGTCTGTCTGAAGTCTGAAAGGTATTAAGGAAAGATGAAGTGCTAGGAGCACTAGGACTAGGCTGTGGTCAGAGGAGATGTCACGAAAGTTACTGACATTAACAGTTTTATAAGCATCTGACTAAACAATCATCTGTAATACGGCAGTTCCTCATTTTTAAGTCTGTCTTTTTTATGGTATTTATTTATGGTATAAAATCATTCCAATTATACGGTAAGACGCATTGTAAGTATAAGGCCAAATAAGAAACGCTTACCTTAGAGTCCTACTTTCTTTATCGAAAATATCACATAGATAGCAGTAACAACAGACAACTACTGACACCATTCCTCCTGTCAATGATAAAGGCACTGAGGGAATCAACATATACTTGATGGGCACGTTAGGAAACACGCTGATAATTCCCCACAACAGGAAATATAGAAAGTAACCTTGAACGAAAAAACCAACGAATGTATTATAAAACAATAATATTATTTTGCTATTATAGTATTTCAATATTTTAAGCTATATAACTTCAAACTAACCTGCAAATGGTAACATTATAAATGGTTTTCGACCATTTTTATCACTCCATGGACCAACAAAGAGTGATAATGCTACAGGACAAAGGCCTTGGATCAATGAAATGGCTAGGTTGACTTCGGCAGCAGCTCCCTCTAGGTGAGATTTCATGGTAGAATTGACATAATCGCTGGAAGAACATTGTAATGCTGTTAGTTTATAAGTCTGTACACAAACGTTCCGTTCGAGAAGATTCAATAAGACACCATCTACAAAAAGTTAAAAATATATATAATATTATATCAGCATACCTTATACGCCTTGAGCATAACAATATCTTTTCCAACTTCTTCAATTATTATTTGTAAGTTTATTTTTTTCAGCAAAGAAAGAAAACGTAAGAATAGGATAAAATGTCAAGAATATGAAAAAAACTATTATATTTAAACAAAATAAAAGAAAATTATCAATTTAATAAAACTCTAACCAAGAAAAATAAAGAGGCAGTTTAGGTAAGAGTCGGGGAACGATCTTCATCTAGATCCTAAAGTAGCATTTAAGAGAAATGTCTACTGCTAGTAGTTCTTATAGTTTATACCGAACCATATCGTAATTAGTGGAAAGATTATCATACCTTTTAAAAACACCACCACGTATTTAGTTTTATTTGTAATATTCAGAACGAGGATAAGGAGGGACTTATTACAAAATCTGTAGACTTTATACATATTTTAGAGATCATAAAAACAGACGGATTTCAGTTATGTCAAGATTTATTGGATTCTTTTTTGTCTACCATCCCCAAAGAAAATTTAAGGGAATTAATAGACATTTTAACTTTTATAACATTAAATAAGCCAACAGAAAATTTCCCAAATATACAAGCGACACATAGCATCGCGGTAGCTCTTCCAGTAAAGATTGCAACGGGACAAAGGAAGTTTCTCTAAACTTAAAATTATTAAGCTAACTATGATTGATGAGAGAAATATTACATGGTTTATCTCCAATATTAATTGAGTATATAATATTAAAAATTCAACCAAATATATTACATTATTACATATTTTGCTTATTACTTTATTTTTAAAATTTTATTTACTTTACTTAAGGAGGCCAAATTTATAAGCCGCACAGGTGAGCTTTTCCCCACGAGGCACCCCTGTTCGCATCTTGGAACTTTTGTGTTTTCTGATTTTCAATTAATGGTTTGTTATATACAAAGCCTCTTAAAGGAAGCCTCTGTTAGAGCATGAATCCCTTCAATCAAATTGAATTTGTAAGTAGGCTACTCAATATTATAGGGAAAAAATCATTTTCCAGTACATATACATATAGGAAAAAAAATGTTTAGAGTAAATAGTACATTTAACAATAACTAAAATCGAAAAGCACTTGATTATTAACTTAATGTATTTGTGGAGGACTTCTCCAAAAAATTAAAGTGACAGTAGCTGAAAACAGAAATATCTACCTATCAGAACAAGAATAAGCAAGCAAACTAATAAAATTGAGCTTTGTGGTCAAATGAACATATCAATCAAAAGTTGATAAGCATTTTAAGATAAGTATTTCAATTAACATCATTTATATTATCGAGCAGTGTCCTGACGACGGCGACGACGACGCGCACCTCTAAATCATTTGTTATTACTAAGCAATAAGGCAACAACATTTATTCCAATAGATATAAATGTTTGTTTTGATTTGTTGGTCTTCAAATAGATATATAATAACTTATCTAAATTAATTTACTTAATTGTACTATTTTTTCTGAATATAAAAAAATATATATATACATTTTATACACCTATAGATTATAAATTTATGTTAATTTTATTACGTGAAAATGTATGAATAAATATCAGGGAGAAGAGCAGTGGTTCCACTGAGATATTTAGTGATAAACAGCCTTTAGGTTTTTTGACATCAGTAATAGCATCAACTGGTCCGTCTTGTATAACAGCTACCTGTAACATTGTACGAGTAAGATAAAAAATAACTCGATAAAAACTTTTTAAAATACATAACTGTAATAGTGACTTTAAATCTACATCTAATTTAATTAACTTATTATTAAACACATTTAAAAATAGTTCAACATGTGTTTGTTTACTATTAGGAAACTAGATTTATCCCGGGAAAACTACTTAAAACGGTCCAGTAGTTTAGGATCCACGCGTCTGCCTAATCTAGAGCCGTCATGCGATAGACTACAGAGTGCCGATGACAGATATACAATCTTTTTATTTGGAATTAGTGAACCATATAACGAAGGCCCATTTCACACTGAAATAATCTTCATAAATCTAAATCAATGAGAATCAGATCCGTATTTATTATAAAACAAAAAATCACAGGAAAGTACTATTTAAAGCAAGTACTATTTAGGGTTTAGGGTTTCATAGATTATTAGGCATATACGCTATTATATGCTAAAATAACATTTATAGTATTTCCCCATCCCGCCCTATATGAAAGTAAAAAAAATATAAACAAATTTAAGTGGATCCCCCCCAAATGAAAAAAAAGTGTAGAGTAAGGAGAGTAGAGTAGATGTCCCTGGTTCGATTGCTCGGGGGGGGGGGGGGGGGGGGGGTCACAATGTTTTTTATCGCTAATAACAAAACATTAAATTAATTTTTTCTGGTAATTTTCATCACCCTATCATAAGGTATTTCCATAAATTATTTCATAATTTTAGGTCTAGCCGTTATAGGGTGGTGGTGGACATTTTTTTTATGGGTGAAATGTTGGCGCTAAAAACGCAATATTAGCGGTAAAAAGCACAATAGTCATAAATATTTGTAGGTAATCTACTCTTCAGTAGCTTTCATTTGATACTCATCTCATTTTCCGGAAAAACGGCTTATATCGTTAGATTTGTATTTAAATAAGGCCCTTCACACGATCAAAAAGGGGGATTTGGTCGTGTCGGGTTGAGGAGTCGGTCGACAGCGCTACACACGAACCGACTCGACAGGAATCGAGGGTGGGGAGCTCCCGACGGTCGCTTTTTATTATTCTAATGATTTTTAATTTCTCATTTACATAGTATGTAAAGAGAAAGTATTGTTATGGTGCGAAAATTTGATTTTAATATTTGGATGGATTTAAACGTTTTGAGGTTCCATGAGTCCAAAAAAGTAGTTTTATACTATTTTAATTTTTTAAATTAAATTCAACTCTCGCTTGCTGTAACCTTGGTTAAGTCGCGAAAATTCAACTGTTGTTTTAATTTACAATTTTGGGTACGATTCATGATATACATTTTTTCTATATGACTATGAAGCCTAACTAAGAGGGGATTTGAACTGTTTCCACATTTTGATAAGAAACTTCCGCGTAATCTTTGAATAAAATCAAGGAGAAATTCAATTTTATTGCTGTCATGGAGGATTTGAATTTTGGTGCTTCTAGGTGCTTAAAAATGTATTAAGTAAAATTTGTATGTTCTTGAGATTTGTATTTGATGTATAGTTCCAGGCTAAACAAGCATAAGTTATGTTATGAATGGCCTGATAGCCACTTCATTTATTCTTAATTTATTATCAATCTTTAGTCCAAGATCTCAGTTTAGGAGGGGAAAGAGAAGTCTTATCATAAGTTTACTTCTGTTAAGTATAGATTTACTATACTATGAGTGGTAAATATAAGCTTATTAATTGTCTAAATATAATTCTAAATACTTCACAGAATTATTCCTCAGGATAATATTTCCCTGTACTTCAAGGTAGGCTGAAGTTGATTCATATGTAAAGGTGTGAAGATAGGAACAGCGTTTTCTTACATTTTAATATAAATCTTTGCACCCTTGGTAAAAACAATAAATAAGTAAGTAATTAGTAATAAAGTAAATAAGTAATAAGTAAATCTCTTGGTAAGTCGGCTACGATAAATCTGTTTCTACAAGATTCTAGCAAGCCGAATAAATAAATCAACTGACTGCTAAATCAAAGTTGATTTAGTCGGTGAAAAGGTGGAAACAGAGTTTGTTTACATTTTAATAAAAAATTCTGCGCCTGATTTTGGTGAGTCAGATTCTCCTCAATTTGGATTGATTTAGATATATGACGATTTTTTCAGTGTGAAAGAGTCATAAGTAATTTAACGCAATCACTGTTCTTCCTTAATATAAATACTACGTATTACGTATATGAGTAACAAAGCATGCAAACAATGCTTGCTGATAGCTGTTTAGCTCGGGAAAAACCGTAAATCAAATTTAACTAGGTGTGCAATGCAGTTGTCTGCTTGCAATATTGAGCTGAGCGTGCATTTTAATCTTAATTCATGCGTTAAAATTCATATTACATTAATTTGTTTGCATCACGCCATGATCACATTTATCAAAAATTTGCCCTACTGTTGTTGACGGGAGATGTAACTCCGCATCGCTTTTTTTAAGAATCTTCATTTGATAGATTATTTTATTTGGCTCAATAACTAATTAAAATTATATCATTCAATGTTTTTATTAGCGAATTAAGGCAGTAAGCAGTATACATTAAACAGCTGATATTTAACAATAAATATTTTTATTTATGAACAGCTGAAATCGGATCAAAAATAGTAATATTTCTAATTTTTAATTAAAAATCTTTTTTCCTCTTTTCTATTTCACTCTTTTCGCTTCGCTTAACTCAATAACTAATTTATAAATATGAATGTTCGGACTTAAAGTTTGATAAATTAATATTTATGCAAATAAATATAATTAGCAATTAGCAAGTTTGAATAATGTTTGATAAGTAAATATGTTTGTAAACAAGTATAATTAAGGCAAAAGATATAAGGTTAAGAGAGTATGGATTTTTTAATCTTATAAAATTTATAATAAGCCCTTATCAATTCTTTTTGTTAAATATAAAATATTCAAAAAGCACATTTAAACTTGAGCAAACTCAGGCCTCCAACCAGGGTTTTTGTGTAATGTGAAGTAAAATTCATTCAAGCGGAAAAAAATATCAGAAAAGTCGAATAAATGTTATGCTAGAGTTAAGTCAGCTACTCCTTATACAAACAGTCTTACCTGAAAAATATGAAGAGAGAGATAAAAGGTATAATTTTAACAACCATTTAATGACCATGAATACCAAACATTTATTTTAAAAGGTCTTTATACTTTTTAATTACTAAAATAAAGTAAAATGTAAAATGTGATATATCATGTAACATTAAGTATCCGAAATTTACTTTATTTAGTATTTATTATTTATAACTAACCTATCTATGCCAGTAAATAATCCAACAATTGAAACTAATTATATCTGACATTGGTGTAGTAAGTTCTAATACAAAGCTTATCTGGATTATTATTCCCAATACATTTTGTTTATTTCACATTTTTATTTCCATTTACATTTTCTCACTATTATATAGGGTGTCACATAACTTATCCGCCGTAAAGCAACAGGTGATACTAGAGATTAAAATAAGAAGATTAAGTCAATATAATATGTGTTGGGCAAATGTTAGGTAATCATTTAAAAGATGAGGAGTTCAAAGTGAAATTTAATTTTCGAAAAATTTCAATAATTTTAAAACGGTTAGAGATATTTGATTCAAAATTGAAGTAGTTGGGTTAAAAAAAATCCTGGATACGCGATCAGCGGGCTTGGGTAAACAGTATTATTGCCCGGTTTTCATATTGATTAAAAATAGTCTGCTATAGCTTTCTCGCGTCCTATTTCGTTTAATTAAATGATTTTATCTTTTTACAACATATTATTGTCAAATTTATTTCATTTTCCCCCGTTTTTTAAATCTGTCAATTTTATTTTGACTTTTCACATGAATTAAAGTATCAATTTAGTGAAATTTAAAAAGCGCAGGCGGTTGAAATTAATCTGGGGCTATCTGCGAGCTACTGTCGACAAACCATCCAAATTTCATAAACATCAGATGAGTACTTTTGATGATATAGGTGTAAATAAATGTGTGTTTGAGTTGACATTTTGAAGAGAAACAAATAATATTGATGAGAAACAATGGCGCAGAAGGTTGAAACTTATATGGGACCAACAATGACCTACCACACAAATTTCATTAAAATCGGACGTTCAATTTTTAAGATATGTTGGTTCGCAAAAATTGAGCGGCAGACAGACATGGAACCAAAAATTTCTGATACGGATTTTTGTCTTGGTTTTTTTGAAATCGGAGACATAAAATATTATCGTCCTTCAGAACGATCACATAGCTTCCATTACCGGAAGCAAAAATCAAAATTCAAAAATAAAACTTAATTTATTTAAAATACATGATTTTTTTTTTTTTTTAAATACTTTAACAGGTGTTGAAATGGGCACTTTTACCGTTTACCACTTTCTTAGGCTCTTTATTAAGTGCGGCGTCTTCTATTTGGGAAGGTATTTTCGGCATTTTTAACAACATTGACCGCTCATTGAATTTTAAGTAAACGTTTATTGTATTTTTAAAATTTTGATTTTTTTTTTCGGTATTTTTATTTTCAAAGACGAATATTTCACAAACGACTTGAGATATTGATATTCACCAAGAGATTGGTTTTTACTTGAAAATAATTACGCTTTTCTAGTTTGAAGTCGTAAAATATTCCCAGCTAAAAATATTCAGGATTTAATTCATCGCAAAGTACGTAGCAAGAGCCCTCTTGAAACAAGGTTCAAACTAGTACAAAATTCGGATTTCTCACCCACGAAAATCCAAATAATCCAATTTTGTATTTGATACCTTCAACCATTTTAAAATTATTGTAATTTTGCGAAAAATAAGTTTCACTTTCAATAAGTTTATCTTTTATTCTTTCTTTTATTCTTTCATTTTATTCTTTTAATGACTAACATTTGCCAACACATATATTTAATCTTTTTATTTTGATCTCTAGTATCACCTCTTGCTCTATGGCGGGTAAGTTATGAGACACCCTGCATAGATTAATCACGGTCTTTACACTGCAGGTAAAAAATTGCATCTTTCTTGAACAATTTTGCTTTAATGCTTCTTTACAACATGTCTTCAGGGCCGGATATAGCTACCGCCAGCCCCCGCGGTGCGGGGGGGCCCACGGTCCTGGGGGGCCCAGTCAGAGATGTAGAATAAGGTTTTTTTTTGCAACAAAAAAGGCAAGAAGGATATTGTGATCAGTGGCGTAGCTATGGGCCCGAATTGCGGGCACGTCCCCGGTGCCAGGGGGCCCACATATAAAAAAAAATGAAACTATTATCTTTGTACCGCAATGTCGATGGGGGCCCCTTTAGAGTATAATTAAATCTAAACTGGAATTATACTCATATACCTTTGTCAGGGGGCCCCATTCAGTGCTGAACCAAATGTTTCAATTATAATTTTTTTTGGCGAGGGGCCCACTGCCCTAGGTACGCCACTGATTGTGATAAACTTAAAATTTTTCCTAACATGTCATGAGTACAAACGGAAGTTTGAAATTTTTTGTTTCATTTAGTTACTTAGATTTTTGTGATGTTTTCACCTTATTCAATATGGTCAATGCTAATTTAAAGGAGAAAAACTGACTGACAAATCATATTAACTGATATTAATAAATTTTACATTTTTTACTTGTAATGCAATTTTTAAGCTTGCCAGCTACAAAACAACTTAATTATTTGTGTTTTTTAGCCCACCTTATTAAACATCAAAATTCGTCCCCGCGCCAAACCTCTTTTCCTGTAAGGACAAACTTGCCCTCAGTAATCCTTAAAACTCATCTTTTTGCACTTAAATTTTAAAAAATTCTCCGGGGGAATCCCCCGGACCCCCAGCCGTTGTTTGTTCAAAGGGGTCCAGATGCTAACTTGCCCTGGGGCCCGGAAATCCTCTCAGCGGCCCTGATATAAAATACATATATCTGGTCATTATACATAATAACCAAATCAGCTCAGTTTTTTTTTACCTAAACGATAAAATAGGTATCTTCGAAAAGGACTAACGAAAAACATTTAAGACCCCATTTTCGGATAAGCTTAAAAAAATTTTTATTTGAAATATTACAAAAGTTAATATGAAAGAGGAGTAGTTATAGGACACCCAGTATAATATTGTAGTGGTTGTGAGGAGGTAAATTGCATTATTATTTATTTGAGAGATATTCGCAGTATATTACCCTTCATTTCCATACTATGCTTATGATTCTTATTTAGGTCTTTAGGGCAATAATAACTCCAAAGTCAATCCGTTTTTGGCTATATTTCACCTCCTTTGAGGCATCTTCAGGCCTAAAAGATTTTTAAAATTTTATTTCTTATATCTACATTAACTTTTAACTTACATCTTTATATAACATGTTGACACAACTTTTAAACAAAACGTAACACTTTTTTAAAAAAATATACGTGTGGCGTCGCAGGACACCCGTTAGGAACGAAGTTCCTTACGCTTTTCATTAAATATACAAATTATAAATTCACACTACTAAGTATACGATGCTAACTACTTATACATGACGCAGTTAGAAAAGAGACAACATTAAAAGTAATTAACTGTTTGTACCTAGCGGAGTTAAGACAAAATTAAGAGAAAAACATTGTTTGCATCATTGAAGCGAGTGCCTTGCAATAAATACTTATGTATTGAATATTGAGAAAAAATTAATCATAATCATGATGAGTTGATATAGTTAAAAAAGAAGGTGGTAGTAGGTGGGAAACAGGGCTGTTTTCCTCTACCCGGCCTACTATTTTAAAATATTATAAAATATATCTCTTCCCTATTCAAAAACGTCTGCTTGTATCAGGTTGAAATTTTACATGCCTGTTCAATTTTACTTTACATTACTTTGTGTATGACGTGTTATAAAAATCGTTACGTTAGAACGTAAGATATCGGTTAAAACGTAGTTTTCTCTATTTTAAACGGTTTAGGTCCGCTTTATAAATTTAGCGACCATTAACACTTTATAGCAGTATCGGTGTTGATTTAACTAAACAATTTTTTTTTTTAAAGTTGTATGTCTCATTGAATAGAATAAGTTAATTTTTCCCGTCCAAAAATTTCAATTTTACATTTGAACGTTTACGCGAACGTTGCTAAAATAAACATGTCTTCTACATCGGTAAACTTTGGCGAGGTAGTTCAAAAGCGAATTTAAAATGAAGAATGAATGCGGTGCGTGTAAAATTAGGTTGTAGTGTGTAGTTTTCTTACTTTCTTTGCCATCACGAGGCTCACCGATAGTGTAGGACTCCCATTCTACACTAACCAGTAAACTCCCTCCCCCCCCCCCCCCCCTTCTGAATAGGACCTGGTCTGGGTAGGTTGGGGGCCCATTTGAGTTTTTCGCGGGGGGGGCCGAAAATTGAAAATCCGGCCCTGCATGTCTTCATTATAAAATAGAAATTAGGACTCTTGGTCTTCACAGTTTATTAGCATAAATTATATAATTTCCCTAGAGCATAATAGAGATTATTAGTCTCTGTAGTTTTTACATAATATCTTTCATATTTTACGATTTTGGTAGTATTCATACTACAGAAAGATTAACTTTTAATTTTAATCAAGTTATAATTATTATTTACTTCGGGAAACAGACAGAGAAAAATACACTCCAGCGCCGGGATTTGAACCACGGGCCTCTATATTTCCAGTATAGTATATACTGGAAATATAGAGGCCCGTGGTTCAAATCCCGGCGCTGGAGTGTATTTTTCTCTGTCTGTTTCCCGTAGTAAATAATAATTATAACTTGATTTAAATTAAAAATAATATCTTTATTGCAAATAGGAGATGATAAAAGATCCTGTGGATCCTGTGGATCCTTTTTGATCCTGTGATGATCTCGATCATCACAGTTCATTTTTCATTATTTCTCCTTCACATTGAAAAGATTATGGTCCGTAGTATTCATAGTTCATATTGAAAAATTACATCGTCTTTCTTTGTATGAAAGAAAGATGATATCCATTTCCCTTACAACTTCTATACATCCTCTCTGTACTACATATTTAAGATGAAATTTGGTTTTTTGATTTGGTTAATTTCAAAACTTAGAATCTCCACCCATGCATACAGTGACGGATCTAGGGGGGGGGGCAGCCTGCCCCGCGGGCCGGATTGGAGGGGGCGCCGAGCTAGCCTGGTTTATTTTTATTATATTTTTTTTTTTTTTTTTGTACAAGAAACATATTCTGCAAAAAAAAATATAGTGTAAGTGCTAAAATGTGCGCTACAACGCCCTGGAGAGCCCCAGACAGGAAGCCAAGCCTCGCGAAATATTAAAAGTGTTCCCTATTTCATTTCCATTACAATTTTTGAACGATTTGACAAAGGGCGCCATTAGAACAACAAGAAATTATCGAAGACGCCCAGAATCGAACATTGTTAGAGTCTTCCGTAGAATGCCTTTGGAGCAAGAGGAATCAGTAAGGGCGCCAAGAACCATAATATTTGGAAAATAATGCAAATTGAATGGATTAATTTACACCTTTTAAAGTAGACTAAATGAATTTGACAAAGGGAGCCATTAGAACAACAGATATTATCGAGGGCGCCCAGAATAAAATAAGATTGTAAACCAATCTCAATTAATCCACTAATTACTGTAATATTTATATATTCGCTAATTAGCAAAGTGTGTAGCTGCTATTGTTATAGTCTTAAATAAGGCGCCTTTGGAGCAAGAGGAATCAGTAAGGGCGCCAAGAAATAAAAAATGTTTGGAAATAATGCAATTGAATGGGTTAATTTAACACCTATTAAAGTTGACTAAACGAATTTGACGAAGGGCGCCCTTGGAGCAACTGGAAATCAGCAAGGGCGTAACCGAGAAACAAAAAATGTTTGGAAACCAATGTATATTAATCCATTAATTAATATTATATTTATATATTCGCTGTAGATGTTATGTTTTGCAAAGAGCGCCCCTGCAGATTTCTGTTGCGCCAAGAATTAAAAATGTTTGGAACCCACTGTAAATGAATACATTAGAAGTCAAAACCGTATTTTTAAATCCCCCCCCCCCTCCTCTTTAAGTAACGATGACTTCGTAATTTCACATTTGCACATGCATTGAACTTAGACTTATGATTTTCAATTTTAACTTTTTGATGCGACTCCAAAATGGGGAATTTGTAAGAGGATTCGCAAACAAAAGAAATATTATTATACATATTCTGAATCTTCGGGGTAATCAGTCGGCGGTAAAACAGAGGAACTTTCTATGGTAGAGGAGACAATAGAATAATACGCAGAAAAGGAAAGGATTACACTTGGTAAGATGGCAGATGCAGAAAGATGCTCAATTGTAGAGAAATTATTAAATGCGGGCAAGTTGAACCCAACACTAGTAATTCTCTAAGGCATGGGAGGTACTTAACAAAAGATTGGTTTTATAAAAAGCTTCCCAATGGCCAAAAGTTTGCCGATCATGGCTGTCATACAGTTCATCAGTAAATGCTTTGTTCTGCATACCGAGCAAATTATTTTCCGAACAGGCTTTTTCCCAAATGGCTAAGGATGAAGGTTTCACGCAGTGGAAGAAGTTAAATAAAAAAAAATCTTGATCACGAAAACTCCTTAAGCCACAAATAAAGTTTTTGTTCTTGGAAAACATTAGAGGTTTCTCTAAATAAAGGAGGAATTGCCAAAGAACTACAGGAACAATTATCGCAGGAAGAGAATCCCTGGACGTCAGTTTTATATGCCGTTGTTGATTTTTATGGATTTGGCCTAGCAAGGCAGTGTTTTTCGAGGATCGGATGAAAGCCTTGACTTTGGTGATCCCAGAAGTGGAAAGTTCTTACCCACCATTTACTTACTCTCTCGATACCACCCCCCCCCCCCCCCCCCCACTACCAGAACATTTAATCCGCCATAAAAAAAATGTCAGGTCAGCTACTTTTCGCACAATATCCAAAACGAGTTTTTGGATATCACTGCAACAAAAGTAAGAAAAAAAAATCTGAGTGACATAAGAGAAGCAAAGTATTTCTGTCATGTTTGACTGTACCCCTGATGTCAGCCACTTGGAGCAAATGTCTCAAGCCATTAAGTAAATAAAATTAAGTGAAAGTAGACCAGAGATTTGAGAAAATTTCATTGATTTTTTCACAGTTAGTGAGAAGACGGGACTGGCACTTTCTGAAGTAATAAACAAAAAACTCAAATGTGATAGTTTGGATTTTAAGAACTGTAAAGGGCAGTCATGCGATAATGGTGCTAACATGGCTGGAAAGTACAAAGGTGTTCAAACCCGTTTGCAGGAAAATAATGATCTTGCTTACTTCGTACCCTGTGCTGGGCATTCACTAAATTTAGTTGGGGTCAATACTGCGAGCGCCACTCATGAAGCAGAAACTAACTTTGGAGTTTAAAATTGTCTTTATTCATTCTTCGCAGCATCAACTAATAGGTGGGAAGTTTTGCTCAAAAAAATACCTATCTCTCTCTAGCTGCAGAGCGGAACTAGGTGGTCAACAAAGCGGGAAGCTGTAATAGTTATTTACAAGCATCTTGGAGGAATTATTACTGCTTTAAATGATATGGTAGCATGTTTGACTTCAAGTTCAGAGACAAAAACAGAAGCTAGGAGTCTTTTAATAAGTAATAGCACTTTTGAATTTGTGATATTTTCTTGCTTCTGGTTCAAGGAGCTAACTAGGATTGACATTGTCAACAAACTCCTCCAGAAAAAAATCTATCACAATTGCTCAATCTGTTCTCCACATTAACCGCCTTATACAGGAGTTAGAGGAAACTAGGGCAAATAATGCAAGAGATGCAGTCACTGAAGCTAAGACCATAGCTTGAAGGCCTTCAAGCACATAGATCCTCAATTTAAGGAGGTGCGTAAACGAAAAAAGAAAATGATGACACCAAAGAAGAAGTTTCAAATAACCAAATCCTAAGTTCACGTAGAACCAGGTTTTGTGCCTTACAAGCAATTACCAATTTATTTGGATTCTTAGACAGAACGCAGTTGCAAGGAATAAGAGATGAGGATATCAAGAGTCGTGCAACGGAGCTTGCAAATTTCTATAAAGATGATCTCGATAAGGAGGAATTGGTAGTTGAAGTAATTAGCTTCAAATATCATGCACTCGCCTTGACACCAAATATGGCCATGGCCACAGCAACACCAATTAATCTCCTGCAACTCCCATGCAACTACTACTTTCTTTGCAGAGGATGCGTGGAATACAACCAGTTAACTTTGAGTAGTACTGCAGGCACACCGCCAAGGAGAATAAGCTGATAAATATCTTAGTTGACAGTGTTGGGTCAGGAGAAAGTGCCAACATCACTTGGCGGGACAGAAAGTTGATTTCACAACTTTTTTGGACCACAGACTTGGCGGGTTGTTTTTTTTTTTTACCACGTAAGTGGTTTTTGGTCAGATTTCATGACTTTTTGTACGGTCCCTAAGGAAGGATTCTCTAAACTGTTTATTCCCACTCATTAGAGTCAAATAAAAGGAAGTTAAGAGCTGGACAATGTCTATGGAGATTGGAGAACTACGAGACCTATGACATTGAAAGAACTTAACATTCTTATAGTAGCAGCATATAAAGATTTTTAGCAGCATTTGGCCACCTAGATACACTAACATTGCTGTCATATATACTATACTACTGTATATGTAAATACTAATATATATATATGTAATGATATATATATATATATTATATTATTTTTATATGTATTAATATAATATAGGCTCACTACTTCGCATGACGCTTATACTTGGTTTCTTCCCTTTTTAGACTGTTTCCTAGCTTGGTTTCTCGCTCCACATTCAGCGTAGGAATGGAATAAGTTGATTGGTTGTAGGGGGGGGGATGTACTAGGGCCCTAGACGAATCCAAAAAGCCCTCATTCATTAAAATCGGTTCAGTAGTTTAGGCTGTAGCCGCGTCAACGTAAAATGAAGGAAGAATAAGAATAAGAAGTCATCAAAACTACCATTTTCAAACCTATTTTTCTCAACTTCTACTTGACCGATTTCGACATTTTTTTTTTATTTTGATCTACAGGACACGGCCTTCAAAGATATTAAATTATTTAGGTAGTTTGTACTTATTCCACGCTGCAGACCCTCAAAAACCCTAATTTGTCACCTACAGTATATATACACTGGCAGCTTTTGTGAAATTTTGACTTTTTGACTTGGCGGGGAGAAAACGAAAAGAAACGCTGCCGCGTTCCTAAATATGTTTACAGAAATATTAAAAATTTAAGTATTATCAACATCGAACACGAGTTATAGCTTCTAAGCTCTCGTATGATGACATTATTATGTCTTTCGCAGCCAGAAAAGCTCGAAAAATTAAGTTTTAAATTTTAGTTAATGCTTTTTTTTTACGTCGTAAAAAGATTTGTTAACGTCTTTTTAAATAAAATGTACATTAAATTCATTTTTAATATTAAAAAAATTTACATTAAATATATTTTTAAAATTGTGTTTTTATTTGGGGGGGGGCGCCGAAAAAATTCTTGCCCCGGGCGCCGGAAAGCCTAGATCCGTCACTGCATGCATAGGAGAGTTGAAATGCTTCATGAGTTCAATTTATCATTTAACCAAATTAGTTTCAGTAACATTTTTAAGGCTTCAAGGTAATTAGATCTTAAGTGAGGCCTTGTAATACACATTGCTTTTTTACCACTTTACCCCTTAGTACCAAAATTTAAAATTCTAACCTTTATAAAACATAATATAATAAATTCTTCTCAATCAAGCTAAGATACAACAACCCCTCTTCCTTTTTGTATAATATGTAGTATAGAGTATAGAGTATTTCAAAGGTTTAATAACACGAGTTTAGCTTAATGTTTCTTTTGATCCATTTCATTTAAAAAGTCTTAATAACCCTCATAAATAAATACTAAACATGCTAAAATCTACGCTAGAGCAATCCCAGGTATTTACTATGTTTCCATGAGTTTTCAAATCTTTTTCGAAAACGGTTTTGGTATTCAAACCCCCATAAAAACGATGATTTCAAAACCTTTTGAGTTCAATGACACAACAGCAAATTTTTGGTTTTGTATTGAAACTGTTTTGAGAAAATAGCGCATGAAGACGGGTATTGAATTGAAAACAGAATTGTAAGTTGTATTAACAGTGATATTTATAACCTGACTTAACTAACTACTCTGGGAGTTTATAGTTTTCAAAATTGTTGTCAAAACTTTTTTGGAAACTCTTCATGGAAACATTTTTTGTTTGAAACCAAAATAGTTTTCAAAACGGTTTTGAAAATTCATGGACGCGTAGTAATTATTTTTTCCTCAATCACTGACAAGAAGTAACAATATTTAATGCAAATAAGTTTTTGCATAACCTGAATAGCCTGTACTTATATAACCTGTACTCTGTACTTCTACATAGCAACAAAAATATAAATATCATAATTTTTTCTGATTATATTTAACTAAAATGACGAAACAGTCAATATATATATCTTGTTCCAATTAAAGCTGTTATATTTAGTATGAAATGCTATTTCTTTTACGTGTACATACCCTATCTGATCCCTGAAAACTCAATGTTCTTTGTCTATAGCGTTCAATCAAATTTCTTCTAATAGACATGATACTTAAAATAAAATTTAATTTTCACATATATTTTTTTATTAACTCCATTATTTCGAATCTCTGTCAATTTAATATGTAAAATAACTTTTTAAAAAAATGTAAAAAGCAAAATTTAAAAATCATTATTTTCCTCACAGGTTATTTAACTACTGAATTAGGACAGACTTGCATGTAGAGATATCAAGATAACATGTGCTAGCCCTATATACTTAGAGATTTCCGACGGATTTCTGTTGTTTGATTTTACCTTATCTTTTCCATGGTAAAAGTATAAGATAGGTTTAAATAAAGACTGTATGTTTATAAACCATAACCACATTAATAACATACGTTTCATAAGTTTAACCTAGAGTGCAAAACATACAAATTACATCATTAAAAATTATTTTATCTACAAATCTTATGTTACAAAATATTGTTTTTATGTGTCGCTACGGAATAATACGAATACTGCACTAGTAATTTATACTTGTGAAGTATCATCTTATGTTACAAAATATTGTTTTATTGAACTAGTAATACATAATTATATGCTTATGAAGTATCTACAACACACATCCAACCGACTTACTCGATTTCGTTAATCCCTATTAATACTTTTTATTATTGTTTACTTTTTAAAATTGTTCTAATTCGCAATATATTTCTATACATTTGACACTCTAGTATTACCTATAGATTATTTTATAACTCTAAAATCAATACTATAGTCCAGTCATTTGGTGACGAAAGTAGTCAATTCAGGAAAAAATTGCTGAAGAATTTTTCTCGACGGATCTTTATGTTTTTTGGGGTGCTGAATCTGAAAATCTCATTATCGACTAGATTCGGATATGGCTTCACCATAAAATTGGCGAAAAACCATGAAATTTCGGAAGTTATTTTAGTTTTTCACCTATAACTCCGAAACGACGTATCCTAAAGAAAAACAACTTCTTATCAGAAAGAAAGCTAATAAAATTTTATAAAAAATAAGACTAGAACCACCTCATTAGCTTTTTTCGTTTGGCCGCTAGAGCGCGCTAAAGATTGACCATACTTTCAAAGCCTAGCATACCCCGCAGGATGCCCTAACAGGGTAGCGTAAATGCCATTACGATATTTTTAGTATTCATTATTACTCTTTATCCTTAGAAAAATAAACTTAAGTACATATTTGAAATTAATATGGCAATTTGTCGTTTAATTTGTTAAATTTATTAATAAAACACTAATCATATTAGTAATTAAAATTTTCTAATTTTTAATTTTTTGTAAAATTGTATTATAAATGATTGGGCACGGGTTTATTTGAATGTATTATATATATGCATTTATACTTCATAAAATCTGCAAAAGTAGGTAAAATCTGCAAATAGAATTTGTTTAATTTTTATTTAAACGTTATTTTACATTTCCTTACTTATAGGATAATATAATGAAATTAAAAAGTTTTTTTATATTATTTTTTAAATTAAACTTAGGAAAAATAAATTTAAAATAAATATAATATATAATTAGTGAAAAAATAAAAAAAATAAAGAATAAAATAAAAAAGACTAGAGGCTTTGCCCCCTACTTACTTCGCTCGTTCAAGGCCGCTGCCTTGAACCTTTGTTTTTTGTTTGTTTTTTTGACACATTTGTTTGTTTACAAAACTTTTTTAATAATATAGATAGATTATATAGAAAATAAAAATAACACGTAAATAAATAAATACAAATAATAATAACGTTTATACACATTAACTTTAAAAGTATTAGAGATAACGTGCTTTTAAGATTTTCAAATTTAAAGCTACGACGGTCATCTCGTAGAATTGATTTGTGGCAACTGAAAGATTGAGATGTCTAAAAGTGTGTTGCAAAAGGTTGTTTTTACTTTCTCATATAAAAAGAAAGTATTTTGATGGCATGAAAATTCGATTTTGAGATTTTGATGGATTTACACGTTTTAAGGTCCCCTGAATCCAAAGAAGTGGTTTTCACAAAATGTCTGTCTGTCTGTTAGACGCCTACAGCATAACAAAACTGCGGGCCGATTTTGACAAAATTTGGATAAAAGCCGTTCCAAACCGATATACAGATATACAACATACCGATATACAAACATACATGTTTAAAAAAATCATACCCCCAGGTGAAATCGAGAAATTAATTTTAGCTCTAAATTTGGAGGCGTTACCCCCAAAGCTCAGAAAAACGTGAAACGGTTCCGATGAATTGATTAACAAATTCTAAAATGTAGTACATTTAAATACGAATCTAACGATAAAAGCCGTTTTCCCGGGAAAAATCTAGTTCCTAAAAAATAGCTTAAAACGCGGACGGAGAGAGCCCGGGTTCGATTCCTCTCCCTGGAGAAGTTATTTTTATAAAAAATGTTGATGAAATGTTCAATAATAATTAAATGTACATTTACGATAACTAATAAATGGAAAACACTGGGCTAAGTAATTATAAACTCGAATATGAGAAAGTTTGTCTGAGTTGTCTCGGACCAAATTTATTTTTTGTGATATTTTGCGCACTTATTTTGCTAAGGATAAAGGTAATAATGAATACTAAAAATATCGTAATGAGTCATTACGATATTTTATGAAAACCCCTATTTTATGACGTTTATGCGTAAAATGGCTATTTTATGACAAAATCATATGACTATGACGTTTATGACTTTTTCCCGTCTCTGGTAATGACATTTACGCTACCCTGTTAGGGCATCCTGCGGGGTATGCTAGGCTTTGGAAGTATGGTCAATTTTTAGCGCGCTCTAGCGGCCAAACGAAAAAAGCTAATGAGCTGGTTCTAGTCTTATTTTTTAGAAAATTTTATTAGCTTTCTTTCTGATAAGAAGTTGTTTTTCTCTAGGATTCGTCGTTTCGGAGTTATAAGTGAAAAACTAACTAACTAATGTTATAACTTCCGAAATTTCATGGTTTTTCGCCATTTTTATGGTGAAGCCATATCCGAATCTAGTCGATAATGAGATTTTCAGATTTAGCACCCCAAAAAACATAAAGATCCGTCAAGAAAAATTCTTCATCAATTTTTTCCTGTCCAAACTACCAAATGACTGGACTACTACAAGTATATGTGTTATTCAAACTTGATGGCTGAATAAAAACAATGGATTAAACAAAATTATTAAATTAATCAAACTAGGCCAATATATAGATACATTCGAGCTTGCATTAATTAAGGTAAACGATTTTTTTTTTTAGGATTGTTTTGTACAGTAAGAGGAGCATGAAACCAAGTTTGCGACCTCGAAAGCCCTGGGGACAACTTTTGGCAGGCGAAAAACCTCGCACTTTTTCAGTTTTTTTAATATAACTCCCATTATATATTTTTATGTTATATTGATGATATGTATATATATATACCTACATACATACATATATAGATATATATATGTGTATAATGGGCACCATAAACGACTACATAAATGTCAAAAAAATGAGTAAAATCCTGATTTTTTTATTTTTTTTTTATTTTTAAATTATTTTGTCAAACTTCAAAGCCCTGTAGAAATGGTTTAGGATAACATAAAATTAAGTTTGACTAGTGCATTTTGTAGAGACTTTTGTCTACTTTTATTTCGGAGAGAATACAATTTCCTGATTTCGGCGTCGTTTATGTGTTATATTAAAAAAACTGAAAAAAGTGCCAAAATTGCGAGGTTTTTCGCCTACCAAAAGTTGTCCCCAGGGCTTTCGAGGTCGCAAACTTGGTTTCATGCTCCTCTTACTATACAAAACAATCCTAAAAAAAAAAATCTTTTACCCTAAATAATGCAAGCTGGACCCCTCTCAGGTTCCCTATATATTGGTCTAAACAAACTTTAATCTTTTCTTTAATCTAAACTAAGGATTGAAAATCTTTTTGGTTGAAGGGCTGGATCTGGATAGGATGGTTTGTAGGGGGCCGGATGAAGTAAGCTACACTTAGCCATCGGACTTCACAATGGATCTGAATAAGCACTACCACTATATCCATTTGAGCCAAAAACTTGAGATCAGTTATTGCTAATATGTTTTGATGTTTGAAATGGCATTTGATTATGGAGAACTTAAAAGTTTGCATTGCTTAGGTTCAATTGTTAACTTCTTTCGTGACGTGACGCGCCGCATGAAAACGTCTCACGGGCCGTACTTTGGAGACCTCTGAATCTAAACAAAACTTGATAACTAGTTTCCAAGAGAGCAATTAGTTGCCAAGAAAAGAAGAATCAATGGAAAATGTCTATGATTTTTTGACAAACCGTTCAAACGTCATAAAGTATTTTTCACAATAAATTATCGCACAAATGTTGACCGATACATCGACAGACAAACACGAGAATGAAAATGTTCCCTGATGTCAGAATCGCATTTCTGTCGAATTTTCAATTTAGAGAACAAAATAAAAATACGTTCTTCAGAATGATACAGCCCTTCTGTTACATTAGGTAGCTCAACAGCAAAATAAATATATAAGATATATTATATGTAGGTACATACCATTGTATTATTTCTTTAGATGAGACATGGTGATGAACCGATATTACACACAATTATTTACTTTTTGAAATCTATTGCTAATCTTAATTTATAAATATTAATGATATTTCAATTTAATATGACACTTTTATTCAATATATCTACTTAGTTTAGTTTCTAAATTTGAATATATTCTATACACAGTTTGTTCGTTAAGTAGTTTTTGTATTCACTGAACATTTCATGCCAAGGTTTTAAACGTCAATATAAGATATAATCATTCTTTAAAAATAATTGAATTCTTATAGAACGTATTTTTCCTTTTTCTTTATCTAATAGTTATTGGGGAAATACATGCTTAAATGATAAATTCCTGTAGTATTCACAGAAGAAATAAAAAAAAAACTATAATCTACATACACACACAACTAAATACATATAAGTATGTATGTGTGTATGTATGTATTAATTACTATTAACATTTGGCTACCTACTATAGAAAATAACCCTGAAAACTCAAGTTTGTATAATTTAGAACCGATAGTAAAATTAATAGACTTACTCATTCGTTTATAGATAAGAACCTATCGTTCTTAATATATTTGCCACAAGTTATTAGTTCTTATAAAAATGCATTGTGAACTTATACTGACGTCTACAGTATATTAACTCTAATAACCTACAGCAACCCAACCTTTGCTAAAAACTTATTATTATATTACAACAAATGTTCCATAATCATTCGAGATCAAGTATAGTTTTAGTACAGTATATAATATGTACACGCATATATACAATATTGAATTGTTAGTTTGGGTGTTTCATTTTCAGAGCATAAGTTAAATTCTATTAATTTCTTATAGATTCTATTTTTAAAATAAATATAACATATACTTATGAATGATTCGTTTTTTCATTATATAAAAATTCTAGTTAGGCTTGGAACCAGCCTTGAGAATTTTCCACTAGTGAATTCCACCAGCTGTGTCGATGTTTCCTGGGTTAATCGGAATTCGGAAATAGTTGGGTGTTCCTTAAGGATTTTCCTCGAAACAGTGGAAGGGAGAAGGGGCCCAAATTCTCTGCTTCTTATCATACCTCCCTAGTCGTAGGGAAGGAGTGGTAATACAGCGCTGTTGGCGAGTGGCTGATGCGCTAATGGTAGACCCAATGCGGAATTAGAACAGGATTCCACCGTCCTTGCTCTACCCTTTAGCGAAATATCTTTTGCCGTTAACTAACCTCATTTACCAGTCAGTGGTCGTCGTTGTCCGAATTTTACAACAAATATGTTAACATTTATTGATTTTATTAAACTAATAACTGATTATATTGCATTGTCATCGGAAACTACAAAATTTGAGCAGGTTTCATGCTTACTAAGCTTTCGGGAAATGGGTCAAGTTTAGGTTACAATATTTGTCGCTGAGAGAAGAGTAAAGCTAATATGAAGCGTGTAAAATAAATTGGTAGTGCGTGATAAGTCTCACGTAAAAAGGGTTTCGTTGGTGTTGTAAACATGAAATTAGTTGTTGGGGGGTGCAACATTTTTATGTTTTTTGACAAAATGGCGGGGAAAATTAAACGCTTTCTACAAGTGTTATATATTTTTGTAATCTACTCTTCAATACCTTTCATTTGATACCTCACTCAAAATTTCAAAAAAAAAAAAATTTCCCGTGACATCAATCAGCCGCCATCTTGGATTCCCAGTTAATCCGACCAAGTTGCTATTCTTATTTTTTCTTTGGCCCACCAGACCACACATTTTTCTATATTTTTAGTATGAGCGGAAATACGATTTTAGGGGGGGGGTACGCAAAATTTCGATGTTTTTTAACAAAATGGCGCCGAAAATTGAACACTTTCCCTAAGTGGTATATATTTTTGTAATCTACTCTTCAATACTTTTCATTCGATACCCCACTCAAAATTTTAAAAAAATATTTTTTTTCGCATGACGTGAGTTATCCGCCATTTTGGATTTGAACAGCTGATAATTTTGAGTTCGCTATATTCTTCATTCTTCCTGTGTGCGCGTCAAAACGATCTTTAATATTGGAAAGTTTCACGATTCTATCTCTTTTTATTCAAAAGTTAGTGGAACCGTACAGAGTGACAGACAGACAGACAGACACATGAACGAAACTATAAGGGTTTCTTTTTTTGGTTTTACCAACGAAACCCTAAAAAGGAGAATATTATAGGCCCGATTTTTTTTTACAGAGCCGAGAGGAAGGATTTAAAGTTTGCTTTGGGCAGAGACTTTACCAGGGGTGTAAACACGTAAAATTTCGAAATTGTGGCACTCTTGACATCATCACGAGGACCCCTTCACTTATTAGTCAAACTGACAGCCAGAATAAAATAATTTTAACTCGGCCAACAGCGAAGTTGTCATTAAGTGGGGATGTCTGCAATGTCTAGTAATAAAGTAAAGGCTTCTTTAGCGACGTTATACTGGCACTGGGAAGCAGGAGAAGAGAGGATACGATTTGATAAAGATCGCAAAATGATTATATATCGCTTATGATTATTTTAAGACCTACTATTTTTTTGTAATATTTTTATTTCTTTTTTATCTTTTTACTCCATTCTATTTTATAAATATAATCTATAATAAATAAGCCGCCTAGGCAGCAAAATCGTATTTTGCTGCGTATTGTAAAATTTTCTTGAAACCTCAGAGAATAATTAAACTTTCTTGCCTAAAAACAGTTCAGTAATGCGTAATTTTGCTGCCGCTAGTAGGAAAATTTGATTTTCCGGGCGGCACCACTACAGGTAAGGAAGGACTGATTTTTCTGCCAAGTTTCAACTCTCTAGGTTAAATACCTTGGGCGCTACGATGATAACACACTCACATACATACATACAGACGTCATGCTGAAAACCACTCAGGAGTAAGTACACCCAAAACGGATAATTCCGTTAAAATCTCGAAAAAAAATGTTTGGTGAAAACAGTACTTTTCCTACTATAGGTAGTGAGGAAAAGTAAAATGACTTGATTTTAAACTCAATTCAGAATTCAGAGAGTTGCATCTTTTGAACACGCACTAACACCGAATTCTTTCGATCCCGCCTTTAGATTTTTGAAGTCACTGGAATGAACCTGGGTTATTGGAATAGTGGTGGAGCTTTTATTTCAAAAATCCGTTAATTTTGACAGAAAACTAAACAATTCGTTTACATACAGCCATAGATAATAGCATACAGCAGACATTCATGTTTCTATTACTGGTTTGTTTTTTGCTGTTGTTTTAATTTCCTTGCTGAGACGTCTAGTGCCTGATTTTAACTATTCCCTTTCATTTAAATAAGTTTTATCAATGGAGTTTATTGAATTCAAAGACATTAAAGTTGTTCCGGACCCGGTTCATCATTACTCTGAATCATTGAGAAGTGGTGGAATACCTATTGTTATTGATAATGGTAAACACTTATTATTTTTTCCTAATTTTAAACTTATCGTTAGATGGTAATAGTTCATTACAAGTGCAAGTGGTGTTGGTGTTTTACGTTTAAGTTCTTTCTCTTTCTAAAATATGTTCATTGTTATTATGTCCTGCTACACTGATTCCACATTTATTTGTTTGGGGATCGTCATCTCAGGTATTCACTCTAGATGGCCTGACAATCTTAATTCTCTTAGATTTTATAAATTGTACGATGTCCTCTCTGTCCACCAGTTGGTCTATTTCTCGGTTATGACTTACTCTCCAACTCTCATCTTCTTCTAAAGTGTTCAGATTATTGCCAGTTTTGTATATTTCCTTATTAAGCTGTTCCTGAAAAGTTATATATTTGCATAATAGACTCTGGTGCTGCTTGAATTCTTTCATTCAGCCCAGCTTGGTCACTTCTCGTAGGCAGAAATTTGGAGACAATGTGTGCCAACATTCAGTCAGGAGGTATTACAAGAGCACTTGCCAAAGACATTGTTAAAATAGATTTTTTCTGAGTTTTTAGTCATTCATCACAGGACCATATGAAATTTATTTGAGATTACTCAGTGTAAAAACATGTAGTGTATTATGATTAATGATATGGATTCTCACACAATGATGACTTTTTGTAAGTTTTGATGTGGTTTTATTGAACAATAATTACTCTAATTCATTATTCACATCGTTACTTACTTCCTTATTATTTAATTATTAAAACGTTAATTAATTGTTAAATTCCTGATGAGTTAATCTAAATTTTACTTCTTTATCTTTTGGTTCATTTCTAAATGTCGCTTGTAAATTTCAGAATAAGTAAGACAACAATAAACACACCACTTGTTTAATTGATTCAGTGTTAAAAAATGTAAGTGATATTTTTTAATAAATTTTGTGATGTCAGGTATTAGTCAGTTATTTCGGGTCTGGCTGCCAATTGTCCACCTCATTTACATTTTTTCACTCTCTTCCTACCTCACTATAATAATTTGCTAATCTTCCTACTTGAGCCAGCGCAAATTCAAATTAGTTTTCAATAAAATTTCAAATCACCTTAATTATTAACCTTATTTATTTTTAACTGTTTGTTAATGGTTCTAGGTTCTTACAACTGTCGAGTTGGTTGGGCTAATAATGAGCGACCTCTTCTGGTGTTTAAAAATATTCTGGCTAAACCTCGCAAGGAGAAAGGGAAGAAGGTAATTTTTAATTAAAGGTTTTTATGAAATATACTGCAGGAACTCCATATAAAAAATTTACCTCTACTTGTCAAAAATTTGATAAGCCCTTATGATAATAACTTTAGAAAACAGTTTCTTTAATAAGTACGGCCTTTAGTTATCTGAACTAATAATTTCAGGTAAGTTTTATCTCAGCTTAGATGATCAAATTTTCTCGTACATTTATC
The DNA here is from genome assembly GCA_951217055.1 of Gerris lacustris. NCBI lineage: Eukaryota > Metazoa > Arthropoda > Insecta > Hemiptera > Gerridae > Gerris > Gerris lacustris. The sequence continues at coordinate 45,023,518 of OX578281.1, forward strand.
AATTTAAAGAAGAAAGAAGGTACTTAGCAGAGATATGTACTCATAATATTTGGGAATATGAAACTTCAGCTAACCACTCCTAAGGAACTATTAAGAAGAAGTACACACTATTGAAAAAGAAGTACACACCAAAGTACTCACTTTGATTTATGGAGATCAGTGTATATTATTATACTTTTTATCATTTGCCTATAATAAAATAAAAACACTAGTAATGAGCTTTTTATCGTTTGTATGTATGCTAGTATGATATATTTCTTAAGGAATTAAATGAAAAAAGAATCAAAAACCAGACAAGTAAAATTAATCATTTCAAATTTATAGCAAGTTGAGAGAAGCATTTTGCTTAATGTGGGATTGTTTTCAATCTTATAGCTTCTGTCTGTAGTTATCTTAATATGACAAGACCTTTTCTCCATTGGAAAATCTAGATTTATTGTGCCTTATTATGTATTTGGCTTTGGTATCTTTTAAAATTCATTTATCGCTATTATATACATTTCCCTGTTCTGATTTCTTCTCATTAAGGCCTTAGGTATTTAATCTGACACTTTGCTAACTATAATGTTAAAATCATTTGTTTTTTGTTTTAGGATGGTGAAATAATGGTTGGGAATGACATAGCCAACATAGAAGCTGTGAGATTTCTTCTGAAAAGTCAGTTTGATCACAATGTAGTCACCCACTATGAGGTGCAGGAACACATACTTAACTATGCTTTCTCTCGCCTCGGTATCGATACAGAAGACTCAATTAATCATCCTGTTGCCATCACTGAACCCTTTGCAAATCCCAACTATTGCCGCATGAGTTAGTTTATTTAAACATTATTTCCTATTACTCATTTTTGTCAGAAAATATTACACGGAAGGACGCACCATGTGTGTCTCATATTGTCTCTTTAGAAAAAACTGCATGACGCTCACACTTTGTCATGGACAGTAAAAAAGCCTATCTACAAAAAAGGAGTGGGGGAGCCTCTGCTATGTGATATCTGTTTGGAAGAGGGGTGGCCATGTTAGTACTAGTCCAATGGTTGTATGAAGTGAGTCGTTCCCGTTTCCTTTGTTGTTCTTAGTACCGCGTATTTTTTCTGGCCCCTCATTATGCTACCCGCATAAGGTCAATTATACAGATACTTCAGATTGTTGGGGTAAAATGAAAGCTTAAAAATATATATATCTTTATTTAAATATTTAATTTAAAAAAATTATTGTATTAATTTTCAGAGCATTTGTACTTGTGTCCTTTTGTTATTTGTCATTACCATGCTCGAAATAAAAACAAATCGTAGGGAAATTTAATGTAAGGAATATTTTTTTTTCTCCCTCATCAAAAGTCTTTTGGCATGCCTGCTGATAATAAAAGGCAGTGAGTTTCATTTTATTCAAGGTGAGTCTGCTTCTACCATCAAAACAAATCACGTGTTCTGGTATGTACATTTTTAATTGAAATTACCATGGTTGTTTATAACACAGGTTATAATTGTTTGTGAACGATTTTGTTCCTGTGATTTATTAGCATAATACTGCCTGTTTACATTATGTCAACAATATATTTTATAAAGACATTTTTAAAGTAAATAATTTACTTATAATTTTGAAATGTAATAATCATGTCTTTAAATAGTTGTAATTACCGTGGGTCTTATTCATTTTTAAAAACCACGGTAGTTACAGTTTTACCACTTCTTAACATATTTTTATAGCCGAATATTATTTAAAAAAAAGCATATTTATATTTAATTTAACTTGCATATTTATGGTAGAAATAATTTATCTAAAAAATAAAATAAAATTATAGCACTATGTGCAATTTGAAGAGTGTGGACATGAAAATTGCCTGTAGTCTGAGAACCACCCTTATACATTTATCAATAACTAGCTGGATCCCGTGCTTTACAACAGAGTGGGTTATTTTTAATTTGATGGGATTATAAACTAATAATCAAATAAACTGTTATGTTACCACCAAGAAACATTTAAATTATTTAATTTCCTCATGCCCGTTTCAGTGATAAATTATCCTTTCTGTTGCTACACATTATGACATGGTGCAACATAATGTGTTTTTTATGTTTATAAATGATAAACATTAGAAAAACGATTCTGGAGCAGTTCCATGCATATCTGAATCCAGACTGACATAAAAAAATGGAAAAGAAAATCCGTTCTGAGGAAGTACTTTTTCTCTCTTCTATGCTGCAGTCAAAGGGTTAAATGTTAGTCCATTCCCCCTATAATTATAATTTTATTTACTCAAGGAAGTAATTTATTTGTTTAATTTTTTTTTTCTAGTGATGTCTGAGCTGTTGTTTGAATGTTACAATGTGCCAGCAGCTTCGTATGCAGTTGACTGTTTACTCTCTTTCAAAAACTACAGCAAACTTTCTACTGGATTAGTTTTAGGTATGGTAGTTTTCCCCTGTTAATAATTTATTACAGTTTCTAGTGGAAATTTTAGCCTTATTTATGTATTGTTTAAACTGCTTAATTTCTGCACTAAAGGGTGTAAAGTGTATGAAATGAGTAAAAATAAGGAAATGTTTTGTGGTAAGATTATGAGGATTAATTAATGAAGTAAATCTGTTAAAATTGGACTTGAATTGTTATCGTAAAAACTTTGTATGTTAATATATTAACAGGGCTTGGTTATCAGTGTTGCCACGTTGTGCCAGTTGTTGATGGTGTACCGGATTCTGTTAAAGCAAAGAGGTTGGACCTAGGAGGTGCTCATGTAACTCACTACTTGCAGAAATTACTTCAACTCAAGTACCCTGCTCATTTTGCTGCCATCACACTCTCTCGTGCTGAAGTAAACCACTTTAACATTATTTTTCATACTTAATCATTATTTTTTGATGAGATGAGATATATATTTTTTTATACATGTAACATGTATGAGTTACTAGTTAATTTTAGGCCCTACCATGTCATACACACCTAAAGAAAGTTAGGGATTTATTTTAACACCAGTGTTTTTTTTGTTTTTTTATCACTAGGGTTAAAAAAAAAAGTAAGTGTTTTCATATTTTCTCTAAAAATTGCCTCAAGCGTTGTACGAGTTTATTCTTGTACTAAGAGTTGCTAAATTAATTTTAAAATAAAAATAAATTCAAAATAATAAAAAATTCAAAACTCAAAATAAAAAATTCAAAACTCAAAATTAAATTTCCCAAACACATAAATATCTGCTTCATTTAAATTACTTTTTTAAAAAAACTTTTTTATTTTCTCTTTGTTTTTTGTTATATTTTATGTTTAATTTATCTTTTTAAGGAACTGATCCATAGTTATGGAAAAATTGCAGGATGTTACTCAACAGAGGTGAGCCTATGGGAAGATGGAGATTACTATGATAAAAATGTATTATGCATTCAACTCCCTAACTCTGGTCAAGCAAGTCAATCTGCAGCAGCCAATGCTGCTCTCCAATCACCAGTGGAGAAAAACGAAGTAAAAGAAAAGAAACCAAGGGAATTTACTAAGAGATTACTAAAAGCAAGGAAACGAGAGGAGAAGGTATTTATCATATATTGTGGAATCACAAGTATATTTGTAAATATTGTAAGCTTGTTGTTCTAGAGTAGTTTAACCCATTGAATGCGTAATCTAATTCATGAACCTACCTTAGTGACTGAATAGAAACTTTAACAGTTAATTAAAAAAAAAAAAAAAAAAAAAAATTGTTGGATCCCCTGTGGATACAAACGTCAGCGGGCCTGACGGAGCCTTGCAAGATGGTTCTACTCGAGGCACGGAGAATAGAGCTACAGAGGGCTGAAAGGGAGGGCTTGGATCCACTGTGGATCCACCCGCCAGGCACGTTAGCACGGCATGGATCCACAGTGGATCCACCCGCATTGAATGGGTTAATGGCCTTTTCAATCTAAAAATTTGAAAATTAGATTAGAAATAAAACTAAGTTTAACCCTTTAATGAACGGCTGAAAAATTAAGTTTCTCTAGATGAACGGTGGTAATTATGTTTACCCCCCACCTATATACATATGTCTATGAATATTTTCATATATATATATATATATATATATATATATATATATATATATATATATATATATATATATATATATATATATATATATATATATATATATATATATATATATATATATATATATATTCCAATAATTTATATATATTATTGTCTCAACCCTAGTTTAACCCTAATTTTAACCACCTTAATTTTTTGTGGCCTGAAAATAATAAGCATATTTTTTTAAATTTTGTTTTTTGAGCCTTTTTTTGACTATTTCCAATATCACAGGTGATTTTTTAGGGTGGTAGCTATGTTTACTACTGTGCCTTAAAGGATATATAGTTAAATTTTGAGCATTTTGAAAATGTTTTAATAGTCAAAACATACTTATATATTTATGTTATAGGAACATAATATTGTTATTTCTAATGAATGTTTGCTCTAGGATGAAACTTCATTTGAAACTGCTACAACAATTCAAATGTACTTTTGTCAATTTTTTTATTAACCATTAAAAATATGTATTATTTCTGTAGTTGGCAGAAGATGAAGAACAGTTAAGTCAGCTTATGGCCATTCAGGATCTCCAAGATGAAGGAGATGAAGAGGAATTTCAGGTATATTTTAGACAATGTTATGCATATTCTTTTACTATGCATTGTTTTATTTTATTTTTTTAAGCCTGGATTAAGAAGAAAGAAAGGGTTTTTTACAAGCTTTTATTTAACTTGCAATGTTTGTATGTATGTTAGGGTCAAATCTTGCAACTGAATTTTAAAGCAGTTATCCTGAACCGATTGAATTAAAATTTTGCATACACGTTTAGTTTGGATGACAATGCTTTGTTAGCTAAGTGACGTCATTCTAAATCCAATATGGCAGACTAGTTATTTTTTTTAGCCCGCCTATCATATGGGTATCAAATGAAAGTGGTTGCTGAAAAATATACGCAAAATAAAATGCCTTCACACTAAATCCAATATGGCGGATGGCCCAAGATAAAAGCTTGTTTTTAAAATTGTTTTTTTACTATAAATTTATTTTAATTAAAAATTATTTATATCAGGACATAAGATTTTAAGAGGCCCTTTGCATAATTCAGCTTTAAAGGTGTTTATTTCAGTTTAGATTTTTAATGAATACAGTGATTCAGGTGTGAAGAATAAAAATTAATTCATTTGAATCGAGATGTTTCGACCCTTCTTCATTAGATCATCATCAGTCATATTCTTTATTTCTATAATAACATTTAAAATTCATTTACATTAATGTCTTTACCAAGAAATTATTAGAGAACTCATTACATTATAATAATGTAAATGAATTGTAAATGTTATTACAGAAATAAAGGATATGACTGATGATGACCTTATGAAAAAAGGGTTGAAACATCTCGATTAAAATTAATTAATTTTTATTCTTCACACCTAAATGATCTTTCGTATTCATTAATAATTCAAATTCATTCACCTTTTCAATTTGAAAAGGTGTTGATTCTAGCACACTGTGTACGTCAAGTTCAATTCTGAAAATTATGAATAATCAGTGGAAGATTTTATAAAAAGTATATGCTCTTAAATTCAAAATATGAAATTCATTTGTTCAATTTTACTGTTGTAGAGTGCTATTAAGGAGTTTAATTTAACCAGTGCAGAGGAACTGACTAGGATGATTCTACAAATCCAAGCCAAGATTGAGAAAACACGACAGAAAATAGTTGTGGCCAACACTGCTGAGGACACTATCTCTTCCCATGTAAGTTATATTTATGCATTATAAAGTAATGAAAATTAATGAGCACTTCTCGGCTAGCTTGACTTGATTCCTATTGTTTTTTAGTGGATCATAGGATAAAGACTGTTCTAGTAGATCAATTAGATGCTGTTCTTCCACACACTCCGCTTAATATATTTATTCTCTTCTTTTACAGCAGTCCTTTCACTAATTTTCAAACAGTCCTCACTAGTTTGCTGACTATTAATTTCTCAATTGTGTATCCTAAAGAAAATGCTTTCAAAAATTAAATTTGAGATTATATTATGGAACTTACGCTATGTCAAAAATGTTTAATGTTGGGCTTCAAATTCAACCTGAACTATTCATCAGAACTTCTCCATGTTTAATACACGGTGGCCTACAGAAATCAGACAATTTTTTATTAAGGCAGTACTCCCATCTTTTATTTTATTTTTTTTTTTAATAAAAATGTCCGTTTTTTGTGTATCCTCCGACAATGAGTAGAGTAGAGGTAAATAAAATAAAATGGCCTGAAATTAGGTGATAAAATATGGCCACCCTGTACCCTGTTATTAAATTTTTATGAAGTAATCGACAAACCACTAATTTTTTTAATGAAGAATAAACATAGGTTTCTGGATGAGTCAATTAAATAAATTGGCCAAGTATGTGCAATTTAACAAATAGGACAAGATTGTTAACCAGCATAATTGGCCCAACCATGTCAAGGTACATAACAGTTTGTGTGCATTTTTATTGTCAAAATGCAATGAAACAAATCTAAAGTGGCTAGCCCAATCTGTTCAATGATATATGATATTAAATTATTAAGATTTTAGGGGGGGGGGGGATTTTTTTTTTTTTTATCACAAAAATGGTTTTTCTTTTTATTTTACAAATAACTGTTTTTTCCCATTTTTTTTGTTGATTTGTAAAAAAAACACATGATGACATACAAAAAGATGAATTTGCACAAAAACTCTTATTGTCTACGAACCTTAACCCATTCAATGCGTAATCCAATTCATGAACCTACCTTAGTGACAGTATATATCTAAACAATTTTAAAAGTTAATTTAAAAATAAATAAAAAATTTAAAAAAATGTTTGGTTCCTCTTAGGATACAAACGTGAGCAGGCCTGACGGAGCCTTGCAAGATGGTTCTACTTGAGGTACGGAGAATAGAGCTACAGAGGGCTGAAAGGGAGGGCTTGGATCCACCCGCCAGGCGCGTTAGTACAGCATGGATCCACCCGCATTGAATGGGTTAACAAGAAAAGCGAGATCAATTCCAATTACATTGTGCCACTTAGACACATGTTTTGGGTTAATCTGTGCCAATTAATTAATAACTAGGGTGCTATTTGGGACATAAAATACAATAAGACTCAAGACTGATCTAATGCCTTTGTCTGGTTGTGACAACTATACTTATGCCATTACGTTTTGTAAATCTGACAGTTCAAATTGGCCAACCTAAGTGAGGGAAAAAATAAAACCACTAGGGGGTTATCTTAAGGTTATCCAGGGATATTTTTGTTTGTCTAGTTGGCCCGATCTACTACCCGTCAAAATCTAGAGCTCTTAATGACTCCCCAACCAATTTTTTTTTTAAATTACTATTATTATTATTATTATTTATTTTCCCACGCTGTCAGATTTACAAAATTTGATGGCATAAGCACATTACATAATGTAATTACACATCGTAATGGCATACTAGAATATTTATTGCATGGACTAGATTTAATACTTTTCACTTAATACATTTTAGGAGCCTGCCCAGAGACTGCCTAAGGAAGAGGAGGAGTTTAAAGCTTGGGTGGCTGAGATGTGCAGAAAGCGGTAATTATTTATTTAATGAGTAATTCTTAACTCTATCTATTACTAAACTAAAAAGTCTAGCCAATGGACTATTATTCCAACAAGTTAATCAGGATATTAATGTTACAAATTAATGGTGGTCTTAATGTATAATAAAGATTTAAAAGAATGTCGTAATCTCCTCTTTTTTCTTGCTTATTTGAGTGTTACAACTACAATCAAATAATTTGTATTAGTAATAATGATTTATCTCGGTTATAATAATTATTGATCTCAACCGCCTCTGAGGTGCCAAACCAACACATTATTTCACATCAAATTTCTAGTCCATTATGTTTTCAGGGATGATATTCTGGATAAGAGAAATCAGAGGAAGCAGAAAAAGCTGGAGATGGTTAAGAGAAGAACTCCCGCTGCCATGGAAAGAATGAGGATCATTAGTAAATTGGCTAAGAATGAGGAGGATGACTTTGGACTCCGAGATGAAGACTGGGATGTGTACAAGGCTATCAACAAGGTATAAACTATAATTAATTCTTTGAAAAGTATGCGGTGACAAGACCATTTAATAGTTTCCCTTTTTCATATTTCATTTATCTTTTTATTGTTGTTTTGACCCTAATTCTCATACAGTTTCTGATCTGTTACGTAACGGTTAGCTTCAATGTTTTCGAATAACATTGTTAGATTCAAATTAAAACTAACTATTAAAATCAACTGGGATATTCTACATTGTCATTATATTTCTTAACTTATCTGATTTTTAATTTGTGTAATTTCATTTATTCATTTTTAGGATGGTGATGATAGTGAGAGTGAAGGAGAAAATGGAAAGCTGGAGGAGTTAGAGACGGCTCTTAGAGCAGCTGGTTGGAGTGACAAAGACGATCTTAAATCTGGGGGGAACCGAGCTACAGACCATTCTTTACACTTAGCCACTGAAAGTTTTCGATCCCCTGAAATCTTCCTTCAACCTTCTCTGTTAGGCAGCTTGCAAGCAGGTCTTGGAGAGATAGCTGCCGGAGTCCTCGACACTTATCCTCTTGATGTGGCCGAAAGATTGTGCTCAAACATTTTCCTCTGTGGTGGACCATCAGTTTTACCAGGGTTATCAGACAGAATTCTTTCTTATCTAACTTCTTGTCGTCCTTTCAAATCATCTTTATCCATTTCTACAGCTCCTCCAATGTCATCATTTACTTCACTGAGCAAGCTGGCTTCCTCCCTCCATTACTTAACTCGTCAGGATTATTTAGAAAGAGGTGGTGATCACTTATACTTTCACCCAGCTTCTAATATTTACTATCCTTCTCCTTTACCTTTAGCTCCTTCTAATAATTTACCTAATTTTGATGATATGGAAGTTGAAATTTTATAACCCGATGATAACAAAGTTGAATCTATTGCTAATTAAATTCGCAACTTACTAATTTATTTAACTTAAGTTTTGATTTTGTTAAACCTTTGCTGCTACAAAAATGAACTTATAGTCATAATGACTACGTCTTAAAAAAGGATAACAAAGTAACATCTACTTTTAACTTTTTACAACTTTAAACCAGTTTCTCTAATATAATCTATAATTTATGTATTATATGTATATAATCTTTTTTTACATTATTTATTTGTAAATAAACTAATATTTTTTGTAAGATTTCTACAATTTTATCATTAATTAATAACATCTATTTTTAAATTCTTATTAAAATATCTTTCTGGAAATCGTTATGAAAATCTCTTTCTTAAAAAAAAATATCGCTTTTTATAAGTTATAAAATTGTACTTCTAGAGGAAAGTGAAAATCTGAAGTTGTGGTAAACATTTAATGGAGTTATCTCTAGGAATGAGAAGTTTTTAAACTTCAACCTCAACAAAGATATTTTATTATTTAAAGAAATGATTTTAACCACCTTTTTTCACTGCCTTTTAAAATTTCTCTAATATAAACATCTGTTAAGTAGATTTGGGTGTTGTTAAAAGCAGGGTACACACTGAGTGTGGGAAGGGAGATTGTGAAGGAAAAAGATACTTATTTAGGGTTTCTCTTTAACTATGTGTTTTGTTAAGCATAGACCTACACAAGAATTATGAAGTGATTAAATTTAAAAAATTGGACCGAGACAACTCAGACAAACTTTCTCGTATATGAGTTCATAATTACTTAGCCCAGTGTTTTCCATTTATTAGTTTTCATTTCATATGTACATCTAATTATTATTGAACATTTCATCAAAATTTATCATAAAAATAACTTCTCCTTGGCGGGGAATCGAACCCAGGCACGCTCCGTCCACATTTTAAACTATATTCTTAGGAACTAGATTTTTTCCAGGAAAACGGCTTAGTTAGATTTGTATTTACGTCTGCTCAGACGACAGACAGACATTTTTTAAAAAACCACTTTTTTAACCTCAGGGGACCTCAAAATGTGTAAATCCATCAAAATCTAAAAATCGAATTTTCGCGCCATCACAATAATACTCTTTTATATGAGAAAGTAAAAAAGAAAATGTTCATTTTAGTGTCAACGAGCCACAATAGCAAAAATGTTAATAAAATCCCTGTTAGTTTGTCCCTAAATAATACACATTTTTATTGGTCAAAACAAAGGGTAAGTAAAAGTAAATTTATAGCTGACTAAGTTGGTATTATTATTTGTTTTCTTTTTATATTGGAAGCCATACTTCTGCATATATTTCTCCCATTCTTCTCCACATACTTCTGCATTTGCAACCCTTTCCCACGTGGCTCCTCTACAAACTCTTTTCATTTCATCATCCCATTTACTAGTAGGCCTGTCTCTTTTTCTCTTCCTGTTAACTGGCCACCATTCTAATACTTTCTAAAGTATTAGAATGGTGCAGTAACTAAACTTAATAACATATATATAGTAATTTTTTTGATCATATTTTAATATGATAATAATCACATGACTCATATTTTAGTAAAGGCAGATTGCTGTTAGAATAAGCATTAAATAATGACAACATGTTTGGCTTAGCACGGTAGTGTTTTGCTTCTTGGGCTATCACAAAGAAATTAGAATTCAAGCTACTGAGATGGAGATAATATAAGGAAAGTAGCTGGCAAGAACAGGAGATATCATGTGAGATATACCACTATCAGACCTGGACTGGACATCCAACATACCATGAAAGCTATAGAAAATGCTAAACTCCAATGGTTTGGATAAGTAAGAAGAATGAGAGAGAGACTACCCTTAAGAATTTTTGATAATAAGAGGAAACAAGACCTAGAGGAAGGAAAAGCATTACCTGGATGGATAATCGCTCATCTACTAGAACAGAGAGAATCCTCACAGAAATTATAAAATGTTGTCTAATGATATGAAAGCATAGACTCCTTGAGGTTATTCTCGGTATTTGCCAGAAAAAAAGTCATGTAAAATGTTTGAAAAATAATGTTCACCAGAAAACTGAAAATTAGTTCATAGAGTCACATTTAAGAGAAAGGTTTAGGTTTTTATTAATTAATGTTAAACTTTCTTAAATTTGCCTTCTAAATTTAAAGTTTACAATTTTAGAAATATTGTGTTTTGAATAATATTCAATTACACTCAATCGGAGAATCCCTTGGTCGTACAAAATCAAAGGAAATTATTCCTAAAAATACCCAGTTACCAACATGATATACATTTTTAAAGTTTATAAATACAACTGAAAAGTGAAAGTAAGAAAATAACACATTTAGATTTGTGGTAATTAGATTTATACAAAAATAAATTAACATTTGTTTATATACATAAGTCAATGTTTTAGTAACGTCTTTCTAAATTAAATACTTTAGTTCTCAATTGATCTAAAAAAAAAAAAAAAAGGATTGTCCTAAAGTTTAAAAATAAATATTGAGACGATGAAAAAAATTGTTTTGATCGAAAAAACATAGGGCAGGGGGAATTGCACAAGTACGTTAATTACAATATCGGATCTTTGAATAAAACTGGCTTCAAGTGATCGATTTTATGTTTGTAATTTTTTGGTAACAATGACAATAACATAAGGTGAGTAATTAAAGCCGTTATACCCCATATTCGACATTCGGCATTGATGTAAGTGGGTAATGTGTAGCCTTTAGCACCGAAGCGGAATTGTGTGTATCGACAATTTTCCGCATTACAAAAGTGTTTAAGAGGAACAATGAAGGGAAGTTCTACTTCATCTGGGTTAGGTTTTAAATTTTTCAATTCTATAGGACCTAGATTACCTAAGACAGGGAGTACAGTGAATTCCATGCCAATTACAAATGAACTAACACCCCAGACATCAACTGTATCGCGATCTATTCCTAATTCTTCTTCAGTTTCTCTCAAAGCTGTTGCGACTAGACTTGCATCTGTATCATCACGGACGCCTCCAGGAAATGAAACTTGGCCTCTGTGTCTCTTAAGGTCCGATCTTCTCAGCGTATAAAGCAGTCCTAGTTCATTGTTGTTGACACACAGGGGGACTAAAACGGCAGCTTTCTTACCACTTTCAGACGGTGTCTGCCTAGGACTGACAAGTTTCAAAGATTTCAACCTGTTTAAACATTCCGTTCGATTATCTTGGCTCAGGATTTCCTCCACAGATGGGAATTGGCCGTCCACAGATATACTAAGAGTCCTCCTCGAACAAAATTTACAACAAACCCCGTTCACGATTTGATTTGAATTTCTTAACAGGATCGTTTCGAATTGCGGAGTCCTCGAGAAAACTGACGAAAAGTACATTTCTTTCAAGATGAACCAGCGGAAGAAAAATATATATTTTTTTCAATTCATAACAATTTTCGAATTTGTTTTCGTCACTTCATAAATAAGAAAAATAACTTTTTGATAAACAATTAATTGGATCTAATACTTCAATTAACATTAAGAACGCCTAAAAATAATTCGGTAATGAAGAAAAAAGCTCGCTAAATATTCTGCCATAACTAAAAAAATAAATATTTTTTAAGATAGGAAAAGTTCACGGTCGAATGATTAGATAACACTTTGATTACCTTCTCCCCCAGTGTTTTCATTCCACATGTACAAAAAATAATAACCCTGATAGCAACTACCTTAGCTAGCGTAGCAAGGACTTTATTAACTCTCTCTTTCAAAAGTAAATTATATTTCTTTATTTATGTAGATGAAAAGATTAACATTGAGCAATAGCTTTAGGCAACAACTCTTTCTAAATAGCAGCTCAAAACGTAAAATTAAAGTACGAAATTCTCATCAAAAATTTTCTTTTTTTTTTGTTGTAAAAATCCATAGTCACAGGGAGAAATATCAATATAAAAACTTTTGGTAAGAGGACCTAAAAAAACTGTCAACGATCCTTATTTCTTAGATCTGGAAAAAAGCCTCCAAATGTGCTAAAGCCTTGTAATTCTATTACTTAAGAGTAAAAGCGAAATACTCGAAATAGCCAACCTTGAAATTGTGGACAGGTCTACTTGGCACTACCTCAATCTGTATTAAATGCACTATTTAAACCTCGTAAAAATGTATATTTAATTTAGAGACTATCCATTTGTTTCCATATTGCATCTTCTAAAGTAATGTTTCTTAATTTTAAAATAACAATTTCAGTCAACTTTTAAAATATTCTATCATTTTAAAGTTTTTTCTAACAACTCAAATAATTTAATTTAAAAAATTAAAGAAAAAATATGAAGGAGAAAAATAAAGGTTTAACTGACAAGGCAGATTAAGGGCTCTGTTTTAACTCGACCTTGCTTTGTTGTTTGCAGTCACAACTAAACGCATTGTTCAATTTTCTTCAAATTTGGCATGGTAATTCCTTGAGGTCATTAAAAAACTATGTATAGGCGAGGTCTACTGTTCACAGAACTGCTAGTTTGCACTCAATAAAACCTTAAGAGAAACTTCGTGAATTATTCTTGATTTAAACGTTTATTGTAAAGTTAAAATGTTTCAGTAACAGTGTTCAAATACTCAATTTCCTATAATATAAGAACTCTTATGTTAGTTATTAATAAGCGTAAGTAGCAGGTAATTGGCACACAAAATTACAGCCAATATGAATATCAGATTAGCAACAAGTAAACATAGTTTGTTCAATAAGTATCTCAGGACTAAATTTATTAAAAATTAAATTTGATAAAGATATATTTATAACTTAATATTTTTTAAAATATACCCCTCTTGCATCAATACATCAGTGCCAGCACTTTTTCCAATGTTCTTACACCCCTGGAAGTTGGCAACCCCGTGCATACACCGGGCATATTTGGGCGAGGAGGGTCTTTAAGGCCATATTGATTTTTTTATGCCACTCAAAAATACTCAATCTGGACATGGCTTTGTTCTTTTAAGCCTCACTAATCCTATCATAGGTCTCCACGGAGGATGTTAAACACAAAATTTGATGGCACAACGCAGCTCAATGGTTTGCTGAGTTTGACTCTCAACACAAGGATTAAACACACTTTTATTTTCGTGCGAGATCTCCACACTCCAAAAGGTCTGAGAAAGGAGGTAGCCGAGACGTCAGACGCAGAGCACTGCTACAATGTAATTCAATGGGAGGGATTCCTATGGTGAGGTCGCCCTGGTTGTGCGGCCGTACCAGTTCGAGAGCAGTGTAGACGCAGACGCGAAGGAGAACTGGTGGTAAATATGTACTTCAACACCCACTTTATAATTGTCCGATTGACGTCGGGTCCTTTTTAAACTATTCCTTTTTACAATTTTTAATCGATCTTTAATCTAGCCTATTTTAAGTGCAAATAGAAGAGCAAATCGCAGACACTCATTATTGTCACCCTCTCACTAACGAGGCCGCAGATCAACTGAACGTATGCATAGTGCATAGGAAACCCTCTAACCTGCGTCAGACGCAGCATAGGAATCCCACCTCAAAAGATTAAATCCCCTTTAAAAAAAGATTAAAAATGTTATTAATGTGTACTTGTCAGTAATTTTGAAAAAAGACCTCAACCTTTTAATTACTGAATTTACAAATATGAAATTATAGATTTACACAAGTCTGGTCTACTATGGGTTGGACACTATAATCCATAGTCATAGTCCACCTACTCCCAACTACATAAGTAAACATTTGAAGATACTCGATAGTCAGTCACAATTGTATAACATTTCATAATTTAGTATTGAAAAATGCTCTGAAAACTTATGTTAAGCAACAACTGAAAGTTTCTTCAACAATTTGAGTTCTGAGGGCTAAAAATTCAGTGAAACTTGAGGGATAATTGAAAAGATAGTGATGCAAGAAAGAGAAAATATTAGGGCAAAAATGTGAAAGTTGTTAAAAACTTTGTCACACCAAAAGTTAAATAAAAAATGTCTTGGCTCATCCAGGTACTTTTTTTTTAACTTGTGGTGGGTTGGGGTCGGGATAGTGGGGGAACTCACAGTGTCGAAAATAGTAGGGTGCGACAGGTGTAGCCTGAGAGTTAGGCAAGAAACACAGTAAATCGGGATATAGATAATCAAGGTTCCACTGTACCAAAAAATGGGAATTTATGATTATCATACCTTTAAATCCTTCTACGAATTGTTAATATGTCTTTATATTTATTCTTCCTAGTATTTATAAAAATTCAGAATATTTTAACTAGGTGCTTATTATGAGTGAATATTTAATTTTCCTCAGATTTTAGTCTGCGTATTATACGCAAAATTTTACGGTGTATGTTTACCACTTTTAAATGCCTTATCTTTTTAAAAAGCTAAAGCTAGATAGCAAAACATTTTAAAGAATAAACTGGTTGAGTTGTTATCCATTTTCGTATTGATCATTATGATAATATTTAATTCGTGATAGATCCCTTATTCGGATATGAGTTGGAGAAGCAAAGAATAAAATTAATATATAGTACTTAAATAAAACAATAGGAATTTACTACTAACAAACAAAAATATATATTATTAATATAACACACTGTTAATACAACATTTAAACAATACAGTAATTACAATTTTAAACAATATTTTTTCTCTTCTTAGGCCATCTTTAACATATTTAAAATACAATAATTCTTTTAACATTTTCTATAAAAATAATTACAATATTCTGTTTGGTAAACAAAAAAGTGTATAAACTTTTTATTTTGTTTAAAGTAGCAATAGGCTACTAAAAAGGCAAGATGAGCATGTTATTAGACTAATAATTAATTAAAATTGATCTTCATAAATGAACCTTGTTACACTAGTACAAGCATAGAGAAAGGCTAAATAAAGAAATTCAAGGGAAGGCAATTTGTTTCATCCTTTTAAGAAGATTAATGATTAATTTAAGATTAAGTCGAAATTTATTACCTCAGTTAATAACAGTTAAGTTCACAAACATTATTATGGAGGGCTCAAATAGCTCGTTTAGGAGAGCCAAACAGCACTTAGCATGGTCAAAACATGGATGGCGAGCACAGATCTCGGAAAAAAATGTGGAGGGAGAATTTAAAAGGAAGATTTGAAAAGACTTTGAGCCCATAAGTTACACAGCTTATGATAGAGAAAAGTTGGAACAAAATGAGAAATAATCACGGCTCTATAAGGCATTTGAAGGCCATCTATGGAGAAAGTGAAATAGGCGGACGAACACAAGATTTATAACACTAAAAGTAGAATTCATTCCACTTCTAGAAATAAGTATCATTTCATTTACAGTTACCAAATAAAGCCAATGTTGCTTATGTTATACTGCAATTTGTACAAGGTAAGAACTTACTTTTAAGGTAAGTAGTTTAAAGAGTAAATTAAAAGGATTTAGTTAAAATTTAGATGGTAACAGTCATTATAACTAATCAAAATGGTTAATATATTTTACAGAATTATATCATTCTTTCTACTGTTAGCATCAAAGAAATAAGATTACCTTTAAAGTTTCAACATCCTATCCCCCCAGAGCCTTTACATTTTTATTTCTATTTTAAAAGAGGCACTTAGTGATTTCCCCTTCTTTCCCCTTAAAATAAACAATAATTTTTACACATACACATGGCAGGAGATATCACAGTGTTATTTTTTATATTATATATTTACAAAGTTTATAATAATTTGCCAATTTAAAATGCACATTAAAAATATTTAAGTCACAAAAGAGTAAGCATAATCATTTATTTTTTATTATTAAAGAAAAATAAGGATTAAAAAGATTAAACATTTTTGGATAAACTAAGTTTGAAACTCAAATAATGAAATAAACAAATACCTATTGACTTTTATTTGATCATGCACATAGATAATGTGAGGAATTAAAAACTATGTAATAAGTAAATTATTATAGTAATGGAAATCTAGAAGCTACTAATTTCTGAATGAAATGAATTTTTAAATTAATGATTACTTACTTAAAAAAAATATATATGTTCCCTATAAACTAATTCAGTGCAAGCTTAAATGCAGTTTTGTTGTGTATTTCAGTAAGACTATTTATTGGTGATTTAAATCGTCAGATTAGTTCTTATTTAAATAAGAAGGATTGTTTAAAAATAAAATAATGATACGACATTGGAGTAAATAAAATCCACAATTTGAGGCACTTTGAGGAAAATATCTTCCCCAAAACTGCATAAGTAAAATACAAAATAATCCAACTTAGATATTTTATTATTTCATAAATCATCCTAATAAAAAATAATGCTTAACCTTTTAAGATTATGGTATCTATTTATTACTCTCTACATATTAGTCATAGTCCACATTAGGATACTACGTTAAGGAACTTTTTTTATGTCCAGCCACTACCTTTAAGAACACCAAAAGCATACGAAGGCTAGACAAATTGTAGTGTCTACATACCATTCAGAGCCATAAAGC